>JASANH010001283.1:23235-521239 GCA_030248295.1 Mesodorylaimus sp. YZB2_4 | reverse complement strand
GATAACGTTGAGGTAAAAAGAATTAGTAATCATAGTACTGACTTGACCTAACGAGAATTAGTCATTGTAGGAGACGTGGATGCATGGGCGTTACGAAATAGTGTTGTGGAACCACTTCACTAACGACTGGCAACAGAACCAAACAGTGGTACCAGTTTGGCAGCTGCAATTTCCGCTACCTGGTCCAAGAACGACAAACCATGCGGAGGGCTGGCATAGTCGACTCAATCATGACTTCGGTCATCCACATCCGTCGTTGAACAGATTCTTTCAGTGGCTGCAGGAATCCCACCATGTTAATCAAGTTCGGATGCGACAGCTGATGGCTGGCGAACTGCCACGAGCCCGAGACCCAGTTTATCGCAGGCTTGACGAAAATATTGCTGCGCGCGATCGCGTGTGCAGAGAGCTTGTACGTTGGTCACAAGTGCTTTAGCCTCAACTTCGCGTCATTACAGCGATTTTCTGACCAGTCGTGCTGTTTGCTACAGTATGCTATGGCCACAAGTATACCATTGAAGATAGTATTGATGACCGTAGATCCAAGTATGATGCAAGAGTCGCATCATAGTATGCGCTTGCATACAGTAAGCCAGAGTGCGATCTACAGGCGCTTCGCGTTATCGATACTAAATACGTAACGAGTACAGTACCTGTGCTGTGCGACTCTCGGCCTAATTGGAGCGAGTGGTTTAGAGCACCTTCAACGCTGCGGCAAAATCGGAACAGTCAACTAAAGTCTGCCCTCGCCCTCCGAGCAAAGGAGGGCAAGGGCAGACTTTAGTTGTCGTCATGTCTTCGCCAAACAAGACCGCAATGGCTGATTTCTAAAGGCTGCGGTACATCGGCATATGGGCAGGTTTTGGAACCATCTAAAATGAAGACACGCCCATGGAGCTTCACCCCTCCCACCCGTCTAGACTGGACAGGAGATAGTGTACGTATGTGGGTTCCACTCTCTCGAAAAACCAGATTCTCACACAAAAAAGCTTACTGACCACGATGATACGCCCTGATCTGGTTCGCCTTGTTTGGCTGCTCTTTGATATTGATGATGAGTCGAACAACTTGAAGAGCTCGACAGGGCTTGGACCAACCAGTGTGGTCGACGTTTCGCGGCAGACTGCGATCAGCCACTCGCGGACTGCCTGTTTTATAAGCTCGGCCCAGATAACACTGGATGGCGCGATCTGGGCGACAAAGTAGGCGGCACACATCCGAGCGATGCCACGTCCTGAACGGCTCTAGATCAAATAACAAGAAAACGTAGCATCGCCCACAAATTTATTTTTGGAGCACACGTCGTAAAAATTGTAGTATCTTTCCAAACTTGCCAGCTTTGCACTACTCCCCGAGTCTAGCGTTGATTCTAAATCTAGGATTGAATTTCTGATCGAACTGATAAATCGTAGGCGTCTATACGAGCTTCTTGAATGCTGTCAGATTCTGCGTTCCCGAAAAAATAAGCGACCTTTCAGCTCATATGAAAGAGTCCGCCGACTCATTTTGTATTCGACTTTGAACTCTGGGTCATCTCGATGCACAGTGATTTCAGGAATGTTCTTTTGGCATTTTCAGGGTGAATTTTAGGAGTCAGGGCGAATGGAATTTCAAGCACGTTTGATGTAAGACTATCCTGGGGAGCTCAAAAACGTCCTTTGCAAATATTGTTGCGCCAGCGCTAGACTGGGCTGCCCTAATCATAAAAGGAGTTCGCAGATGCGAAGTGTAGCGATCCTCTTGACTGCCCAGTGTTCGACTCCGACTTCTGGGCAATTTCGGAAATAACACAGTTTTGGAATGATGTCTTGGCATAAACATAAACATAAATCGAAAAGCATGAACTCTAGTCTTGCGAGAATTCAAAAGAATTTTAGGCACGTTTGAAGTACGACGATATCGACAAGCTAGCCTTTATGATATTCACGATCAAAGAAGAGGCAAAAATCTATGTATGCACCATGTCCTAGACGTCGAAGCTGCCAGCGCAAAATCCACAGACTTGGGAATACATATACAGCATTGGGGATCAGTTAGCGTTCGTTCGGGATCACTTTTTTCAGGATCGGGAACGGGATTCGCTCAATCCCGGCCGGGATCGGGACCGGGATCGGGATTTTTAGAATGTTTTTTTTTCACTTTTAATTCGATATAGGTAACTTACAACCCGCCCCAAGTATTTAGCAAATATAGAGCTAAAAACGTTTTCGCGCAGTATTTATCATGGCATTCAGAATCGTGCAAGCAAAAAGACCTAGAATTAGTCACCAATTAGCAAACAAATCCCTCACTTCATCTTCACCAGTTCAATCATCCACCAAAGTTTTTCCAGCTTACCCTTCGGGAACACTCCCTTCCCGATCCCTTCCTCTCCCCTTCCCCTTCTTCACACATCTCCGCAACAATCAATCCCGACCATTTTTTATCGGGATCGGGTTCGGTAGGGGCGATCCCGACCGCGATCGGGATCGGGATCGGGATCCCGAACGAACGCTAGGATCATTAGATACTTTTGCACCGCTAACATCTGATTGTGAGTTAGCACGGTTGGTGGAATGCAAATTGATGATGAGCAGTATGGCAAATCTTTGAAAGAAGCGCTGCTTATACAATTGAACCATAATAATAAATACTGTATGTATATAATAAGGGGCGCAACCTTTCGACAAAAATTGTCCGAAAATTGCAAGTATTTCACATCATCCGATCCGATCCGCAGCTATCCTATGCTATCATGAGCGGTGTTTTGTGAGAATCGCTTTAAACAACTTTTTTCCTATATGCAGATTTATACGTCGGTGCAATAAATTGTAAGAAATGTAACTATATGAAAATACCCCATTTTAACGTACATCAGCAGTAGAAGACTCGTGGTAGTTGCAGCGGCGAGTAGTGTTTCACAAAAGTATGCCCATATACAGTATGGCTTCGAGAGATTATCATGGTAAGCTCACTGGCTCTTTGTTCGATAATATATTATTTGCTCCGTCAGAGCTAATTTTATGTGCACTCGAAAAGCTATAGAATATATGACTCACTACCGCTGTATATTTAAATATATAGACGGTGATATATATATATATATATATATATATATGTATTATATATAAATATCGCTGTAATGACGCGACGTTGAAGCTGAAAAACACTCATTACTGTGGCCATCCAAGTGACATCTATATTTTTACATGTAATAGCCACTGTATAAAGTCGATTTTCAAGGCTATCTCTATGTATGCATGTCCGCGCTGTCTTGTGGGACACTTTTCTTTCATAGCGGAGAGCTTTGATGGTGTTGATGTCGACCTGTATCTGTTTCTGTCCTAAATGACTATTCATATCCAGAGATTATCGATAACAAACTCTGTCGCAAATGCATATCTGCATCTACGTACCTCATCTTTTGGGGACCATAATAAGAATTTTAAAATCCTACTAAAATCTAAAGTGCACGGATGTGTCATAATGTCTCTTGGCAGGAGAGTCCAGGAAGGCAGGGAAGACAAGAAGGTGCCCCGGGTAGAAACAGATTTCGGGGGTCCCGAGACCACGCGAATGCCAGGCATAGGCATCACAGGGAGTTCCAGAATAATTACGCCGAATATGGCGAAGACTGGGATGAGGCGTGTGGTGAAGACCTCTTGCTAACGCATCCTTTGGTCTGCTCTGTGCAGGCATCCGGATCGGATGTAACTCCAGCGGATGGAGGGGCGAGCGTGATCGATGAGCTCATGATGAACATGAGCGGTTGCTGTTTGTGATGAAAGTAAACAGGGAAGAGCGCCAACGAGCTAAAAGATTCTCTAACAGTCGTCTTTTTAGTTTCCCTACACGAGTAAACACAAGTCATTCATTGCGCTAAAAAATATACTATCCTTCAATAAAGCTATACTTAGCTAAGAGGAATAGAATGGAAGCTTCAGGGAAAGGAACGTCTACAAAAGAAAAACGAAAATGTTTGGGTTCGAAACAGATAGATGATGATTCGATGCGAAACAGGTATTTTTACCAAGGGATAGATGATTAGCGGTTGGATATACTGTATACACTGTAGATAAAGAGACAGGCTGGCTGGGTTTAGGTTAGAGCGGACACTATATCGATGGAATCTTATCGTTAGACTGGACTGGACTTGGGGCACAGGTCGGCGTAGCATTTGTAGCCCCTGAAGCTTCTTGAATCTGCAGCTAGCAATGCCAAGGCGACTTTTACGATTAAGAGACTGGGAATGGACCCACCCAACCAACGCCGGGCAAACTTGGTGTTTGAAAAGAAGCGAATCCGTTTTTAAGTGAAACATTGCAAAGTCCCCGAGTGTAGTAAAATGAAATGGGATAAGATGGTTTGATAAACCACATAACTCGCTTGAAATGGTTTTTTTAATTGGTTCGGCCATCCCACAAAGAGACCACCTAACAAGACCCACCGCAAACCCGACAGTCTCGATGGCCTTTTTCATGAATCTTTGTGTGAGGTAGCTGTGTACAGCTAAAAAACACTGATAACTTTCATTCGCGTCGCTATGGTACATATCGCTCATTGCTGAAGCACGATGCATGTGCACGTGTAGTTCATATTGCACATAACCTGTTTTCCTTGAGAATATTCACGCCCTCCACGTTGCCGCGCGTGTACAGTACATTCGCAAAGAAAACAGATGATACTAACACACAAACAGCTAGAAAACGCAGGGGGCGGCTAGCCAGCCGCGACCGACCAATTAGAACGAGGAGGGGTGGCCAAGTCAAGGGTGACCACGCCCATCAGCCAATCAGGCGTACTGGAGGGCTGACATAGAAAAAAAGTGCATTAAAATTGATGCGTATACACTACTGACACATACCGAGATGCGAGTGTCTCGTAGACTTTGATATACCTGCCAGAAGGGTTTGAAAAAATCATTTCAGACAGCAGCGGATCATATAGTTTAGCCTATTTCAAGCGAAGAGGCCCAGAACCGCAGACGCCTACATTTAGAATATTTGGTTCGACTCTGTGTATGATGGACTGCCAGGCATGCGATGAAAGATTGTTCCGAACAGAGTCGGCCTATAAAGGCGACATAGCTTCTGTTGATTATGACGCAGTATCAAAAATTCGTATAGAGGTCTAGTCAAATTTTATGATTGCCGACCACATTCAGAAGCGTTGGCGGAGGTGCCATCCAGGATATCTGACGTGGAAGACGCCAACGTTGAGCTTAGCTCGAAAGCAACAGAATCTCGCCAGTGCTCACTTCGTCCGTGGAAGGAGGAGTCCAGGCGGGTGTAATCGCACTTACTGAACCTATCGAATACGTGATCGACGCTGTCCATATCGAGAAGGATCGTGCGAAGACAAGACGGCTGGATCGACGCAGTGCATCCACTCACTCTTTGGTGTAGTGTAACCTGAGGTTGCGTAAGTGTTTTCTGCGTAACTGCGTAAGAAATTTTTAACTAGTACTGCAATAATACTGTGAGCGATACAAAAATCGCCCGCTGGGGATCCTAGGGTTAAGCTTTAGGGTAATGTGTGCCTGCCGGAAAAGTGAAAACTTCAGGGCATTTTTTTTAAAGGAGCGGGGCGCACTAGTGTGGCTGGGGGGGGGGGGGGGGTCGAGACTAGGGTAACGAAGGCCACACCTATCGAAGTATTCTTAGCCGTTCTGGTTTCGGTTGCCCATATTGCTTGGTTGCAGCGGATGGGGCTCGTCCTAGTTTCATGGATGTTGACTGCTTAACATAAACCTCGTCGACTATGCTGTGGATTACTCACCTGGTGCCATCGAGGCTCTCCGCGTGCCAAACCAGCAGACCATCTCGCGATCAGTTGTAAAACCAAATTCAAGACACCTCTGTCGGTCCATCGGAGGGGTTTGCAGTAAGTGCGTGATCGATTTCAGTGGCCCACTCCAGGCGTAACGGGCATAGCTGGAGTGAACTGAGCCTACGAAAAATTGTTCGAACGTACGTTGTTTCTGAGTCATTCCCACCCACCAGCTTCCGGCAGAGTTTCCAGTCCCTTGCGCTTTTAAGCTGGTGCAGTTCGTCAGCGAGACGGTTGCAGAAGCTCGACTTGCCTGCGGCTGAAACATCACCTGGATATGTGAAGCTTACACCTGCCAGATCCATGCAGATCATCCACGCCAGGCCTCCTGTGCCTGTCAGGCATGGTGAGGCTGTAATGCGTCTGTCTGATGTGTGTACTCAACAAATGGCGGTTTTGGGGCTATAAATTATGTAACCGCACTCAACGGTCTATGCGATTTCAATGGCTAAGTCGCCTGTCAGGTTGAATCCCCCGGCACCTTCCTTGCGATGTCAGCGCGGGTTTGCAGTTTACAATCGCTGGTACTAGGGCTAGAAATAACCCCAGTGCTTGCTACGTTAAAGTACGGACAAACAAACTTCGACGCACAGCAGCATTACTGTATGATGTGGTCATACGTACTTCGTTCAAAGCGAAGTACTAAGCGGCGCACTCGAGGGCCGGGAAACACATACTTTGACGGTCATTTTTTACACAGGCGGGAGTTAAACACTCCCCTTCGCACCCAGCGTGAGAGGCAGACTCCTTAACCCGCTAGGCCACGACCAAGTTACTGGCCGCCTAGTAGCGTTCTCTTCTGTGCCTGTCAGGCATGGTTATATTGGCTCGCTTACATTGGCGCCAACCAAGGCTCCGTCGATTCAAGGGCATCTTCGAAGAATTACGATGTGGTCTTCACTCCCCATAGGAAAAATGTATCCGTACTGCTTAGTGGATTATGTCAGAGAGCATTAGATACCTCCTGTATGGGTAACCTAAACCTCTCCAGGTTATGTTTTAGCCGTAGTCGAGACCATTCTTCCTTCAATTGGAGTTCAATCCTACTGATCTGACAATGAGGGCAATACTTTTTCCTGCGCTTGCCAGACAGTGTTAGAGCGAAGTGTTCAGCGCGAAGTAAAATTATGGATTTGGGTGAAAGTAAGGCGGCCTAATCACAGTGTTGCCACATGCGAAGACTCCTGGCCACAGAACCTGCATCAAATTAAAATATTTCTAGTCCAGTAGTCATATCTGCATGTAGTCACCTTCTTCAACTAAGCGGACTTTTGGGTTAGGCCACTGTGATTGCCCGAAGTGTCCATGGGGAAGCCAAAGTTTTAGCTACAGTATGTCCGGACGGGCTGGAATATTAGAGAACGGCTGGGAAATGCGATTATCAAGGACCAAAACAGAATTCGGGTAGCAAAAAGACTTTGTAAAAAACCTTTAAAAAAAATTTAACCTGTTGGAAGGTTTTAGAATTTTAATTCAATACATGATTTTCGACAAATTAAACTCTAGGGTCAAATTTATTCGCCGCGCCTTGATAAAAACGCAATCCACTTGCTTTTTTAGAATTCATATGCATCATAGCAGCACGGATTTGAGTGCATTGACGGAAACAATGGTGGGGAAGTTCATATTATTGTTTTTTATTCTAGTGTCTCTAAGTAAGTAAGCACGTACTTTTTTACTTTTATGCCATTTCTGCGTCTGTGCCCATTAGTATCCTCCAGCTGCTGGGAGATAAAAACTGTGAGCCCCACAAAGACTATAAGCCCCTCATGGCACACCGCTTGTTCGATCAATTCAAAATTGCTTTGTCCCACACTTCCGACCTCAAGTCCTACCCTTCTTGGCCAGTATGCGTAGAAGCCGTCAAGTGGGAGGCCATCATTCACATTAGCGATATATATATATATCTGGATATAGGCAAGGAATAGAAATTTTTTGTGGCTAAAATTCCAATCCGCATTCTTTCGCGACCGCGCTGGTGTGTTGCTGATCGCAAAAAACTAGAAACTGGAAAGTGAGCGAGTTATTGCTAGTAATGCAAAACCATTCCCGAGAAAAAGTGTTGTTTTAAATGACGTGAAAAGAGGGTTAGAGAAAAAACTGTCGCTTCTTTATCACTAATTATAGACGCATATAATTCACAAATAAAAATCAAGTGTAAAATCAAACTGTGTAGGCCCCTACAGATTGTTTTCTAGCTCGCAGCCCGTTTGTTCAAGCTGTTCGATCGCGCCATTTTCTTTTCAGGCCAACCGTGCAGTTGTCTGCAATGTCGTGATTGTTCGGCGACTGTAACTCATGTGGATGGCTCATTAAACGTCTCATCGAACTGCGAAAATGATGTCACAAAGCTTTGTGATGGCGATACCTGTGCAGTTGCTGCATGCGAATCACAACCAGGAGGTAAGAAGCACCTATGCACAGGTGTCTATATCTATTGAGTCGCCTGCTTGGCTATGCCTTTGAGAGAATCAGGCATATCGACTTTATGATTATCCGGGTGTCTGTGAGCATTCGACTCTTATTTCCACGAATGAAAGATTCGATATCTTTCCTTCACCTGTTTTCCATGCTTACTGATAATGAACGACCTGTCGAGTATAACTATTACCCATCGTCTCTGAGAATTGGCCAGGAGAATTCTTCATGGCATGAGGAGATGGATTATAACCTTGCTTCTGCAAGGTCACCATCGCTGAAGGAGTCAGAAGAAGTCCGCTCATACGGCTCATACGCTTGATGGGAAAACGATTTTGTAGGACAATTGCCTATTTCCAAGCAGTGCGCTCTACAGTAGATGTAAAATTTTCGATTTCGGTCAATGCATTCTTGAATTTCGATCATAACTGGACTCCGCAGTTTATTTTAATGCATTTGTCTCTTATATTGTCAAGCATATTGAAAACAGCTAGGAGAAAAACTTTAATGGTGATGAAAAGTTTTTCGCCTCAAGGTTTGGTGCCTGGAATTTTGTATAATCCGCCCCTTTCACATCAGCGGTTATTTCAATGAATTTTCCGAGAAATGGCGGTGGAAACAATTTTCAACTTCCTTGACATCAGGAACCTATGGCGCATTGCATAAAGTAATACCCACCGGTCGAAATACGAGTAGCTGTGACGCCGAGTTAATATTCGTTTGGTCGACACTTACAGCCACCCTGTCTAAATTAAGCTGCCCCATCCATGACTTGCTTCGTTGATTTGACGACTCTATCGCACCAGTAATAAGCAACGAGCTCGATCCTTTGCTTGGATCGCTGTAACAGATGCTTTACCCGCTGTGCTTCTAGCACTAACTAAGATTATCATGAGCGTATCTGAAATGCTTACCAGACAAGCAGGGACATTGTAGAATTCCCGTAAGAAAATGCTTTAAATGTTTTTTAGGCTCCTTTATTACTGCATCCACCTGCTATAATAATACAAAAACTGGATGCTTAGCTGAGAACAGAACGGAGGCGGATAAGATTTTTTTTTGCGGAGTGTGCATCTGCGACTCGAGTGACAATTGCAGTGATAATGAACAACTACGCAATAAAGCGGCTGGCGTGCTATACGGACAGCACCCAATTACTAAAGTAAGGAGGCTTCTAAACAGACGCTGTCAGACGTCGAAAAAGGTCTTGATCTGAATTTCACTGTTTCTAATTTTAAAGGGGAAAGGGCTAAGTCGTTTAACTGAATGTCTAAGTTTCTGTCGTTAAAAGTCTTACCATCAAATCAGGGGTAGGGGAGGGTCTAGGAGGAAGAAAACTGGCAGTGTGAGAAGCATTTCGTCCGCCTTGTCGTGTACTAAGTACCCAGGCCCAACATTGGGTTACATAACCCGACCCAGTTTTGGGGTTTTTGGTTTGGTTGCGCTGGATTTTTAGACCGAGTGGCTTGGGGTTGTGGCGGCTGACTTTTTTTCGAACAGCGGAAGAAAGTAAACTTAGTGAAATGTTGATGAAAACATTTCAAGCTCCTGCATTCCTGAGTAGGGATCTGGGGGGCAGTTATACAGTTCTAAAATCCCAAGGCATGTCCTGAATTCTGGGACAGTCCTAAGCCATTTCACAATCAGCTTGGTATCCCACCCAAGGACACCAGGCAGTCACACAGTAAGTTTAAGACACTCCTGATGTCTTCATTTCACAGCAGCGCTGTCAGGCACAGGGCAATGTCCCTTAATCTATAGCAATTTCGAGCTGATCTTTGTAGAGCAACTTTTTGGGCGTCGTGAGATTGTGGCATTCTGCCTTAGCCCTTTCGAGCCGTAAAAATTGTTCTTTTGCAGCTGAACTAAAATTCTGTCGTCCCTTTTTAACTATTGAGGCCAAAAAGGGACGACAGAATCCCATTATCATCATTTTACTCCATCTTTACCCAAGCAAATACATGCACTTGATAGGGGAGGGGGGACACAGTGTTAATTAAAACTTGTACGCGTGACAGAGTCACTAGCAAGCATGATCCCATAGGGAAGAATCCCGTGAAACAGTCGCAGAAAACACAAAACTCTGTGGACTCCAAATTATGACTTGGAAAAAACAAATGATGTGGTTCACGCAGTCTTCTGACATGACGGTCAGATTCTGTGCATAAGAGGAGGACTCCCAAATACAAAACCCACTAAAATAAACTCAATGTGGCACGTTTACAGAGCTCATATAATGTGGACCAGCCTTCCTTGGCCAAGGCATCCTCGTGACGTAGTAAAATTATTCAAATGTAATCGCACAGCATACTTCGACCAGTAATGGATGCCCAGCTTACACGTACAGTATTTATTTCCCGCGTTAAATTTAGTGGTCTGCTAAAATGTCTCGGTCATCCTTTTTAATTATGAAACAAGATGAGACCTGTCTCAGGACGTGCCCAAATCTACGGGTAAGGCACCTCTAGGACAGCTATTGTGAAGCGCCCCAAATTGGTGTCTAAGCGTTGCCCCAAGTTGCTGTCCGAAATAGTGCCCTTAATTCGTTCTGTGAAAAATTAGAATCGCACTGTGAAACTGGCCCCTGCTGTTTGTGAGTCTTGTGCTATTGCAGTTGTCTCACTCGTCCAGTCACCTACCAGCCCAGCTGCATAGACTAGGGTGTGCCAGCGAATGCCATCCATCCGTGGTAGCCACTCTCTCTTCCCATTCGTTCATATCCAAACTTGGCGTCATTGGAGCGAGGTATTCTGGCTGTACCAGCCACTTTCAGCCTGGTAAGGCGCCTTTTCTCGGATTACGGCGAAAAGAAATCGATCATGCAGCAAGCAGTTTGAGCAGGAATTGACGTATAACGAATGAGATTTATCTTTGATTTTCAATGGGTGTCAGCTTCTCTAGTTTTCCCAAAGCCGTGAAAACAGCTATGCATATATTTTTGAGCTTGATAAAAATTCAGTTTCTTGGTCTGCCCGCAAAATTTCACGTAATGCCAGAAAATTGTCAGCTGTAGTGGATTTTCTTGGTAAAATTGCAAACACAGAGAAGCTTTGTTGCTGGTGTCGGTTAAGAAAAATTTTTCGACCGATCACTGTCAAAGATAACCAGAAAATTTACATTTCCTAGCAGGTCAACGGTCAGGTCAGAAAATTTTTTTTGGTTCGGTCAATGTCAAGGTCAGGTCAGAAAATTTTTTGAGGGGTCGGTCAAGGTCAGGGTCAGGCCAGAAAATTTTTTGGGGCCTGGTCAAGGTCAAGGTCAGGGTCAGGTCAGACAGTGAAAAACCTAGGTCATTGGAACACTAGCGCAAACAGTGTTCAGTTCTTAGATCATCCGATCTGCCGTTAACAGATCGAAGGCCATGCCTGCTTGAGTCCCCAGTGGCCTCAGATAATCTCATTCGATGATGGAACTGACAAATCGTCAGTTAGCAGATGCTCAAAATCAGTATCAGATCATAGAGCTCAATATCATCTGCTAACAGCTGTCAGCTGACCTGATCTCTTGTCGACTCGCGGTCACTAGAAAGCACTAGAAAGCCTGATTATTAATATGAGGCAAATATAACCCACTATACACCTACTGTACCATATCAGGGCATCGACATTTCCGAGCGTTGCAGGACGTATTAACAAGACCTTTAAAGCGGTCTAGGCTCATAAACTCGCAAGGTCTCAGAAAAAAGCGTAGACTTGTATATTTTTTCATTCCTTGACCCGAAGCCCGTTTTGCCCATAGCCTACCAGCAGTCAAACCTTTTAAGCAGGGCTATGCGGACACTGGCACGCAAAGCAGCGTCTCTCTGCGTGTCTTCACCAGGAACACCTCCTCGCAAGTCCACGTTTGAGTAGTCGTAAAAACCAGCATCCATGGGGGCGCGGTAGTGTGGTCCATGTAGTACATGTGCCACACCAACAACGATATCTCAACAGCCTGATGTCATGAAGCGATGAAATTTTGTTTCTTAGTGTAACTTTACACTAGATTGAGTTTTACTGAAGAAATTAGCAGGATCTTTTTCCGTTCGGGCCCCACTAATACTAGGAGTGCGAGGGCGAAAAACCCGACCAGGTTTCTTGTTTTCGCTATAACTCGCGAACCATGCAGCCAAAAACCGATGAAATTTGGTTTCAACATAGGGGACTGGTTAGAGAAGGCGCGTTCTAAAAAATCTTTCCGAAATCTTTACTGGTTATCCTTTCATCGGCAGAAACGTGCCCGCGTCATACATGTATGTACTGTATGTATGTATGGACCCGATAGATCACAGCGCCGATCGGGAGCTGTGGAAGAGCGGGGAATCCAGCTATATGTTCAAACGGCAGGGTAACATCACTGCTGGTGCCTTTTGGCATTGATTTTGACCACGTATTGCCTCAAATTGTTGCAGGGTCCTCAGAAGGATGTCCACTCAGGCAAAATTATCATTTTTTGGCCTTTTAGTCCTCTCAAAAACCGTCAGAGAGGCGCAGGGCACCATCTTAGTCAAGCTAATGTCACACTGAGAAATTTAGAGGAAGATTGGGAGGAGGGCGGCAGATTTTGCAAAATGGTTCTGTTTGCACTCGAGATTGCATGTGCTCGAACGCGGCCAGTCCTCAAGGGGGTTGTCGTGGGCAGGTGGAGAAGAGTCAGGACTAAAAAAGAAGTGAAATCAGCGAAAAATTCATGAAATGAAACTAGGAAAGGTAGTACATGTGGTTTGCTGCGCCTTCGGAGCAGGCCGGTCCAGGCTGACGAAAGGTGATCGAGAAAGATCCCGCCTGGCTACTGGCTGGTCACATGTACTCGCGGTTTTTGGGTTGACAAGTAGACCATAACAACTAGCTTTATTTATGTCACCGGGCGCGGCTTGTGCTACTCATTAGACCTTGAATGACATTGCATGCAGATTGTTCATAGAATCGAGGATCTTGCATGCCTTGTATTTGATGGCTAATGATAATAATCAATCACAAGAAGTAAATGCGGCACCTTATTTTGCGTGGAATAAGCCCATCTAAAACATCGGAGAATGCGCATTTCATAGTTTACTGAGCCATAGTTCCTTCTCTGCCATCACCAACAATTTGGTCAAATGTTCACTCGCTCTCTGAGAATGCCAAGGATGCGAATTTTACAATACAGCATTTGGCACCAGGGAAGTAATATCGTCACTCATTGACGATAGACCCCAAAAGGTGCACACCCGTCCAACACTCCAAAAATGTTGGTCTCAAAAATGTTCAGATAATGTACCTAGATTTAGCTTAGTGCTCTTGACTGACCAGGCCTCGAAGGTACGCACTTAGCATTCGCACAAAGCAAAATGGTTTGAGAGCGAGGAGAGAGCTTGTTTCATGATCTCCCTATGCCTTATCATAAACTGGATCACAGTGCAACAAAATCACGACGTTTTAGCATTGAGCCCCAGAGTTTAAAAATTGCTACCAAACAAGTACTACATAAGCATGAAAAAACTGGTTTAGCAAAGCATGGTAATGTAGATCAGGACAAGATTATCCCGTCCCACCGACACGAGGCAACGGAAATTCGATTGCTTCAGTGTTATAAGCAGTGTCACTGAGGGCTTGCACGGACATACCGGCTGAGGCTTATCCACGTTTGTCCGCCCAACATATACACATGATTCATTCATGTCCGAGTCATAGAGATGGAGCTAACTTTCATGAGCAGTTCTGATAGCAATTCGTAATAAATTTCGCACATAATTTCCGCACCCAGCGTCGCATATCAATGTTCTTAGGCAATAGGACAGAAGACAGAACTGATAAACTCACTACAACAACTATGACTGCAAGTGTAAGCCTAACCCTTACCAGTGCGATTGACAAAAAATGTTTTCCCGAGTTGTGCAACGTAAAAATGATGTCTTCTAAGATTCCTCCTGAGCGTTCACCATTTCAAGCGTGTGTTATATCCTAGCTCATTGACCTATCTATTCAGCTTTGGATGGCCGCCAAATAAATTTTAAAAATGTGAAAAAAATCTGCATTAAAGGCTATTAAAACTCATTCTTGCAATGATTTAGCAAATCCTTATTTACTTTTAAAGAAAAGGTACAAATATTCATCAGCATAAACTCCATGCATCGGCTCGAAAGTGACAGGCATGCGATACTGTACATCCCTGCGTTCGAAAACTCGATGCGCCCAATAGCTGCAAGAAAGTCCAGCGAAGATGCAGATTCCTCAAAATTCCTGCCTGAAGCAAGAGATGATGAAATTGAAAGCGCTGTCCTGAGTAATAGCATTTTGCATAACATAGTCCCTTAATATGCACTATGCAAGAAGTGCAGATGAGAGCATCTTCTAGGAGCCACTTTCCCCTCGCTGGTGACATAAATGTGACTAGTTGTTATGGTCTACTTGTCAACCCTAAAACCGCGAGTACATGTGACCAGCCAGTAGCCAGGCGGGGTCTTTCTTGATCACCTTTTTTCAGCCTGGACCGGCCTTCTCCGAAGGCGCATCAAACCACATGTACTACTCTTCCAAGTTTCATTTCATGAGTTTTTTGCTAATAAAATTTGTGAAATTGCCTCTATTTCAAATGCTTCCGCCGACTGTAAAGCGAAGACCAGCTACATTTCTTGTTAACCTCTTCCGATGTACACTGGTGCGCAAAACCTATAATTCAGTTTGAGGTTTTATGTTTTGGCATCTAGTGGCAAATAGGACCAGATAGAAATGCGTTTATCAGATCCGCCATTCTGACCAAACAGACACGTTTATTTTCTTATCAACTGTTTTCTAGCGATTATCAGCATTCAAAAACGAGTAGTTCCCCCCTCACTCTTGATAACTGCCTCGAGACGACTGAGCATGCTGGCAATCAATTTTTTAATCAGTTCGAACGGCGCGTTCTCCCAAATAACTTTTAAGCGTTGCCACAGTTGATCCATATTCGAAAACTGAAAATCACGCAGTTTTTTCGCGCAATAAGCCCGCAAATTCTCGAGAGGATTTAAATCTGGACTTTGCTGAGGCCAATTAGCAATGAAACTTATCGCTTGCTTTTTCATGTAATCTTTCAATCGTTTAAAATGAGGCGGCCTGCGTAGACATGCGACTTTTCAATGTCGTATTGACGACTCGAAATAAATAGCAATACCGCCGCCCCTTTTGACTCGATCGGCACGTAAAACAGAATAACCAGGTATCGCAATTTCATCATCACATATCGACTTATGAATTTTCGTTTCAATAATTCCAAACAGGTTGAACTTTTTAGCAAGAGTTTCCGCTTTAACGTCCTATCGTTTGCCTTATAAGTTATTGACATTGGCGGACCCAAAATTCCGAAACAAACATTTTGTTTCCGTTAATGTTAGAGGGTATAAAAACGCGAGGAGGGAACATATGTAGCAGTCACCGCACCACCCGCCTCCCACACCTCGAGCTCTTCGATTTGGTCCGACTGCTGGATCAGCCGGATTGGTAACTAAAAGTTTTTGCACTTCATCTGCTGCAAAATGATAAAATGTGGCATACTACGATGAGAAAATCCCGTTTTATCTCTCAAATCAGCATTTTTAAGCCCATTTTTAGACGCTGGTTAATTATCCTGTGTCCTTTGGAGTAGTTTAACACAGAGTGACAGCGAGGAGCCGTTGCGGGTTGGTGAGGACGCAGTGCCAAACACGTCATCCCCATCTATCTTCTTTTGGGATCCAGACCCAGGGTCGGATCGGTCGATGCTGGGCTGCCATGGAACCAAAACAATTTTTTCGGTGCAGAACCGAAATTTCGGTTCCACCTCTTTTGGGTTGTTTCCTGCAAACCGTGAACCAAACCGACTGAGCAGAACCGATCTACCCATGACTCTAGGGAGAGATCATTCTGAAGGTAGATGAAAGATGCGAGTGTTAGGTTTTTTCTGCGCACGACTCACTCAGCTGCTCAAAAATGATTCATCGTAAGGTTAACTTTAAGAGTTCATGTAGCTACCTGGAGGTAGGGGAAGCCAAGGGAGGAGTAAGGAGAGCTCATCTCTCAGAGTGGAGTTCTGAGTAAAACAAATATGCTAAGATCACTTCTCCTGAGATTGATCAGTAAAGAATGAACGACCTTTCTGAGTTTTTCAGTTTCCGTATCCCCTATAACAATTTTCCACATTCTAATATCAGCAATATCGTACGATGACGAAAGCGGTCGGTTCGGTTCAATGTTTTATAAGATGTCGTTCTGACAGTTGCAACCGACGTCCGTCTCTCCAGGATTCCCGCTTGTTCACTATTGCCAATCGATTCGTGATCAATTTTCGGAGGGGATATATGGCAGCTGTGGTCTATATTTCCTTTTGTGAAAGTAACATTAAAGTAGTGGAGAAATGGCAGAGCTGGGTGGGGAAATTGAGTGGTTAGACAAATATAATGTGGAAGAGAATCTGCACGATCCTTTTCTAATTAGTTATAAAAAGTTGTCAGACCACTAATGAATGAAAATCAGACGTCAGGTCCTCTCACCTACAAATAAAGAGTTAAATCAGACCAAGCCCTTCTGATATGTCGCGTGACAGCGCCTCTGATTACTCGCCTTCTTACCTCTGACTAAAAGAAAGTATTTTCAGCCGACAAAAGGAAAAACAGCTGTTGGCAAAATAACCATGTTTGGATTATGGGCTAATTTTATGATTGCTGTAATTCTCGCTCTTGTTTGTTGAAAAACACTTGAGGAAGACAAACCGTGCAATTCAATTGGTGATTTGTGCAATAATTCTTTGCTCTGGATCGATGAGTACGAATAAAAAGGGAAATTTGGCCAATTTAAACTCGAAGTCATATGGAAATTAGCAAACTTCGACGCCCTTCCCCCTCAAATGCAAATGGAAGTAGACATGTCGAATTCGCCATGAATCAAGTGTGGGTGCAACTACGCCGCTGTTCATGTTCACATCTGATGTCAGGAAAAATTTAGTGCGATCTGCCTAGGCTCCGCCACGCGAATCTACGGGGTTGCTGATCCAAGCGAGGTGAAAAACTTCGCCTCAATGAACCATGCCACTGCGGCTCCTAGGAGTGTACCAGAGATAATCACAGAGAATACATGATTTTCTCAGATAATTTCCTTAATTTCATTCTGACGCGTCGCAGATTTAAATTTGTAGAAAACTTTGCAATTACTGTGGAAAAAATTGACTGTCGTTTAAAATTTATAAGTTTATCCAGAGTGCTGCTCTAGTCACATGAACAAGGATGAGATAGACGGCGCCACTTAACTCTGTAGCGGTACTGTAAGAAGTAGAAGTCGGCCTTCGTCTCGGCTGGCCAACTTGAGCCTCACTCGAACCAGGAACTAGCGACGAGAACCAGTTGGCAAGCAGTCCTAACTGCGCAAGCAGTCCTGTGTACTAGGTTCCTGAACCTGGAATACAGTAATGCAAACAATCTATCCTCCCTATCACAGCACAGGCTCTGAATTCATATAAAAGTTAGAAAGGAAAAAAGTTTCCTCAGTGGGTGAGGGATTCCATACATAATGGCCATGCGTGAGGATAACCTGATTTTAAGATAATTGCAACCAAAGTTAAATGACCGCCCCTACGGAAACAAAAAGCTCTTGGTTTTAAATTTGATGATTCAATTCCTGAATGGTTAAAAAGTTTTTTGGACCCTGAAATGCCGATTTAATAAGCTCTCGGCCTGTTAATTAGTTGATCAAACGTACCTACATATCATATTCACCCCACAATGACTTCCAGCGCATAGGTTCTATGTCACACCTTTTTGTTTCCTGTATCTTCTAGGCGCATAACGGTAACATGTGACTATTCCCCAAAGTTAATGCTCTTTTTGTTTCCAAAGATGAACAAAATTTACTGGTAGCAATCAGAATTTATCATCATCCTCCTCAATTTTACCTGCTGTGCTGCTCCCATCAGTTTCAGTCATGTTGTTGTAACGATCAGTGTGAATTTGCGGAATGTACGGCGGCAATGGTTTTTTTAAGTTTAACTTTCGCTTCTCTGGAGGGGGTCCTATGTGGTCGAGCCGCATGGCTGTCCTGGCTACTGAGTCGCGACAACCCGGAGATCCACTGGATCATCCGCATTTTTATGATGTTGAAGACCTGCTTGTGGGCGGACAGAGCAGAGTAGCATTTTGACCCATACAGGGTCACTGGGCGGATCTTTCCCTCGACCTCGTCTAGCATCCGTTGGTCACAGAAGCACCTGGCGCCACTTGATCCAAGCTGCTTGTATTTGCTCGAACATCGCCCGCAACATTTTAGTCGTGCCATGATTGAGCCCAGGTTCTAGAATTCCTCATTCTTCTTTAGCTATTCATGATCGATTGTGATGGCGCCATCGTTCTGGGGCAACCCTCCAGATACTCCATCTTCTTGATGTTGAGCCATAGGTTATACTCGTCTAACCAATCTTTCCTCTGCCGTGAGACTCTGCTCTAGCGAGGAAAACATTGTCGGTATGGAGAAGTGTTCCAAGAAGCCAGAAACCGCAGATACGTGCGCCATATCTTCCTTGATCTGGTACGCGTACTCAAGCACCGGACTAGAAGGTGACTTGCACAGGTTTATGAAAAGAAAAATTGACAGTTACCTCTGGCACCCAGCAAGCGTCAATATGTATGGTGAATGAACTATTGTTAAAAATGAACAAGAACAGGGAGTCCTGGACTATTCTAACGTAGGAATGACAATCTGTGCTTTCAGAATAATGCTGCTTATTGGGAGGTTTCTAAAGCGCGGAAAGAAATTGCCTATTACGATACTACTCATTTGTAACCACTTTGTCGGTAAAAAGGTGTCTTTTCTGAACACCATTGGCTCGGAATTTTGGATCGGATCGGATCAGATCTGATCCGAATGGATGGGATCCGATCCGATCTGGCAGTCAGTCTTGGCTAATTCCACTGTACTCTATGCACTGACCACTGCTGACCACTAGGCCAGACGCCTCTAATATTTCGCACGGAGCTCTCTTTTGCACCTAAAAACATATTACAATTTTCGGTTCTCCAAAGTTCGACTTACAATTGGAGATAGGAGATCTTCCCTTGTAAACTAGTTATCATGATGGGACACAGGAATTAGGCTTTTTGCTCTACTGTCGTAGTACTGTTAATTCACTAGAATTTTATATATAAACCCTATTATATCCATTATCTCCCTCCTTTTTAAGCCTGAGCTTCGTTACTCCGGCATCGCACACAAGACACGCGTCCATCACTAATGAGAACCTATTATCGGGTCAGACGTAGTCTCTAGTTCCAAGATAGTGTCGCTTCACTGTCGTAGTGTACGGTTGTGTGATAGAGTGATATTTAGAGACTAACGCACCAGGTAGTCTTAATTGATTAGACGTACGGCGTTGCCAGAAACCTGTTCGAGTCGTGTTTCAGACTGATATGACTAATGGGCAAATGGCTCGTTTCATTTGGTAGTTTTCAGGACGAATGAACCTGCTTAATCTAATGCTTGTCGCGCTAGGTTTGCAGTAAGCTTAAATCCGACGACACAACAGGTTGGTTCGCGAAAATTGTTTATATAAAGGCAGCCTCATTACTCCTACATTGCAGACAAGGCACGCGTCTATCACCAACAACAACCTATTCGCGTTAGACATACAGTCGCGTCCAGGCCTAATCGTAAGGTGGCGTCGCTGTAATATCTGTTTTCTTTGGGAATGTACAAGCGGCACCGTCGGCGATCCTAGGCTGGCAGCAACACTTAGATCGCCACGCAATGTCTACATAACCACTTATAACAAAACACGCCATTTTCAAAATCTGCAATTTTTCACGTGTTATGCCCTGGCAAAATAGATTTATACTGCAAATAAAGTGTAATAGAACGACTAAAGTGATTGTGACCAGCTTGACAATGCAGCGCTCTTCATTTTCCCATCATTCACAAATGTAGGTGTGAAAATATTTACTAAGACACAAAAAAACCGGCACTAGCTATTGTAGATTGTATCTTGAACTTTGGGAATATATGATTAATGACGATTTTCCCATCCCCATTAATAATTTCCTTGCACCGCTGAGGCATGTCGTTTACTGGTGAGTTGTTCAGCATGCCTTGACTCTTAATATATATATCTTGTTTAGTGAACAATGTAAGCGAGCTAAGGAGTAGACAATCGTTTCTGCCATGCGATAAGTGGTTCGGATCAGGGATCCACGATCCAAGTGAATCGCCAGAGCTGGCTCGCACCATGGGCGAAAGGCGTGTATATTTCCAAAGAAGATAGATAATACTGTCGTAGAGTACGGCAGGTTCGCAAGAATTTTATATACAAATTGCTAGTTTCGCCACGCCTCCCCTGCAAACAAAACACGCGTCCATCACCAACGACAACCCTAGTCGCGTCAGACGTAGTCTCTTGCCTTATGGTAAGCGCTTGCGTGCACATGAAAAGTTTTGTTTTGTAGCCTTTACTCTATCTTGGTTACAAAATGTGTCCATAAGTTATCCGTCATTGAAGAAATGCTTCTGGTAGGTCTTGCGCTAGCACTTGCACTATTGCTTAGCTGGTGTACATGCACATTTCAAGCGTTACGTTGTGAGGTAAAAAAGTTACATGTGCATACACTAGAGTATAGAATACAGGAGAACGAACAGCAAAGCATGATGATATCCGAGAATCTGTGTGTAATTACTCGTCCTAACCCTTCTCAAATTCTAAAGCTATGAACAGTTCCATCTACATTCACGTCAAAGTGGTCCGATGGCAATACCCATAGTTTTGAGTCCAACACATCGACATGTGGGTGGGCTGGAAGATTTTGATATACCGGCCGGGAAGGATTAAAACCGTTTCACATTCTTTTTTGGATAACTCCGTCTTTTCCCAGCAAGGGGGCACAAAATCGCATAGACGCCTACATTTAAATATTTGGTTCGATTCTGTGCAAGATAAATGGTTCAAAATGCTCCAGTTCGAACCAAGTCGGTTGGTCGAGGCGACGTAGCTAACAGTCGATTATAGCATTGTGTAAATTCGTATAGGCGCCATTTTCGCATAGAAGCCAATTTTATGATTCTTTACTGAATTTGGAAGCTTACGCGGACGTGGCATCCAGGATAGCAGACGTGGGATACGCCAACGTTGAGATCGGCTCGAGAGCAACAGAACATCGCAGTGCTCACATCGGCCGTGGTGTAGTCCAGTCGGGTGGAATCGAACCTACTGATCCTACCAATCAACGCCGTCAATATCGAGAAAGCCATCTGAAGTCAAGACCCGTGGTAATCGACGCGTGCATCAAGTAACCCTGTGGTGAAGTGCCATCCTAAGGTCGGGTAAGTGTTTTTCAGAAGTTTTTGTGAAGAGCTAGTCCGTAAAAGGGTGTTGACTGTGAAATAGTGCCATACAGGCGCACAGCCATGCTTCAAGCCTAAAGAGTGATGTGTGTGCGCGCACAAGATGGGGGTGGGGCGGCACGGGAATAGGGTAATCAAGGTCGCAAACATCTAAGTGCCCTTAGGTTTTATGATTCCGTCCACGCATATTTTTTTTTTGCGACTTATCCTGGTCGGTCTACAGTAGGAGACGGTCGATTTCTGGCCTTTGTTTATCGCTTTCCTGGACCCCCGTGGATAGGTAACGTCAAACTATCTGGTTGATGTATGAGTGCAGTCGAGACCCTCCTTAGTGTTCAGTCCTACCAACCTACGCGGCACTAGTGAGCAGGATGTGTTTCCTTCAGCGAACAGGTCTGATCTTCAGGTTCCAGATCCGAACTCGCAAGTGTTATCTGTGTCATGTAAGCGCAAGACAAATTTTCTCGCTGATGAACAAACGAATATAACCAGACCGTTCACAAGTTGACATATTACTGAGCCCAGAGAGAGCAAGTTACAAGATCTGGCAATTTCTAAAACCATTAAGACGTTGATCTTTTTATTTACTGGGCCAGCTTTCTCAGATAAAGTAGGTTGATCCGTAACCGCAGATCCCTCTGATAACTGCCTCGATATACGGGTTTTTCTGAGCTTCGCAGTGATTGCTAGCCATTTTGGCTTGTCCAAAACCGGCGATTGATTTAAATAATGCATTTCCTCGGCTAATAAACGCTGATATTCCTGTTTTGCAAATTGTTGTTGCTGTTGATCTTGCATATCCTCGCTTATGGCCAAGTTCTCGTTCACTGGCAAGACGCCCACCACCTGCTCGCTCTCTTCGTTGATTTCATCTATTGGGCTCGATTGATAGTGATCTCTCTCATCGGCGATGATGTGACCTCAAGAGGATGCATAAAGCATGGCAAAATCAGATGCATGTTCTTGCCTGACTCCTGACATATTCCACAAAGCAAAGTCGGATGACTAAAATGGCGAAGAGCCTTGTAACAGGTCCTGGATGCAGCTTCTTGTTATGCTTCGATAAGCCGGACCTGTTAGAAAATTCGGCGTTGCAAACCTTGCATATATGATTCTTTCTCGATTCAATACTCATTCCACAAAAAATTTTCCTCGAAATAAAGCAAGATTTTATCCCACATTCGCAGCCACAATCGCAGCTGCGCGGTAAAAGCTCCAATGTTTGCGCAGTACGCGGCTACAGACATCGAAATCAGACCTGTGCGCTGTATGAAACACATCCTGCTCGTTAGTGCCGCGTCCAATAGGCCGTATTCCAGAAAGCCCTCTGGAAAATAGTGACATGAAAGGAAAATTCCAGCGAGGTGACTGTGACTTATTCCACTGAGCTCGCTGTGAAAGTCGATTGTGGTGAATGTAGAAAGGCCTAACTTTTTGCGCCTATTCCAGAAACAAAATAGGGTCGTTGTGATTTTCTGGTGACAAGGTTCGCATATTCCAGCGACTTCCGCGTGCATTTGCTGTCACCTACGGTTTCTACACAGATACCCACGCTGAGTGCATCCCCGCAATAGTGATTTCAGGGGTGTTCGAAGCGGCTGTAGAGAGATGAGTGTGAATGTCAGGTAAAAGTGGAGAAAATAAATTGCAGGTCATGATTTCTTCTATCTTACCCCCCCCCCCCCCTCTCTATTCCTTCCTACTTCTGCACTTCTTAGGCGTACATTCATTTTCCTGAATTTTTGCACCTTCTTACATGACTTCCTCTCCTTTTTGATGACGCTTCTAGGAGAGCTCCAAGTGCCAAACAAAAGTACGAATGTTCCATCTCAAGAGTATATGCACAGGAGTGTAGCCAGCCCCTCGAAACTTCTCCTGTGAGGTAGAAGGGAATCTACGGGATGCTATGCTTGTGGAGCTGGGTGAGAGATTGCGCCCGTGCTTATCACGTGTAAATTGTCATCAAAGGTGGAAGCTCTTCCTCTTTTTGAAGTGCAGAGAATCTGTCTATTGCCTTGACTGTTGACCACCCACTACTTGGATCGCCCGATCGATGTCAAAACCAAGCTGAATACCACTGTGGCCGGGCAGAAAATCATGCGAAACAAACATTACACTACAGTATGTGGATGTAAAACGATCAGTCTTTCTTTTATTCTACAGTCACATCCGAACTGGTGCTAAAGACGCACTTGCTACATCGATAGCATGTGCTCAATCAATTGGGGAATCATACACTTTTGAAATTGTCTGAAGTGTTTATCTGTGGTCCTAAAATTTCCGCACCTCCTTACTTTCATTGGAAACCTAAAAAAATCCTCCCTCGCATAGACCGCCATATCTCTGCTCTGCAATTGGGACAACTCACAGCAAAACTCTACTGTTTATATAGGGTAAAAGCTCGCTGGAAAACAGTTTCAGGCGATCGAGAGCACCTAAAGATTTTTCTCAGCCACCTTCGATAGTTCACTGGACTTTCCAAGCGACAAAGTTTTATGGAATAGCTTTCAGGTATTTTTTGCGCAGTGACTGTGTTATCGGGCTCAGTGACTGGAACTATGTGACTGTAATTGTTTCTGTAATAGCAAACGCAGCCGTCTCACTAGAATCCAGTCACCTCACTGCAAAATCTCGCTGGAAAACGCTTCTGGAATACGGCCTCAGGATCGTCAGTCGCAACATTTTTCTATGTGCCTGCCCAGTGTTACAGCGAAAACGTTTATGATGGAAAGTCACCCATCACGCTTTTTCTAAGTTTCAATAAGCAGACCATTGGCTTTGATCACAATGTTTGCCTAAAGTCCACAAGGAAGACAGAATTTTCATCTAGGGTCTAGACAGGCTGGCATATTCGAGAACGATAAGGAAAGATTTAGGACTGAAACGTAATTCGAGCGCCAATTCACGGTGTCATGGTTTTTTCGTAAAAATCGTCTGAAAATAGTTAAAATACTCCTTTATTATATTTATGTCCAGTATGAAAGTTATCTGGTCCGCTTTGATGAAAACGTAATCGACTTGCACCTTTTTTAGGAATTTAATTTAGTCAGCATCAAAGCAGCACATATTTGAGTGCATCGTCGGATCCAATGGTGAGGATGTCCGTATTATTGTACATTATTCTAGTGTCTCTTAGTGAGTATGCGCATTATTGTTTACTAATATGCTACGTCTGAACATAAGTCTGCGGCCATCAAAGCCCCGCAGCTGATGATTTCTTGAACATTGGGTTTAGAAGGAGTGTCGCATCACTAAACGTGTCATCTCTCATTTGTGCACCAACATAACAAATGAAACTGGGGTCAAAAGTCGAAGCTTACAGTATGGATCTGAAATTTGCAGTTTGAGGACCATATAGCTCAAATTCTGTCATGAGATCAAATGAGAGAATTGAGCTAGGCAAGTTACGTGTGACATGGTGCCAATGGTTCTGTGGCAGAATTGAGCTAGTGCTTCCCTGGAAGAATGCAATGAAAAGACAGAACTGAGCAAGCAGCAGTTATCGAGTTGCAAAGCACAGGCCACACTTGAGTAGAAGCTTGCAGGTTCAAGTTTGAAGCTTCGGTGTATCGGTGAGAGGGTCAAGTTGTCAAGTTGGAAGCTTTGTGTCCAATCTGCTCGGCAGAGCTGGAAGCCAGTCGGCTCTGACTGAGTTCAAATCTGGCCGTCTGAGAGCTTGTTGAAGTTCTTTTTGCAAGCTCGGTGGTGGTTAACTCATCCCTCATCCCTCCATGTCGATAAACGAGGAGGCCTTTTGGGGCGGAAGAGTCTCGAACCCGGGGCCCCTTCAGGGCACAGACTGGAAATGGGTGAACGCCGACACCGTGGAGGCGAATACACTCGCTTATAAAAAGTCTATGATTATTGTCGCTTGCAGCTTGTTTGTTCAAATTTGTTCTTATTTTATCGCGCCAGTTGTCTTTATTTAGGTCACATGAGCAACAGTCTGAAATGCCGTAATTGCACTGAGATTGCAAAAGAAGACGGAAAAGAGAAAATTCGCTCAGACTGCGATGCTTCAAAGATTTGCGAAGACCGAACCTGCGGAACAGCTGCTTGCTTAACAGGTAAGAAGCCATGGTAAGAAGTAGGCTTACCGAGTAAGTCACCTGCATGGCTGGACCATTTAGAGAATCAGGGATATCGACTTTTTCCAGCCTTACAATTTTCTGGGTGTCTACGAAGGTCAACTAAGACTTTCACGTTATTAAATATGAAATAATATAAAGTAATCGATATTTCCAACTCATAATGAGTATACAAAGCCGTGCTGCTTGCGCTATATTACTGGTACCTCCCAAATGGCTTGTCCCGCAATCCTCAGAACATAAGCAAATAATCCCAAGTCTCGAGCGGCCCTTAATTGCGCTCTTTATTGAAAATTATGCTTGTAATTTCCGGAAAAAATGTTTTTATGTGACTTAGTTAGTACCGTACCCAAAAACATCAAGCCTATATATAGGGTCTTGATTCGGGAAGATTGCGAAATTAAAAAGTGAAATGCATCGACTGGAAGTGTAGGTCCTCCCAAAGAGCCGCTACCATGCAAGCGCAGTCTAATAAATAAAAGATAATGATGTCCTAATTTAGCCATCAAGGCCAGGATCACCTACTTCTAGACTTGCGCAGTTTGGGGATCAATTATACATGTTTAGATAAAAAAAACATCGCATCACTTGTCCTGCGCAAAGGGTTTTCATGATGTTGCTAATTGCATCAATGGTAAAACACAGACAGAGTTGCGCTGATCTGAAGTCCTTGAGAGCAATATCCTGATAAATGACTTGACTTTAGAGGATTCTTCGTCCATTAGAAATATACCCATAGTTTCTGTGAAGAAGTTAGAAGTCCGTCAAAGGAATCAAGAGACCGATTCATCTTCTTGCCGAGCTGCGTTTGGTTGAATTGGTAAGCTCACGGCCCAGATTCGCCGAGGCACTTTATTAGTACTCGCGTTTCGTCACAAACAAAATCGCAAGTTAGAAAAGAAGGCCTGAGAGATGCCAGCAGGTAATCAGATATCTGTACATACCTGTGAACCCTCCAGTAGAAACACGTTGCAAGTATATACAGTAGAAATATATCAAGTCACAAGCACAATGGATGAGCGTTTCACCACGATTTTTCCAGCTCTTGTACAGTAAAAGAGGAGACTTAGAGAGGGCGACTTGTGACAGATCGAGGCAGAACTTGCAAAGAAGCCCAAACTCTAAATCAGAGGACCAGCGTTTTGATATTTCAGAAAGTGGTAGCGATTTCAGAAGATGTTTTGATAACTTAGGGCTATTTCGGTGCATGCCACTCAACACATAGTGTCGGGGACAAAGAAGCCCAAACTCTAAATCAGAGGACCAGCGTTTTGATATTTCAGAAAGTGGTAGCGATTTCAGAAGATGTTTTGATAACTTAGGGCTATTTCGGTGCATGCCACTCAACACATTATGTGTTTTCGGAGTGCAAGATTAAAATTTTCTTAGGCAGGGATGCAGGGATGAACCCCAGTGGCGCGCACAAGGGGTTGCATTGGGCCAACGGCTGTCGCGGACTGGAGAGCAACCGCGAGTGATGTAAAGAAGGACAACAGATAATAATTTACACCCGCTAAGCTGCTTATCGTGTTAGGACGCAGGAACGAAGGGTCTTTTCTCTTTACTGTCACTCTTTACCGCACCCCAGCCTCTCCCGAGCGCTTCGCGCCCTCAGATCGCGCCTTCGGCGCTCATTTTGAACTTCTAGATTGGACTACATTTCCTGATGGTTGGAGGATAGTAACGCAATTGAAAATCGACTCGCATGTCGGAGTCCTGTATACTCACCCAGGGTTGTGTCCTATCGAGTTAAGGAGTCTGCATCTCACGCTGGGTGCGCACCTCGAGGGCAGGGCTCGACTCCCGCCTCAGAGAAATGATTGTAAAATATGTGTTCCTCAGTCCTCGAGTGCCCAGTACGGTGCTTGGCTATGGATAAAGTATGACATGACATGATATGACATGCACATATACTGTTGGCACTGCTGCGTCGAGCGCTAAGCTGAGTTGTGAGCAAGAACTCCCTGCAAACTGTTTTACTACTCCGTCGTTTTCGCGCTCTGCTTTCGCTGCGGTCACAGCAGAAGCCCACCCAGAGAAGGAACAGAAGCGCGCGACTCTGATTCCGAATCTTACTTTTAGTGTTACTGCTAACAAAAGAACTGCCTGAGCGCAATGCGCCCCGCGCATTCGGGAGCAAAGTAAGAGTGCCACCAGTCGACATTCTTGCGGTAGAATCTAATGTCTCCAGGACTCCATCTTTTGCCAACCGATCGATTTCTGCGTCCGCCGCTGATCGAATCGACAGTGGCACTGGACGTGGCATCTTTGGAAACGCGTCGGACATGAGGATGGCCGCTTTGTGGCCTTGGACCAAGCCAGGATTATGACGTGGCGAATCTTCCCACATAAGCAACCTGACCGTTCACGAACTCTTTCACTTCGAACTAGGCGAACTAGGCGAACGAACCTTTTCCATTAAGTCACACAAAGCAAAGGTTTCGGTGGGTACCTGGTCCCCGCAAATGTCCCCGCAGCTACTAGTGATAGTAATTCGAACAGATCGTATACATTCAACACTAAGCTAACAGTTCGCGTTGATGCGACAAGTTGTCGCTGAAGAGATCCGCGAATGTGAATTTGACTGGGGCCACTTTGAACGCTGCAATACAATCCTGGCCAAAAGCAGGAGTTGCTTCTTCATTGGTCACTAACACCGGCTGCTGACGCGTTTGATCGCCCAGTGGCCCTTGGTGTGGTTTCACCAAACATCTCGATCACCAAATTTGGATACCCTTCCAGACTCTCTGCTGGCTGCAGGCTTGGAGACCCAAGATTTCCTGAATCGGTTAGGTAACGATATTAGCGGTATCATATTATAGAATCACGCCCTTGTCATTGATGAAGGCATGGATGGATCCAAAATCGCTCCTGTTTCACGCGCTGCTGCCAGGCCGATATTGTTGATCTCGTGTCTAACCCATTTGTATTTCTATTTTACTCTTACCTAACCACATAAATGCGCACTCAAAAGAGCAAGTACAATGGATTCGGAATTCAAACATCACTCGATAAAATGGATAAATAGAAAGATAAAAAGATAAAACCATACTTCGTCAGTCAAACATCAACCTCGAAATGGAGTCACGAAAAGATGCAAAACTGATTGTAAGAGTAGCACATCGTGTGGCAAGGAATTCCAAAAATATATAAGAAACTTTGCTTGAAACGCTCGAAATTTGGTTTTGAAATCAATTAGGAGAATTAATTCTGGAGCTCGCACGAAATCCGGACTCTACGTAGTCGATGAACGAAGAGCGCATCAAGATAATCATAAATGCTGTCTATTGGTTTTTTCAAACGAAATACAGGAATACGATGATGCACGAATTAGACTAATTCTTTGTTTTGAACCACCTAGTATACTAGTGAATCTAGTCCACGGCGCCTTGCCGGACGCCAGCATGTGCAAAATAGTATCGTTTGCGGCACCACACATGTATATAACACTCATTGTCGTTTCGGAGGCCCTATAGTCGAAGCTTGGAGGGAGCGGACAGAATAAGGCGAATGACTCTACACTTAAAAAACCGAACCTTATTTGGAAAATTGATGAGGTTCATCATCCATCCGATGACTATTATTGGGCTGTCTTATCTCTTTACCCTCTGCGCAGTAAAATTATGTCGAGCACGCACGACACCGTGCCTTAACGCTCAACAGACGTACTGTAGTTACGAAGGGCTAAACAGAGGGCAAAACCTAGTCAAAATTAACACCAAAAGGCACCAGCAGTGATTCTACCCTGTCGTTTAAACATACAGCTGGATCCCCAACTCGCACACAGCTCCCGATCTTGCGGGTCAATACATTCGTAGCACATAAATAGCACATAATTATCTACATACATAGAACGATAGCAGAGATTTTGAAAAGATTTTTGCATCACGCCTTCCCCAACTATTGGTCTTTCCACGCCAAAATTTCATCGGTTTTGGCACACGGTTCGCAAGTCTTAGCGAAAATAACCACCCCTAGTATGAATGGAGCCTGAATTGATAGATTTTTTAAAATTCCTGTAACTATGTAACTTTGTGACTTTGCCTTTCTTTTGTGACTTTGTCAAAATGTAACTTTGTCTAGTGTAAAGTTACACCAAGAAACGAAATTTCATCGCCTTACGACATCAGGCTGTTGAGATATCGTTCTTGGTGTGGCACAATATGCGCAACATGGGGGGGGGGGGGCGCCCCCTAAATGCAACGGGCCTGTCAGAAAAGTTGGGAGTCGGTTTTTTATTATTCCTGCAAGAAAACGCTACATACACTGTTTTAGAAAACTCTACTCTCTATACTGTTTTTTCCTGCTCGAATTTGACCACTACGGGATGCAGAAGTGAAAATAAATCGCAGGTTCTTCGTTGCGGACTATGCTTTTGCGACTCGAGTGACTCATGCAACGATGAAAACCAATTTAAGATGGCGATGGACAAACTACACGGAGGGAAAGAGATAACGACGCTACCACCTGAAATTTTTTCCGTCGGGCCAACGGTAAGAAGAAGTCTAATAAGACTCTGTAAGACCACGAAAAAAGTCTTGGTTTAAATTTCACCTCTTCTGAGGGAAGTTGACGTCTGACGTCTGATTCCCTGTCATGAATTGTCTGACCATTAAAGCGGCGTCCACATTGCACCTCGGCTGATCGGCTGCCGAGCTAACCGAGCCAGCCGAGCTGTCAGCTGAGCTGACGTGCGTTCACATTGCATGCCTCGGTTGGCTCAGCTTGCGGCTGGCTCATCGTCAGTTTGCGGCTTGCGGTCATCTCAGCTCGGCTGGGTCGTTCACATTTGATGCCGCGACGCCGATTGAAACATTCTGTCTGCTTTTCGGCGGGCTCGGCTGAGGAGCTCGGTTTGCTCGGCTCGCGGAAAGTTTCCCCAGGAGCACGACTATTGCAGAGAATAATCATCGTCAAAATCAAAAAAATGAAACTAAAATATGGCTGCTATTGGTCTGCTGAACGAAAGAGCAGTATATGACCTATGCACAACGTGTTGCATCAACTTACCTTTAGCATCTCAGATATACCAACCACGCATACGTGCACTGACGAACGAGCATATTTTTTAAATCAGTAGGCACATGAAGTATCAGTTAAACAGTTCTATCTTTAATGATCAGAATGAGAAGGAACAGTAATTGATCTACCTACAGTAGTTAACAGGTTTGCTAGAATCGGTTCACCTATTGCCATTTTTAGTAATACCATCATCGACGCATATGCTGGGCAACTCCTGGCTGGACTGGGCTATAGGGCTGGGTTGGGCAACTCTACTGTAGTTGCTCGTTTCTAAATTCAATTAGCGTGCCTTCTGTAAATCTTTAATCGCACTATTTAGCGGACTTCCTCGGGACCATTTCTCTAATCCCGTTTTGGATTACAATGCCAAATTTGACACCTCAGTCCCACACGTTCCCTCAGCACACAAATGATGCCGACTCCCATCAGACTATCCGCTTTTTTTTACCAAGTTCCCTGGTTTAAACCTTGCAGTTCTCGAGATTTCTAGCAGCTAGAACCGATAAACCGTTTCATAAGTTCACAATAATTGAATAATTTAATCATAATCCATATTTGTATCGAGATTGGCTACTGTCCTGTTGATAACTCCAGAACGATTTTTCCTAGCTCGGCTAGAAAAGTTGAAAATTTTCAACTTTTCCAGCCGAGCTGGCCGAGCGCCTGAGCCGCAGACCGAGCTGAATGTGAACAGTCCAGCCGAGCCAGCCAAGCCGAGCCAACCGCAAGCCACAAACCGAGCCAGCCGCAAGCCGAGCCGACCGCGGGCTCAGCTGGCTCAGCTGATAGTCGCAATGTGAACGACACCTCAGCTGACAAGCTCGGCTGGCTCGGCTCGCGGCTGGCTCAGCTCGGCGGGCTCGGCAGCCGAGGTGCAATGTTGACGGCCCTTAAATCAGAAGCAGACCATGGCCCGGTTCCTGAATCGCGATTAACTTTAACTGGGCAGTTAAATCTACCATCACTGGGCAGTCAACTTTAACTGGCGTTCCTGAGTCGCAGTTAAAGTTAACTGGAAAATTTAACCGGGCGACTTGACCGCCCAAATCTAACCTACCTCGAGAGGTAGATTAACTAGCCGGTTATCCCATTTTTTGCGCTGCGGCGCAGCTTATAATGTAAAAACCATCATGACTTTGCTTCCGCACATGCTGATCGTCCCTAATTTGGGATTAGGATAACTCGACCCTCACAGAAGCCCTGTCTTTAAAGTGATTGGGGACATTTTTAATGGCAGTGTCAAAATAGAGGGTTAGCCAAGTGGTTCATGCTGTTTCGTTAGCTATATGTCGTAAGCTGAATAAGTTTGTCAAGTTGTCAAAAGAAAAAAGGCAAATTACAAAAGCATTCTTTCATATTTGGAATGTTCCTTGCGTTATTGGCGCCATAGATTGCTCGCAAAAAAGATTTTGGCATCAGGATACATCATGGTCATGGGCAGGGTGATCAAAGACACATCTACTACAATCGCAAGCATCCACTCAATCAAAATTTTTGGTTGGGGTATCAGCGATCATGAGGGCACTTGAGGCGGTTTGGTAGCGCTTTTTAATGTTAATTTCCGTCATCCATAATTTTAGGGTTAGTATGAGTCACTCTTTTTTGACTTTTATTCACAGTCAAAATAAGCAGACTTCAAACAGATTGCCTTCTGATACAAATTCTCAAAACAACTTGAAACTGAGGCGGTCTTATGGTACAGAAATATGAGTTGGCTCGGCACAGTTAGTGATTTAGCGGGCCAGTTAGTTAACCGCCTGGTTAACTAGATTTCAGGAACGCCAGTTAAATCTGCCTTAACTGCCCAGTTAGTGAACTGCCCGGTTAAGGCACTTAACCAACCAGTTAATCTTGACTGCCCGGTTAAAGTTAATCGCGATTCAGGAACCGGGCCCAGGTCCTAGAAAAAGAAAACTGGCTTTGCGCCCGCCTTTCACGTTCTAGTCTTATTCGCCACGCTCCGCCGGACACACCTGCTATGAGATAGGGGCCATCCGAAAAGGTCGACCGTTCCCTCCCAGTTTCCAAGTTTCTTGCGTGTATCCCCAACGGCAATTTTTCCCCCGTTTATCGTTGGTGCGGGCCGTACCAGGCCTCAGGTACGGGTACGGGCAAACATATCGGTAACGGTCGGCCATGGCCGCAAACTTGTTGTGAAATGACATGGTTCGGGTGGAGATGTGGCGCGATCAGAAAAAGATGTGGGCAAGGAGAAGTGACACCTTCCCCTTCCATTTAGTAAGACTGCAAACGAATGAAAATCCGGCATTAACTCCCTTTCCGCCTATAAATCGATTGTGAGACGATTCCCCCACTTGGTCGATTCCCCCACTGTGACGATTCCCCCACTGTGTCGTTTCCCCCACCGTGCCTGGTGGGGGAATCGACTCACTGATACATGCGTCGATCCCCCCCCTTATGACACGATTCCCCCACCGTGTCGTTTCCCCCACCATCAGTTTTGAGAAACTGCGGCCATTCAAAATTTTGAGCCTTCGTCCAAGAATATAGCATTCATGCGCAAATTATCATCATAACTCCTAGAAGATTGAAATATGCCTCAAATAGTTCGCGATCTTGTTTTATTATTCGATTGCCATGCAAATGCCATGCTGTTATAGCGTCCTTAAAACGTTTGCTCCTTAAGTCACTCTCGCCTGGTCCAAGGGCAGCATCGACCGATCCGATCCATCGGATCCGCTTCAAAAAATTTTAAGTTAATGGGGATATCGTACTTGGCACTGCGTCCTCGCCAACCTGCTCTGTTTTCTCGCTGTCACTCTCTCTACTCCGAAGGACACAGGTGAGAGATAAGCAGAGCATAAAGTGGGACTGAATGCTGATTTGAGAGAAAAACGGGATTTTCTCATCATAGTATGCCAAACCTTATTCTTCAGCATATACAGAGCGAAAATTCCAGTTGCCAATGCTGCCGATCCAGCAGTCGGATCGGATCGAGAACTGATTCACCCCTCAGATCGGGTTTTTACATACATTTGCAATTTGAACCGCTGCCTTGATAAGCAGAGAAAACTGGCCTGGTCTTACATTCACTCGTATTGGCAACGTGTCAAATATCCTTCCTGAAATACTCGAAGGAGTTCAAAAAGTTCGTAGCCTGAATACCTTGCACATGAGCTGCAGCACCGAAATTTTACTTCACGCCGCCCACATTCTACAAGCCTATCACACTCGTACTGCCTGTTGCAACCCAAGTCAGGTTAGCACATCAGGCGAAAAATTATGGTGGGGGAAACGACACGGTGGGGGAAACGTCACATGTCTCAGTGAGTCGATTCCCCCACCAGGCACGGTGGGGGAAACGACACAGTGGGGGAATCGTCTCAGTGGGGGAATTGACCAAGTGGGGGAATCGTCACGGGACCTATAAATCAGACTAGGTAAAACAAAGTCAAACCCCAGGCTTGATGTCGTCTGACGGAGTCTACATAATTACACGCCTTCTTAATTCTGACCAGAAGAGGATATTTTTTAGGCGACGCCTGAAAAAAAAACAAGTGGAGCGATTAAAGCCATGTTTGGCATATGGGTTAATTTTAAATTTTTTTTAATTCTTGTTTTGGTTCGTTAATCACTCGACGGAGACAAAGCGCACAATTTAATTTTATTCGGAATTTTTCGCCTTGGATTGATAAGTAGACTAATCGACTAAGCAGTTTTGCACTTGTTGGTGGAGACTTGTTTTCCAATCAAATACTTCTGTGATTATGTATAGTTGATTATATCTACAAAAAATTCATGATCGCTGCCCATTAATTTTAGTTGCTTTAAATGAAATAAAGGGGATAAAGTGCTGCAAAGTGTGAAATAACGATCTCTTGCTTCTGCTCGTAAGAACTTTGGTTCTTTGAGATTCCCTACTCTAACAGTTCCAATCTGTGTGAAAATGAGCTGCGGCGAAATGAATCAGCCTTAGTGCAGTCTACAGTAGGGCTAACTTCCTGACTTACGCGCATTGGCAATTCCAAAGGATGTTTTAGAGAGGAAAGTGCGCTGTAACTTTAAACAAATCATCATGGACTACTGTGGCCTGGGGTGAACCTGCCTGATCAGTGAAAATGAGCCTTTACTGTCTCCATCACATGGTATCTCACGTCAATTACAGACAGATGAAAAACCTTGACCCATCAATTCCCTAGCCTGCTCACCAAATAGGTGGAATATAGTCTCATAGTCCGAGTCTCATATCTCATATTTCAATCTTCCAAGTAATCATGGTCGAGCCTTTTCGTACGCCCAATCTATTCACATTACTGACTCTATAAACACCTTCTCGCCCAGTATCATCCTGGGACTCTGGTGTTGGCACAGGATGACCTTGGTGGAGGTGCATCTCGCGGAGACGAACAGAGGGAAGATGCCACGAGAGCTGGTTACCTCATGGCCTCGCTTATTTATCGTTCGTTTGGATAGGGATCGGACTCTCTAAATCCCAACCAGGATCAGGACTCCTGATTATTCGCGTAAATGACCCACACCCCATTCTGGCTAGCCATCAAATATACAGTCAAGTCCTTTAATAATTTGCAGCACAATATTTATCATTGTATTCAAAATCAATCGAGTAAACAAACAAGCAAATCCCTCCCTTCCTTTTTATTCTTTAAGTCAGCCGCCGAGATCCTGATTTCCCTTCTGAGGAAATATTCCCCCTTTCCCTTCTGAAAGTTACAGTTAAATTCAGTTTTGGCGAGGAGATTCAGTTTCAGTTTCAGTTACAGATAACTGAATTAAATAGATTCACTTAACTGATAGATTCAGTCTCCCCATTCCTTCTGAAAGAACTCCGCAACTTCCATCCCGACTGGGATAGGGATCCAAAAACTCAAGCCCACCTCCTGCCAAACTGCAAGATCTTCATAGACTCTGACCAAATTTTCAAACTAGGACCTAACTGGCCTGATTTCTGACTGCGAGTCGACAAGAGATCAAGTCAACAGCTCGATTTATCTGCTTGACAGACGATTTATCAGTTGCGTCATAGTCAGACTGACATGTCGAATTGGACTTGCCAAGGGCACTGGGTACGTTTTTGAAACACCAGGATCTGGCGATTCGAAACCAACGGACATCATGTCGCAGTAGCTTCAAAACGCTGCGCCAATCAACCACATACTCATGCTTACGAATAAGGCATACCAAGTGCAAAAGTGGGTTTTTAGGTTGGGTTGCGTGGCAGGTGTGTTTGGCCTGTGGAGAATGTTGTATCTGGTCGCCTTAGCTGGCCGCCTTACGCATTGAGCAATATGTGGTTGCCTTGACTGGCCGCCGCATACAGCGTATCAGTTGTCTCCGCTGGTCGCTCCATACGCTCCAGGGGGACTGTTTCACCAAAAAGCGATTAGCAATGCTTTTAGTCAACCGCTTTAGCAATGCTTTTCAAGCAATAGATAATATCTGTGTTTCACCACGGATTGTTAAAAGCTATTGGATTTCAGCATTGCTTTTCGCTAGAAAGTTTATCCACGGAATGTCATTTTCAGGTGCATAGTAGATGTCTGCTAGACTTTCTAATCAAAAAAATAGGTGGAACGTGAAGAGATGACCAAGAAAATCAATAATTAGAAGATGTAGTCGTTCAAGAAGGAAAATTCTTTATTATATTATTTTTTTAGCAATATGCCGTTGTCTCTCGATCAAAAATTGATTATACTTCGCCTTATCGAGGAAAACAAGACAGTATTATTGGGAGCGTTGACGAATTCTGTAACGAATGAATTAAAGAACAAAAAATGGCCCGAAATCGCTGAAACGTGAAACATTGCTTTTAGCATTGCGAAAGCTGTGGTGAAACAGTACCCAGGCGAGGCTGAAACCCGTCGGGTTGATGTCTCAGGCACCTGCGACTAGGTGTCCTGCGGGGAGGGTTGTTGAATCCATCTCTCCCCGCGGTATCTTCTCCCATGTAATGCTACTCCGCCTAGTACAGTTCAAAAAAGGTCAACCTCCACAACTCCAATCTACCGTTTGAAAACCCGACCCAGCAACCCAACCCAAAAACCAAAAAATGGGTGGGGTTTTGTGATTTGGTACCTAATGTCGGAACTGGTTGGAAGCAAAAAACCTTACCCTTATGCGCGCGCAAAATGTCAACTTTTTTTGACGTCGTGCGAGATTTTTGACATTGGCTTTGACTCTGATAGGGGGCTCCAAGAAATCTTCGACTTCGACATTGACTTAGCGTTGTTACAGTTAACTGAAACTGAAACTGAATCTATCAGTTAACTGAATCTATTTAATTCAGTTAACTGTAACTGAAACTGAAACTGAATCTCCTCGCCAAAACTGAATTTAAGTGTAACTGAATCTTTTTAGAATTAGTTAAGTTCAGTTTTCGAGCTACCACGGTTTTGAAAATTAGTAATCTGTTTGCGGATTTTCGTGCAGATTTCAAAAAGAAACGAAAGGCAGCTAGACAAATTGCTGGTTGGAATCATCTTAATCGCGAGTTAGAGGTGTATTCTGTTATTCTTGAAACGCTAGTTATTTTTAAAAAAATCGATCTATTCGAATTTCGGTCCAAATGTGAAGAAAAGTTGCAAAATCTCCACGAATATTGCAGTGCTTCATCATTTCCTGCGGGCTAGCGCCGAGTGACAGAGTTATAAGGGCGAGGTCCATGTTGAAAAGCAGTCGGTACAGTATCATAAAATAAAAGTAACTACAGTTTATGAAAAAGGGTTTCTTCAGTTTCAATCATTTTATCACAAACATTTTGAAGTTACATCTTCTTGATCTTAGAAAGCTTTACCAACCAGTAAGTTGAACTTGACATGCTTACTTCATGTTATCGTCAGCAGCGGTCGGCTCCTAAAATCTTGCGGGTTTCTTAAATTCGTGTGTTGCGAGGCGACAGAAAGTTGAGAAAGACTCGCAGGGCTCTTCTGAACTCGCTGTCCAGGCTATGGGCTTTGGATCCGTTTTCCAGGCTTCTGGTTCTGAATTGTTTTGCACAGAAGACCCGATGAAGCGAGAATGTTTCCAAAAATTTGCAGGACATCGGCCGCTGACCTCTGCTGAGTAGTTGCCCAAACGAGCTAAATATTTTGCGCAGAGCTTTCTTTTGGACCAAAAGAAATTACAATCATGAGCTATGGCATTAGAATTAGAACAGTTACAAGGTCCAGGTACTTGGTCTGTCTGCGGATTTGTTGGTGGGTGGACTGTTGAGACACGGTCGTGCATCGTTGTGCTCTCTGGGGACCCTCTGGTGTTGACTTTGGTCTTAACTGCGCATTGTGAGCTGCGAGTCTGAAATGCGGAAGAGTAGTTATTTGAATACAGAAAAGTGGAGATTGTTCTCGTCAAGTCTTCACATCTTGATGCGAAATGCTTCTTAAGAAAAAACTGAATCATTCAGTTAAATTCAGTTAACTGAATCTTTTGAGATCCTGTCAACTGTAACTGAAACTGATTCTATTCGGAGATTCAGTTAACTTTTAGTTAAAACTGAAACTGAATCTTTTTTCCAAAACTGTATCAAAGCTACATTGACTTTGACCAAGGCCAAAAATTCATTTTGATATAGATATTGACTTTGATGGGATTTTGATGAACATACGATTTGACAGGATCTTGACTTTGACATTCACGTCGATTGCAACACTAGACCAGAGTAAACATGTGTGTAGCTTCTTGTCTGTTTTTTTTATGGCCGGTTGCATTTACGGCTGATTGCTTTCCTCAGTGCTTTGTGAGAAGCGTGTTTTGTTTTTTTAGTTGATACGTTAAAAGCCCAAAGTATTGTTCGATGGGATGCGTCAAATAAGCGTGCGATGCGGCACTTTTGGGTCAACTGACAATGTAAAAAGGTGCCTAAAACGTCGCATCGCAAGCTTATTTGACGCATCCCATCGAACTATACTCCCAGCTTAAGTAATGCATTTTAGGCTGATCGTTTCGATATGTGCCTTGAAAATCAGTTTTCTTTTTTAAATAGTGCACTGATCTTGAGTATTTCCTGTGGTTGCCAAGCTGGCTGTGCATCGTTATACTGTATTTGATGCGTGCACTCCTCGCTTAGCGCTTTAGAAGCCTAGCCAGGGTCATCAGGATTTGATAGACTCGAAGAAAATACGTGCACAGTACGCCTGTACAGTACTTTGGAAAATGCCGTCTCAAGACTATAGCAGAAGGTAAAAGCGTGCCAGATATGGCGAGTTCTTAATTTTGACAAATTTTTGTATTGTTGTTTGGATGCCTCTTGGAAGCGATAGAAGGAGGTGAATAAATCACTGGTACAAAATGCACAGCGGGACTGGAATGAACAGAATCTTGTGTGCAAGTAAACTTCGCGTGAAAAGTGAGAGGAGTTGAACCCAAATATCAGGGAAAAGTCTTGTTACCGGTGGAGATGGAAAAAGCAGCTAAACTGGCCTGGGAGAGAAAATACCAAGGAATAGCCAGATTGAGGGAAAAGCTCTGGGAGCCGGAATGCAGAAAAGAGATAACACGTGAGTAGAAGTGATGTTCAGTAGCATACAGTTTAATAAAAGGCGGTAACTTTTTCTATACGAAGCTTGCGTCAACCGAGTAGTGGACGATAAATTCGGTCTATTGTTGCGAATGTACTATCCTGGTACAGTGCTCGTCTTCCCGCCCATGGACGATTCGAATTTGGCGAAAACAAACGGATTAGGCGATGGATTAGAGGCGGCCCGGCGATCAAAACAAGGTCGTGAATTTGGAAGTTGGACAATGGCCGTGGAGACCAGCTGGGCGGCGGCACCGCCGAGCGGCGATCGCGAGGTCGAGACCAGCATGAACGGTACGAGCAAGTCCTATGCCGAGTGTGGTGAGCCTGGACGGGGCACGTGCTGCAGTCGGGACATACTCGCCGCCTCAGCATTGGGCGTCGCCACGACCTCGAGCTCAGCGGGTGGCGTTCACGTGCCCAAGATGTCGACCAGCGACCACCTCGGAGAGAGCAAGACCAGCGGCTAGCGGACGAATTAGAGGGCGCTCGTTACCGGTGAAGACCCCGCGAGATTTGATATGATTGGAAGATCTATGATGATGATGACCCGCCTTTTGGTGCACTGTGCCTGATTTTGTACAGTTTACTTCAGTTCAGTAAGAAGATCGGTATCAGATTCAGTCGTTTCGAGTTCGTCTTGTCTTATTGGTTTATTCGCCTTATCAGCGAGGCGACAAGGCGGTGCAGCGAGGCGAACGACTGGACTGGACTGGACGAGCGCGTGGCGTTGACGTTGAACGGGGACGGGACGGATCGGGACAAGGGCTCTCTTGAGCATAGCCCCTTATTCATCTCAGCGTCTTGGGTGCGCGTCGGATCAGCGGGCACCGAGGCGAACGGTAGTGTAAGTGAGTTGGTGTGATTGATTTGCAGTAGGGCTTCTTACGATTAGGTGGCCATTAAATATCTGAGTGGTGGCACCGGTGTAAAGATAGATTCAAGAACAGGCTGGGACAAAACACTATTTTGGTTCTCCCCAACCCGACCACAGGTGCGAATGGGTATTGGTATTTCTTACAAAATCTGTCTTATAACAGTATTTCATTATGGCACAGAGTATACGCAGCTTATGAGGCGAAGTTGGGCTGCTTGTTGTGTGTGAACAGACTTTGTTAGAAATACCTAATACCAAAACACCAAATACATCGTCGGATCGGGTGGTTCAGATCGTATGATCTGATCCGAATTTTTGGATTGTGATTTATAAATCACGGCATCCGATCCGATCTGGCCATGATATTTCGCCTCACGCTAGAGTCCTCGTAAAGGGATAGAAATGACATGGCATGATGGTATCCAAGATAGTAACTTGTCTAACACTGTTCGAATTCCAAAGTCATGAATAGTCGCGTCTCTTCACGTCATAGTGCTGTGATAGCAGCGCCCGCAGTTCAAAGTCCAACACAGCGCAATGTGGGTGGCTCGATGAATTTGATATAGGTACTAGCCAGGAAGCACAAAATCCTCCTAGATTTCAGCGGATAGCGTAGAGTTCAACCTACTGTATTCGTGGCAAAAAGGCACAAGATCGTATAGACGCCTTCACTTCAAAAATCTGGTCGACTCCGCGAATGACGGAATTCCAGGTATGCAATCGACGATTGCTTGGAACCAAGTCGGCTGGTCAAGGCGACCTAGCTTCTGTGCTTTTAATGCATAGAATCAAAAATTCGTATAGACGCCCAGTCAGTTTTTATGATTGCCGACTAAATTCAGAAGCATTCGCGGACGTGGCATCCAGGATGACTGACGTGAAATACGCCCATTGAGCTCGGCTGGAGAGCAATAGGTCTCGTCAGTGTTCGCTTCGTCCGCGCTGTAGTCCAGTCGGGTGGAATCAAACCTACTGAACCTACCGAATAAGAGATCGAAGCTGTCAATATCGAGAGGTGTGTCAGAAGTCAAGGCCACTGGTTCGACGCGGTGCATTCAGTCCAGGGTGAGTGTTTTATCTTGGAAGCTTGCTGCTTGTTGGCTATGGTGAACAGTGCTTCACTGCAAAACCACTGTTCTTCGTGGTGCTGTGCAGGCGCGTAGCCATGCTTCGAGGTTCTCTGTGGAATGTGAGCAGGTTCGAAGAAGTGAAAACTCGCCGTATGTCTTTGCTGCGAACGACCATATCGCTCATGAGAGGTGTGGTTTGGGCCACATAAGCCAAAAGCACTCAAGCACCAGTAGAGGTTAACAGTAATGTACGCGGGCGGAGGAGAGGGCAGTGTGTTTGGTTGCTCCGATTGGCCGCCGCGAAGAGTGCATGATTGCTTTTGTCCACCTTTGACTCTTAATTTTTCGAAAGCCTAGTCGAGTCCATGGAGTGTTCGGGCTCGCGGATAAGCCGCCTGAATTGATAGAGCCTTGGACAAGGCTGCAAAGGGTCTTTAGCTGGCCCGATGGCTTTGACAAAACTCACTGGTTGTGTTATCACTCATCACATGCTGCCGCATCTTTTGTGGCCGCCCACCCCCTAAAAACTGTTGCGCAGTATCGACAATCGACAGAAAATATGAGATGGAGACATCTAACGCACGCGAATTTTCATCGTTTGTTAGTCCCTAGTTAATAAAATAGCATTCCTTCATATTTCCCACAATAGTGGTCGAATAATTCTTTAGGAACCTTAGTAGATCTAAAAGCGACTAGGGTCTGTCCACTGGAGACAAGATTTAACCAATCAGAATAATAGGCGTGAAAAATAGATTCAACTCTGTCATAACTTGGTCATTCTCACAGCTTACAATTTGTTTGGCATTCTTGGAAGTTACGCAAAATAAAAACGGGGAATAAAAGACTTTATGCATGCATGCATGAAGCATATCCTGGATTCGCACAGCTGTGAAAAGGTTTCTGTGGCTGCTAATAGCAGTAACTTGCAAAATTGCTGTATTTTTGACCCGATCTTTCAAAAAAGTGACCCAACCCGACCCGAAATTTAGCTGACCCGACCCACAGTCTAGGTATTCGATCAGGGATAGGATATCAGCAGGAACGGTAGTGCCTGCTTAGACCAGCCAACCAGACGCCTAATGCTAAAGGAGGTTTTTCGCCGGCCAATAACTCGAGAACGGTTCGACGAAAATTTTTGATTTTTTTGCGCACGTAGCAGAATCGGCCGAATCTACAATCATGCCAATTTGTATCGAAATCCGTCCGGCCGTCGTCGAGTTCCAGAATACGCGATTTCTTGTTCAGGGGGAGAAGACGAGAAGGAGGAACAACATGTGCCCAGATCAATAACCAGAGGTCGTACACTTTTAAATGTTAGGTTTTATGAAAGCTGAAATTTTTGGACTCTGCCTTTTGACGGTCATTTTTTTGAAGCGTCAATTTCCGAGAAGTTATTCCTTAAAATAGTCCCTCTTTCAGCTTTTTTCATCCGTCGCTCGTCAGGTACTTGACGGATTTCGATATGAATTGACATAGTTGCAGATCTGACCTATCTTGCGAAGCGTGCGAAATGCCAACTTTTTCGGCTCAGGCATTCTTGAGTTATCGACTATCAAGTGTAGTTGGCGCTGGTGTTTCTGTTTTTTCATTTCCGGCGCGGAGCTTAGAAACATCAACTGAACGGGTTGAGGCGCGCAGCCACTGATTGGCTAGGCTCACAATCAGCGGGCTCTAAGGAAGATGGGTTTGGTGCACAGCAATAAAGTTGCCGATAATGAATTGAGAATATGTGAACGAATATAAATGATGTGGAAAGAGTTTCCGTGGGCAGCACATATTTTATTTGATGCGGACGTAATATCGTTGAGAAAAATTCTAGCGAATAATAACTTGACAAACGTTGCGGATCCTAAATTTCAGCTCCTGAGGGAACAGAAGTTCAGATCACCCCGAGCATGACCCAGTTCTTTTTAGGCTGGCTTTAGTCTCCGATAGGGTGCCCCTTTTTGCATAGATTATTTAGAGCATATTTTGTTTGAGGCAGAGAATGGCACTTTTGTTTTTCGACCACGAGGCTTTCAGTTCGACTCCTTCACGGATTAGAATTTTTGGCTTTTGTTCTCGTCTTTCCACAAGACAGACAAACGTAATTGTGAACATGGAATATGAGGGTGGTCCTTGACTTTTTGCCCAGTAAGAGATAAGGTTTCAGGCGTGACCGGTGCATAAAAGGAGTACTTAATTTGCTGTTTTTCCTGTCGGCTGTATGTTTTAGTACATATTAAAAAAATCTGTGCATTTCATCAGTAAGAGTTTCTGACTAGTATGAAATGATCGATCGGTGAGGTGTTTTGGACAAACTAGTTTCTAGCAAAAAAGAAAAACGGTCTTATCATTGCCAAAAAAGTCTCATGACAGACTCGAAACTTTTAGACCAGCCAATGCACACAGTGGAGCCAGGGCTTAGAATGGCTGGTCTGCTCGGCCACTGCTAAGACAACCACGGTTTAGGAAAAATATCTGGGCAGAAGCTGCTTTATCTGCATGAATTCCAACAGGACGACTGATCGTGGCCACGAGCAGAGGAGTGATCCTGTGCTCGGGGTCTACTAGTGGGCTAGGAGTGTCTGACTCTCAGTATGCGCGCACATGCTCATAGTGGGTAATGTTCAAGACACGGCTAGGTAAATCATTTTGTGTCATGTGTCCCATCATCCTCGAGCAGATCATCACTAATATGATGAATCATGAGCATGAACACAAAGTTGGAAGAAGGGGAGGTAGGATTGTTGAGAGTGTTTCTCGAGGTTGAGGCATGTAACAATAAGCCAAATCACTTCCCTCGCAGCGCTACAGTTTTAGCATACGGATACAGTATGCAGGTTGCTCGTGAGGAAAAGCACAGCTGCCTTTGGGGAGACTGTTTGAACAGCAGCAGTACACAGCAGACAAGCATGGACTTTTTTGGAAATAATACTGATAGCTGCTCTTGTTCCAGCACCAGCGTACACATAGTACCAATTGGAAATAAATCGAAGTCTCTATTTCAAATCAATTTTCACCGTTTGATGAAAAAATTCTTTTTTAGGAGGTCGAATTGTCGATTAATATCATTCATCAGCTTCAGTTCTCTGATGGATTCGGTGACAAAGAAGTCGTTATTATTTTTTATTTTCTTAGTTTCTTTTAGTGAGTGAGCTCATTCTTGTTCAATATGCTATCATTAACAATGTCTGTTGGTCTGCCTCGGCAGTCTTTCTGTTGCCAAGGTTTGCAGGAAAAAATATAGGCTACCAAGGAAGAAGCTATGCACTACCAGCCCATATATAAACCCCTGAATGCATGACACTGCGCTGATCTACTCATGTTCTCGTCCGACACCTTTGACCAAGCACATCAGCGTAGTCCATCTATGGCTTCCCCGAAATTAGGCAGCGGGTTGGCTCCTGAAGGGCGTCAAATCTTGGTTAAATGGCTTTCCTGATATATATAGCTTCTGCTGGTTAGGTTGCCTCATTCGGACTCGGATAAGCCTGACGCATGTGTGTGTCCTTCGCAATCTTTTCGGACAATATGCTGATTTGTTTGGTAAAAATATGGCTTTTATTAAAATTCCATTCCACAAAGTTGCTGAAAAATGACACATCAGTCTGACAAAATTTTTGACGCTTGGAAATAATATACAAAACAGATACAGTATATAAGATGATCACTCCATTGATAAGGGTGCTTCAACGCGCGAAAGCTTTAGGACTGCGAACTTACCCAGCGAAAACTTGGAGCGTTACGACAAAAAATTTAATTTTCTTGACAAAGCTAGGAAACTGTATCTCGGCCCTGATTTGTATTATAATGTGTGATGATTGACGCCGAGCATACAGACAAAATGATTATTGATTAAATTTTTGTTCAAATAATTTTTCCCGCCATCTCTCTTTAACAGGTCACCTGGGCAACAGTCTGAAATGTAATCAATGCTCCTCGGCTATAGTTAGTAAAGGTGACAAAGAAGCAAGCCATGATACTTGCGCGGATGCAGCAAAATGCGATGGCAGTGCCTGCTCAGTACTGGTATGTGGAGGAGCATCCGGGAAACACGGTAAGAAGTAGCTACAGTTTATCTTGCAAGCCGCACGGGGTTGGTTGGGCTATCTGGAAAGGTAAACATGGATCGACTTCTCAATATTCCAGGTGTCTGTGGGGAATTTGAAAAATTTAACACTGTTAAAGACCCTAGTAGACAACTACTTTACTTGTCGATATTAAGCAGAGCAGGCGCGCTAGCTAGTGCTAGAAGCTGGTAACATTCTCGCAGAAGTACCCTTTGCGGTAGCCTGACCATAAGCTGTGCGTAAGCAAGTGACGTGAGACTATAACCTGGGAAGTATGCAAACTACCAATGCGTTTACATCACAAAAACTCAATTCTAAAGAAAATCTTTCTCTCAACTTCAAGAGACTCGCAGATTTCATTGCACAGCATCAAATCAAAGCCATGGTTTGAGCGTGGTTTGGTGTTAGGTGTATAATGTATGGTGGCGTATGACTAAAATTTTCACTGAACATACTTTGATGTCAATGACATAGTTCAAAGTTGAACGATTTTCTAAGAAAAGAGTTTTTGAAAATGATTCCTCGAGCTCATTAGGTTTTAAAAAAAAGTCTTCTCGACACAATTCAGCCGAGAAATTTTTTGCGTTTTTTTTCTGCCGGAAATAAGAGCACCTGCAATATTTTTACAAAAATCAGACATGGCTATGGGACATGGACATGGAGGTTAAAGCTATGGTATCGGTAACCAGTCTTCTGATTTCAGCCACTCTCCGCAAGTTGGTATCGTCACTGAGGCTAGTTTTTATGGTCTACTTGTCAACCCCAAAACTGCGAATACATGTGACCAGCCAATAGCCAGGCAGGATCTTTCCTGATCACCATTTGTCAGCCTGAACCGGCCTGCTCCAGAGGCGCATTAAACCACATCTGCAGCCTTTCAGTTTTGTATTATGAAATTTTTTCATTGAATATAGCCTGGTCAGCTAATTTAAAATGCCCATGTCCTACAACAACTATACTCTACTTCAAATGCAATTTTCATATGGTCCGCATTTACAGAAAGCCTTGCCTATGTTATCTATTGCTAGTTAACTTGCGACTTTTTCATCTGTGAAGACTACTTCGCACAAACAATAACTTATAATCTTAATTTGCCTGTATTAATCAGTTCTAACACTTGCTGGAAGCTGGAGCTGGAGATTAAAATTATCGTTTGCTGATCTTATATGCTCACCAGCATGGACTCGTGACAAAATCGTGACAAACCCTATGCCCTATCCCAAGACAAAATCGTGCACACTTGTATTTCCTATCTCACGTATTTATCACAAAGTCTGAGCAAAATCTAAGCGCCAGTGAGCAATCTTAGGGAAATGTAAGGATCTAAGTCAGAAGCTTAAAAACGTCCCTAGGATTTCCCTGCTCTGCCTAAGATCTGGGCTAAATCTGACCGAGATCTCAGCACGGACTCACGGAGTCTTATTCAGAAAATAGCAAAGATCTTAGTGAGAAAACGCTAATTTGGGAAATGGGGTGCAGTACATATGCTGTTTTAGACGTGTCAGCTATCACGGGCGTTTTCGACTGTGCGACTGAGACAAATATGGGATGCAGCAGCTCAACTAAGACGGAGTCTGGCGTGGTCGTTACTTGCGCACTGTGCATTTGCAACTCGGGTGACAAATGCAATGATGATAAACAATTAGATGAAGCGGTCAAACTGCTCCCAGACAGTGTAGGAAGAAAAGCAATGTTTGGAATTTGGACAACCATAATCATTGCTTCAATTTCCGTTTCGTTCCACTGATCACAAACATGAAACACAGCACTGTGATTTTTTCCTAGATGACACATAATTTTCTGCCTCTGATCGATAAATAACGTGACGAACAAAAGAGATTAATAGGCTCATCTTTTGGCAGGACTGTCGCCAAATGATCAAATAATTATGTCAGATGTAATTGATTACGCAGCTGATAAGTTAACTAAGCTTTAATGATCTCAATTTGCTGATCTTGGCTTCTTTAAATGTGATCAAAATGTTCCTTGAATAAAGTAAGTGCTGCAAAATGTGGAATAATATTTTCTTGCTTAGGCTTTATTCAATCTTGGTTCTTACATAGAATTATCTTGCTCCATGATTTCAAAGAACGGAATTGGCTGCCCGACAGGCTTGGGTTGGGCTTACTTCCTTTTTTGCGCCTTCATCGTACGTTTCTGAAATTCCGTCCAAATTCAGTCAGAAAATTTTTGGCCCCAATCAAAAATCAAAGTCAATGTCAAAAATCTCGCGAGAAGTCAAAAAATTTTGAAAATTTGTGCATGCAGTTCTGTGCAGATCCGCGAGTCCCAGACCAAGAGTCAAGTTGAGTGTCTCCTGCAAATCTCTGGGTATCTTATTTCAAGAAGCACGCTTAAGTGTCGGGCATAACTTTCCAAAACATGCTGAGCCTACCGCTGTTACAGTTCTGACAGAAGATACAGTTTCAGCTCCAGTTTGTAACTACCGTAATTTCCTCGAAATTCTCCCTGGCAAAGGAATTTTTTTTTAAGGATCCCAGACGGGGAGAATAACCAGAGGGTAAGAATAAAACTCAAACATTCTCCAGGTGCCAGAAAGAAACTATTCTTTACATAGATATCAGTTATAGAAAGATAGACAGTCTAACTTCCAAAAAAGTATTAATAACTTTGTTTATTTCAATATTTCTCTTCCCGTATTCTCGCTGCTCACAACCGAGTTCAGTCAATATGCACGATATCGTCGTCTCCAACCTCATCCTCCTCAGTGTCACCACAGAATATCCTGAGCAAAATGCCCTGAAGAAATCGTGGAGCTGCCCTGGTGCAAAACGGCATGAAAATAATATCCTCAACAAAATGTTCTGAACATTTTGTCCTCGACACAAAAAACCTGTACAGTCGAGTCCACTTAGTATCACCAGCTCCGGAAGGAAAGAAAATGTGACAATATCCGGACTGTGACTAAAACCGAAGTACAGTATAAAATGGCTAAAACTTCACTTTTATGCGTTTTACCGCCATTTCGTATCATTTTCATATATTCCTCGCGTTTTAAAAGCTTTTGTAACCAAAGAAATCCAAATTATGAGGATCAGTCAGATCAAAGCTGAAGCAAAAAGGTGCCATGCGCCTTCATGCAAGCGTTTTCTTGGGAGAAATCCTTGTTTTTGACGATTTTGCAGACTGCCAAGAGCGTAAATAAGACTCTTTTTCAAGACTTATCCCGCCTGGCCAAGAAATTTATGTGACAGTAAGCGGACTGGGAAAATTCAGCGTGATAATAAGCGAACTCAAAATACACACAAAGTATAGGGGAAAAATTCGGGGCTTCGAAAACCTGTGATAGTAACCAGACTGTGACATGAGGTGTGACTATGAGTGGACTCCAGTGTACCTAAAATGTCCTACCAGCGTTGTTTTGCTGAGGGGCTCAAGTGCTAAACTGTTTGAATTTCCTTTGTCCTGAGCAAAATACTGAGAACAGAATAACGTAGAATAAAGCACGTCATCAGATCATATTAGGGATCAGCAAGAAGAGCAAAAATTGAGCACTCAGATTAGAAGTCGAAGTTGTGAGCTAATCCTCTGAGATAATAGATAAGCCCCCATTTCCACCCGCGTTCAAGCATTCGTGATTGCAGCGGCCAACAATGCTTGAAATTCTTTCTGCGCAGTCACGATATCGTCTCCTGGAGGGAACAGGAGGATGACCAGCGATGTACTGCAAGATTTTGTGCTCGTTGACGCTTTGATCTTTCTTAAGCAAATCGATAAACTTCCAAGAAGTCCTTCCTTCTGCAGACATCTTTTCTGGTCCTTGAGACATCTGGTTTACATTTTGATTATGCGTCCTTCTGCTGATCAGTGCACGATATGCGCATTGCAGTCAAGGCAAGATCATACAAAACAATACATCGGACATATGCTGCTGAAAGAGATTGTTGCCCCAGCATTTGTTGATGATACTGTATCGTGACTGATTACGCTAAACTGGTCAGAGAATAATCGCGCAATAGCTAGCCAGCGGTTATTCCAAGCACCCTTAGAATTTCGGATCAGATGTTAGGCCTGTTCGGTTATAAGACACGAGGTCTTATATTAAGCCGCGCTCTCATAATGAAAAACTAGAACTGGGCCGATACCGCGGGCGTGGCCGAGGCCTTTTGCTACTTGATCGATATGAGTGATCTTTCGCGACATCGTACAGGAGCGCTAGAGACTTGAGAAAAAGAAAACAGATCCTTCTCTCACTCCTTGAACTTACCTCCGACAGTCGTGTTGGTGAAAAGCGCCATAGGCCGTACGTTCCCTAGCTCCAACACCGAAACAGTGCTAGTGCAAAGCATGTTTTGATCAGTTACACCATTTCCTTCCATTTCGTTGCCATACTCGAAAACAATTCATGTGGTAAATTTTCAAACATTTGAAAATCGAGAAGCGAAAATGGTTTGAGAAAATAGTAAATACGAATACAAGTCTGTGTTAGCCAAGACTTCCAGAACTTCCAGTATAGACTTCCAGTATAGACTTCCAGTATAGACTTCCAAAATGCCGAACTTTTTGGTAAATGTTAGATATGAGCTGCGCCAGCAACTGTTGAAGAATAGCGTAAGCAACAAGCGAAACCTGTCATGAGCTATAGAAATTCAGCCACGACATAGGCTCGCATCCTCAAACAAAGAATGGTATAAGCCATCATCAACTGCCCCGACCCTCAGCAGTGATATGGCGACCAAAAGAGGGAAAGAGGGAAGGCCGATAATTCAAGGAGCATGAATTGCTATAAGTTGCAATTTCTTATTTCAATAAGGAATAAAATAAGTAGATAAACTTTTGACTGTTACGTGGCTGATGACTTTGAGAACAGCGAGCCACAATAATAGAACTAAAATTAATGGCTTCATAACCATGTATGCTAGTTTGCGCGTGTGCGCGTCTATGGCTTATGGCAAAAATTACACCCGACTTCGTCGATCTCATTGTTTTATCGAAGAAACGTCGATTCTAAGAGGATATTAGTGTTGGAAATGACCTCAAGGTCGAGGTCAGAATTCTGTCAAAACCCAGATTGACCGACGGTCAAAGTCAGGGTCGAGGTCAGAAAATTTTTTGGGGTCTAGTCAAGGTCAGGGTCAGGTCAGAAAATCTTCTGAGGGGTCAGTCAAGGTAGAGGTCAGGTCATGGGATCATGGGAATCGATGGAAATCATGGGAGTCCAGATGGATCCAATGCAGAAGTGGCAGAGAATCCATGTGGAATCGATTAAATTTTGACTGGATCCACGCATGTTTCCATCCCACCGAAGGCTGGAATTTCGACCTTCAGTGTGGTGTACCACCTAACCGTAATTAGTGATTTAGACTCCATGCAACCATTGATTTACTTCTAAGCATCTAAAAACCATCTCCAAAGTCACGACATGGTGACGCAAAGCAAAAAGAAAGTCTAACGCCACTTAATGATGTTGTTGGTTATAAACTCAAGTACGAACGCAACGTTTGCGTGCAGCCCTTACTGGCGTAATTCTGGCAGCACAGTATCGTCTGGACGTTCAGGATGCTTCTTCGCAGCCAATAGTTGTTGGCGCCATTCAGTTTCGCGTTGCGGATCGTAATTAGCTGGCTTTTTTGAAATCCGAAGACGTAACCATACGTCTAAACAACGACGACGTCCGCCAATAAAACGTCTTACTGCAAACAACCAAGCCAGTCATTATTTTGGAAAACTGAAATATGAAAGATCTTACTGTGGTCTTACATCCGCGCCCCACATCCAATCATTCAGCCGCTGGTATTCGTTTTTAAGCAAATAATACGTGGATAAAAATTTCTGCCCTTTAAACATGATTAGCAATGTTTGGACTTTGGACGACCATAATCATTGCTTCAATTTCCGTTCGATTCCAATGATCACTTGACAGACATGAAACACAGCACTGCGATTTTTCCCCAGTTTCATACAATTTTTGCCTCTGATCGATAAATACGAACAATCGAAGGAAGCAAGAAATATAGAAATATATATGCCTCGCGCGCACAATATATTCTTGCACATCGTAATGCTGCTTGAAATCGTTTAAACCTTCAATACAGAGTCACTTAAGATCATTGCAAATAAGGATACGACAGGCATGTCATACCCTCAGCGACAAGACTAAACTGTTTGGCCTGCTGTAGCTAAAAAAAGTAACGTTTTTGTAAATTATTCTGCACTTCTTAAATGAATGCGAGGCAGCGCAAAGAGTTGAGCCGTCAGTCTGAATAGATCAGGTCCTGCAAATGAAGATTAGGATCAGCTAAGAAATGGCATGATTGATATACCTAATAAAGCATTTGCATTTTTTTAATCTAGAATTGAAAACAATAACGCTTGTTTATACCTGAAATAAATTTTTGTGAAAAAACCCCAAGCACCACTTTTCTTTCATAAATTTACTGTCAGCAAGCCTTATCTACGCAGCTATCTCACAGCATGTACAAAGCATGTGATTTATGGTATAAAAGTTACTGCGATAACTTGGTTAGTAAGGCTGGTAGAAAGCGAATCATTAGAGGGTCATTCTTTATGGCACACCCGATACAATATACAGGAAAGCATGCATACATTATATCAACTTGTTGAACCAAATCGGTTATGAAGTTAGCCCAAGCGCCAACCAAAAATCAGGGTCACTAGGAAGTTTAACTGAACAGTACTTCAGGGGTGAGCGACCAAGTCAACCCAGAACTCGAGTGACCAAAGTATCTGAGTGAGCTATGCGATGTGAATCATTGAAGATTCGCATATGATCTCTCACGCCCTTACATCACTTTTGTCTATTGTCGGATTTTAACAAAACTCAACCGTTTCTCTCTCACGTCATCAAGTTCACATTACATACAGCTATCAAATACCATTCACCATGGGAGCGAAAATCAAGTCAAGCTTTCTTTTTCTCACGGCTAGAACAAAAGTGAAAGCACGTGGTTCTGTATTCATTGACTTCAAAACCTGAATTCCAAAAATGGTTAAAAGATTTTGCGTTTGAACTATTTTGTAACAACAGTGTAGATGATGATAAACTACATACAGTATACTGCACATGGCGATGGCAAACGAATAAGTGAAGCTATATTTTTTCGTCATTGTAAGTGTGCAGCCTCTTCCTTTGTTTCAGTGCTTTTCATAAAGGGTCCATGGAAATTTTGCAGGCTTGACAAGAGAGGACCCTTCGTTATGGCAATGTCCGATTGCTCAGCATTTTTATTAGAAGATGAAAATGCCGAAGAAGGGGATGAAGAAGATTTGGTTCGTCATGAAGATGAGTGTTTTGGCGAAATTATGGACGATAATGAAGTGGAAGACCATGAAATCAATTCGATTGCCAGCTTTTCCACCGAGATCAATGCGTGTGAAAGCATGAGATTAAAACGGAAAATCGGTGCCCCACATTGTACCTCTCCTTTATCGCCATCAAAACGTCGAAATATTCAAGAAGAGGATCCAGAATATTTTCCTTCTGGTAAGCTGGGGGAGTGGCAGAACCCCGCAAATTTTTGCAGTTGCCATTTCACATTTATATTTCACATAAATTTTCAGCAAAAGCTTCCCGAAAAAAGAAATCACCCCCTGAAAATGTTAATGCTGATGTGCTTACATCGCAAAGTGAGGTAAGGTAATGTAAACTGAAATGAATTTTAATCCTTTGGAAAACTTGTTTCAGACCAATCAAGAAATTGTTCTGGCCGTGCTGAAGGAGATGAATGACTCGATTGTTAACCAAATCGGCCTTATTGGAAAGCAGCTAGGTGCTCAACTTAGAGTCCTGGAGAAGCGCGTTAGCAATATTGAGTCATACCTGCTGGATAAAGGTATGGTGTCTTTATCACTTGCTTTTCAGAAAATTTCTCTGGAGGTTATTTTTTAGGAATTCTCTTTCCGCACCAAAAACGATGATTCGATGGTATCGAACACTGGCAAGCAAACATGGTCGTTTGGGATTCAATTTTTTTAAAAAGAAGAGGTGAATTGGTTTTCATTATCTAAAATTCTCTGTGAACTAGTTTTTAAATTTAGCATTCATTCGAGTGTATGAGCGTTAATTGGATGATTTAAATCTTGGATGATTTAAACGTTGCCTCCCTCCGAGTCGACTTATCCAAAGCAAGCATCATTGCTCGTCGTGTTTTTGGTCAGATTCTTGGGCGCGCATAATCTTTCAAATTATCGAATTACTTACTCTGCTCGGAACAGCAAAAGCGCCCGCGAAGACTACAGCAACAGAGACCCTGTCGGCGATCAGATCATTAAACATAAGCGTTAAATTGAATTTTAGATTTTTTCGAATTAATTATCGTTTTTAGATATCTTGAAACGCATGATTGTGGAAATGCGCGTGGTGGCCAGACGGTGTGAACTCGATGGTGAACCAGAGGAAACGGTCACTTCGCGGGTGGAAAATTATCGAGCTTTGCTAATCGGAAACGAAGAAGTGGTCCAAGTCATGGAAACTGCACAGTCAGCTAGAAATGATATTAAAAAAACAAAGTGAGCTGGTTTTGTTATCATAAATCTGGTAAACTAGAAGTGCCTGGAAATGCTGGGCAATCAAATAAGTGCCAGGGAAAGTCGGAAAGACGGGTTTTTGTGCCAAAGTCGGGGAGAATAAGTAAGAGGCTCGGTGATGAAGTGTCAAATTTCCAGGTTACATTTCAGTCGTTCTGGATGTTTGTGCTAAAATTAATCGAATAATTCTACAACAGTGAAAAAAATCAGGATAGAAACCGATCTTTTTTTCTGTAAAACCTGGAAAAATTATTTTCGGTTTTTTAACACTACTTTTACGAAGTCCCTCAGTCAGTCCTGGCAATCCTCATAATCAGCATTTTTTTAGGTGGCCAATCGAAGAAAAATCTTTCTACTGGAGTACGCTCGAAAAGAAAGTCGGCAAGCCATACTATAATTGGACGATTTGGGACGAAGTAAAATCATGCAACGCCACGCCAACGGAATTCAAAAAACGCTCGTTCCCAACGGATTTGTCGTCAATGTACAAGCAAATGGTGAAATTGAAGCTCGCCACGATCGATCTGAACGAAATTGAGATGGCCACGTTTATCAGTGAGCGCGATGATTAAGGCGATCAGATTTGAGCTTCTTTCCGTTTTTCATTATTGCTTTACAGTATTCCGCAGGTTTTTTGTATTTTTTTCTCCCGCGTCATGAAGTGAATAAGCAGATAAAACTGTAGAGTAACTAGTTATATGAAAAAATAGATTCAGAATTTTAGGTTGCTCTTGGCAATAATGTAGTAAGTCTTTCTGTCGGCATCACGGCTTTCTTAGTAAGATCTGTTCAAAATCTGACAAAGATCTTTGCAACGAAATTGGGAAGACTTAGCGAGAAAAATAGCAAAGATCTTAGTAAGAAAACAAATGGGAAATGCGTGTATGTAGGATGACACAGGAAATTCGGTTTAGTTAGGTCGGTAGGTTAATGTAGGTTCGTTTTAATCTGCTGAATTCGGTATGGTTCAGGTTCGGTTCAGTGAGCCCGGTTCAGTGAGCCTTTGAGGAAAGGCTTGGTAAGGTTCACTTCAGTCGATGCCGGGCGAGCGACATGTGAGCCACGAGGCCTTTGTAAAAATTTTTTAAAATTAAAATTTTGAGTCAATGTCAATGTCAAAATCAAGTTTTTTTGCCCTGTCAAAGACAAAGTCGAAGTCAAAAGAATTTTGCCCCCACCCCCCACCCCCCGTCAAAGTCAATGTCAAAAAATTGTCGGGGCCAGCGTCAAAGTCAAAATGAAAAACCGACGTCATTTGCAACACTAGATGTTTATGTTTTTCCACATCACCAAACGCTTATGCGCACACGAGGGTGAAGGGACATGTTTTACACGAAATGATAGTGCCTGGACTAGCCATGTGTTGTCTGGCAACTGACCTTATTGCAAATGTATGTAGCCTCACGGCTACATGTATGTATGAGTACTTGTGGTGACAGAAGTAAAAAAGTATGACGAATCTAAGAATCTGTGCATAGTGACTCGTCCTCCCTTCCCAATTTCAAAAATTATGGGTATTCACGTCAAAGCGGTTTGAAGGCACTTTCCGTTGTTCAAAATCGGTAGTTTTCGAACCTTTACATCTCAGTGTGAAGGCTCGAAAAATCATCGACCAGAAAGGATCAAAATTGTTTTAGAATCCAGCGGATAATCGCAGCTTAGTCTATTCAAAGCAAGGGGGCACAAAATCGTGTAGACGCCTCCATTTCGGATGTTCGATTCGACTCTGTATGATGCACTGCCAGGCATGCGATCGACGATCGTTTCGAACCAAGTCGGCTAATCGAGGCGACATGGCTTCTATTGATTATAGCGTAAACTCTAAAATTCGTATATAACTACAGTCAATTTTTATGATTGCCGGCTATCTCGGAAGCATTCGCAGACGTGGATAGCAGACGTGGAAGACACCAACGGCAGGCGGCCGGCGGCTCGGCTCGAGAGCAACAGAATCTCAGCATTGCTCCCGTCGGCAGTGGTTTAGTCCAGTCAGGTGGAATCGAACCTACCAAATACGATATTCACGTCATCAGGATCGGGAATTCAAAACAAGTCCCCGAAAATCGACGCGGTGCATTTTCCAGTTTGCCCAGTGCAGCCTCGCCCTGCTCTACGAAGTCGGGTGAGTATTTTTTTTCTTTCTGCTTGAACTAACGATAAGAGCAATCATAATGTACTTGTAACATGGATAAAACAGGATTTCACTGAAAATATCAAGACAGCTGCGCTTCATGTTGTGCTTTTTTCGATGTTTGCCAGCCAGGTCAGCACAGATACTTTGTCTGCGCGTAGCCATGCTTTAAGGCTGGGTGTGGAAGCCTCATTCAAAATAGTTAAAAGCTCAAGCTTGATAAGCGATTGCATGGAAGCGTTAGCCTCCTGCGGAAAAACAACAAGCTCTTGCTCTGATAAATTTGCAGCCTAAATGCTACCCTCGATTTCTAAACATTGCGCGTCAGGCCGTGCGTTATTGGCGCAGTTCCTTCGAGCAATTTTGACCGAAGAGAATTTTGCCTGCTCCGTGAATAAATATTCCATCCATAATCATTTTCAGGACAACGAAGTCCCCTCTGCTGAAACTGTTAGCGTCAAGGAATATAGCATGTAGAGATGACGCTGCAAGAGCACACGAGCAGGCATTAAACAAGACTGACTACAGTCGGATTACTCACCATCAGTCTGAACGTATTACGGTGCACAGCGCCAGGCTGGCCGGGTATAACCAAGCCTGGCAGGCGTAGGAGGGAGGCGGCCTGCCAAAGACGGCGGGATAAGGTCTCCAACTGGAGCAGTCAGGTCTCGCTACTTTACCTACGGCTGAAACATCAACCCGAGGGGTTGACGTCTCCCAGCCAGGGGAGAGTATCGATTACTCTCTCCCACTCGTTATGGCCCACCAGGCACGAGGGTTACATTCGCCGCGCACAAACAGACACAAGTCAGCTCGCGCGCTAAACTCGGATAGGCAATTCGTCAACCTCACTGCAGCACCACGAAATAAGAAAAGTTGGATGAAGCACGGGACCGCGAAATATTCTTTCGGCGAACATGGCCAAAATTGGAAAGCCGCGAAACTTTTTTGCCGCGAAATTAATTTGCTGTACATTATGCACGCCCACCACGTTGCCGCATACCGCCGCGTATACATTCCGAAAGAAAACAGATAGTAGGATGAAAATCTCTTTCATGCGGCAGTATGTCTTTCCGAAAAAAACTGATCGCCGTAGAGGACCACTTGTTAGATCCGGCTTACGATTAGAATGGCTGGTCTTTTCGGCCTCTGCTAAGCGCAACCACAGATTAAGAAAAATGTCTGAGCATAAGCGGGTTTTTCTGCGTGAATATCAACAGGACGACTGATCCTGGCAATGAGCAGAGGATCCTGTAACCCTGTGCTCGTGGCCTATACTGTATAGTGGGCTGGGAGTGTCTAACTCACGGGCTATGCGTTTTGGCGCTTGATCTTATCGTTAGTAGCGAGTGTGACTCGCGGAAAAGGGAAATCGTTTTGTGTCATGTGTCCATTCATCCTCGAGCGGCTCATTGCTGGTATTATAAACCATGAGCATGGACATAAAGTTGGAAGAAGGGGGGTTTAGGCTTAGGCATGTAACGATAAGCCACATCACTAGACACCGGATCAGGTCGGGTTGAACCCGACGGGTCGGGTTGACCCGAATTCGCTATAGCAGCTGAAGTTCCCGAACATAAAAACCTTGCACAAATCCTCGGAATATGCGGTGATTTTGCTGTAAAGGTGACCATGTGAAAAGGATGAAAGGGTTTTGATTATACGCACCCGAATTTTCATTTTTTGCTATCCCTAGTTCACCTTCCAAAACAGCATTCCTTCATCTTTACGACTATAGTAGTCTAATTATTTGAAAAATACCTTGGTAGATCTGAAAGCGACTAAAGTCTGTCTGCTAGTCTTTAGCAAGATTTAAGCAATCCAAATAATATTGACTACTTGCATAAATTTTGCAATCAGACAGGCTATACTGGCTAAATATAAAATTACCTAAACAGATATTAAGCCACCCAAGAGTGTGCATTCAGTCGTCACAGAAGGTACTGCTTACAAAGTCCTATTGTGCTGGAGTCATATGGCTCGTCATAACATTGCTACTGATGGAGGAGTGGAAGGTACTAAGACTTTTGAACAAGCGAACTGTTTCGCAATACTAACGTGAATGGTGGTCGAGGGGACTATTATTTGTTCAATTTTTTGTGGTTTGGAATCAGACTGAATAGCAGGCTTCTCCAGCCAGGTCCCAAGACTTTACTTGTCACATTCAGAAATCAAATGTGATTGCAGATATTCCAATGACCTGTTATCAAAGATTATCAAATCCTTCTCAGACTATGGCTAGTCCCAGCCATTTATCAGTGTTGCTAAGACAATTAATAGGAGCTCTGAGATATGGACCTTTCTTTTTGCAGAAATTACTCGGAAAATTCGGTCATTGTCACATCTTGCAATTTGTCTGACATTCCTAAAAGTTACGCAGAATCGAAACATTGTAATACAAGGAATCGAAACATTGTAATACTGCTAAATAGTAGAAACTAGCAAAATTGCTGTATTTTTGACACGTTTCACCCAGCCTTTCAAAAAAAGTGACCCGACCCATCATGTTCATGTTTTACCACATCACCAAACGCTTATGCGCACTCGAGGGTGAAGGGACCCGACCCGAATATACCCGACCCAATCCGGGGTATACACATCACATTTCATATATAAGCCTCGCAGCGCTACAGCTTTGGCGTGTTTTGGTTGCTCATGTGAAACAGCATCCAACCGTCCAACCGGTTTCGAGTTGTTAGCCGGCGAAAATCGTCCCTCAGCATTAGGCGTCTGGTTGGCTGGTCTATAATATGCAAAATATATGCAATATATAAAAAATATACAGCTCTTTGGAAATACACAAAATGTGAATGGCTAGTCCATATATACAATATACAAAAAATATGCAATACTTTGGAAATACACAAAATGTGTATTTGCACAATATACATACACATCTATAAGCTTTTGTATATTTGTACACAACATACATACACATTCCAATTGGGTATTGTTACCAACCATAACTGTGCTATACTGCACCGATACACAACCGGCAAAAATTTTAAAAAAACCTCGAGTACAAAATGAGGGACACTGTCAGCAAAAGAAGTTTCAAATACTGGTGAATAATCCCTATGAGAACGCTTAGGTGGCGAGTCAGAATGTTGACTTTCTCCGGCTCGGGAGCATGAGTCTGTCAATTTAGTATTTCAGCCTGACCACTGATGACTATCGACGCGGACAATCTCGGTTCGTAGTATTCTCTCCTACGCATGCCAAGCATTCCAACGCAAATGGAACTGCTGCGTGCCAGCTTCGACCAAGCAGCCAAACCGAACCGCGACCGAACTGAAAGTATCCAAAACACAGTGATCAGCGTTTCGGAGCCAAACTAGGACCAAAATAGGACCAGCCCACGTGCCTTAAATCCTTTCGCATCAACTAACAGTGCGAAAATAAAAAAGTTATTAGTCAAAACGGCTTGTGTTGTAATAACATTTATAAACCTAGAATTATTGTGGGTGTTTCTTGATCTTCGCTGCAATAGAACAGCCAGTTGAGCTTTGCTACAATTTGTTTGGTTCTGACTAGCGGCAACAAAATGTCGCTTATTTCAATCCTGGTTCGATAAGATTAGCCGCCGGGTTGTTGTGTGAATTATAATTAGCAAAGAAGCATGCTGTTGCATCGCGGATTTTGGCGACGCTATGGTGCGCAGAAATTTAGGGGCAGTACAGTAAAAGTCGCTTTCGCGATAAGAGCGGAACGAAACTCATGGGCATCTCACATCATCTGATCATTAAGCTCTGTTGCTGACTATGAATCTATACTTAAAGGAAACGAATATACCGTATTCTTAAAGAGAATCAAAGCGTGCGAAGAGGTCGAGCAGCGGCGCAGTAGACTTGTGTGTAACTACATTCTGGCGGCAATGACCGCTTCATAAATAAACGATAAATAAATTTATGTACAGTCAGCACGAGATTCATAAGTTAATTACCAAATGCTGATAACGAAATTTAGTTGCACCAATTTTAGGAGTTTCAATTTGGTTAGTGTTATCAGCCGCGAAGAATTAATTGCATTTGGTGGATGCCATGAAGTACAAGTCGTTATTATTCTTTATCATTCTGGTGTCTTCACGTAAGCGAGCATATTTTTTACCAATGTTGCTTAGCCAGCTGTTCTGGAACAAAGCTGACCAGGTTGGAGAAAAATGACAGAATTGAATCTACTCTCTTTAAATGTCGTGGGTCTGGCCTGTTCAAGTTCTCATAGCCTTGTTATCTGCTAACTTTCAACCTACGGTGTTATTTGCTCACATAGTGTGATTATTCATTGTCTCACGTGTACCACCCCAGCCATCAATTGGCACCTGATGTGATTTAACTTGAGAAGAAAGACTTATTCTCCTTCATTTAAACAATTATAAGTTTGGTGTCAGCTTTGGTGAAGCTTTATTAACATACAGAAACTGCAGTTTCTTCAATCTTGTTTACTATGGCGGTGTATGCCCTTACTAGCAAGGCAATTAGCTCCGCATGCTTCAATCTAGCACAACCCATACAGGTTGATACCATCAAATAAGCCAATATAGATTGCAGGCACTAATAAAGCTTATGAGAATGCCAGAACAAAACTAGCAGGAAAGAAGGAGCTCTTGCTTCTTCCTTTTAGACTAGGCCTAGGCTGAAAACTCCCTGTCCTTCTGACAACTCACTAATCACTCTAATCCCTCACTTATTACCCCGATCACTTACTGATCACTCTGATCGTCACTCACTGATTTACTTTGATAATCCATTGATCATTCTGATCCCTCACTGATAACTCTGATTACTCACTGATCACTCTGATCCCTCAATGATCACTCTGATTCACTTTGATAATCCCTTGGTCACTCTGATCACCCATTTATCACTATGTATAATAAATCACCTAATTATCAATTAGTCCTGATTATTGTGATCCCGAACATGATAAATTAGTAGATGCCAGATAGCATATTCAAATTTGAGTCCTGTACGTGTGCAACGAGAATCTATTGTCTGCTAGAATGCGGGGACACACAGAAACACACACACACACACACACACACACACACACACACACACTCACACAGAATAAGGAAATTGACACACTCTACAGGGCTAGGTGTGATGGCCGGAGAAACAAAACTGTTGTGCTATTACTCCCTGCTATTGCTGCCTACCAGATCTCCAAAATCTTAGCTCCTCTGGTTGCAAATAAACCAGACCCTAAATACAGTTGGTTGCGTAAAAAATACGCACACGCAAAGTTTGCGTATTACGCATTGAGATTTGGATGCGTACACGCGTACGCATTCGCAGACGCATTCTAACCGATGTACGCGTGTACGCACACGCAAACTGGCTTGTACGCAATATATATAATGGGTGCGCCAATATAAGCAGCTTGAGCTAAATTATCCTAATGTCGCAATAAAGCTCTCATGAAAGCCTCATATTAAGCCCCCAGCATAAAGAGAAGTTTTTAGCGCAAGAGCCCCTGCGCGTTTGCATGCATTGGTCCCTATCCAGGCTTCACAGTAAGAAGTAAGTATAATCGTTTGTAGCGAGTTTGCTACTAAGGTAATTTATTTAGCCTCCTCAGTAAGGTACAGTACGTGTGTGTGTGTGTGTACATTGTGTGAGACCAAGCGGGGTGGGTGGAGGAATTTGTATTCGATTCCGCGAAATGATTCACTAGTTAGTAGTTCTGAGGTTGCTCAATGATGATCCTCTCAAAGCGAGCCTACGTACTGTATGAGGAAAATGCCAAGGAAGCGTCTACAGCATGTTTCTTCACATAATCGGGCAGCCAGTGAATTGCGCTTCTGCAGAGCGGTGTATATATAATACGGAGTGCTGGAAAAAGACTTGCTTTCATCATCGAATAGGGTCAATAATGTTATGTCAAAGATACTTGGTCAGTCATTCAGGTCTGCTGCCTCAAAGCCAAAGTCTGTACTAGGTTTTTGGATTATATAAAGCTAAATATTACCTTGTACCCTCGTAGCCGTCGCCGCCACCATTTTCCGCCCTCGCTGAACGAGTGTTTAAAAAACTACCGCGCTGAAACTTTTCATGACAATTAAGGCACCGATTGGGTGGGAGATAAGAGTGCTTGGAAAGAATCCATGATCGAAGCTGACAGGAATTTTTCTATTTTTACGTTTACAGCCTGCCATAAGCGGCAGCGAAATGTACTGCCATGCCAAAATGACCTTGCAGCTGCTATGATCGTTGATATTTTTAGTCGAGGGTACATAATTAGTCACAGTTTGGGGCTAGGAACTGACTGAAAAAAAATACGCAATACGCTAAACTTGTATGCATACTTTGTGGGGTACGCAATTTGCGTATTACGCAATACGCATACGCATTCCTTTGCGTATACGCATAAGCATACGCAAAGTCTCTGGAATGAAGTATTTTTACCAACCGTATCCCTAAATGGGAAATACCATATCTGTGGCCCTTGCCCGTAACCTCCCTGTCACAGTCCTGGCCCTAGGCCAGGTAAGTAAGGTCGCCTTAGTCTACTAACAAGTATTACAACAAGTAATGTTATGGATAGGTAAGCCCCACAGCGAAGCAGCCGCTTTGTGTTTTGTTGTGGCCGTTCCTGTCTCTCTGGTACTGCTGTGAAGTGCTGTCTAGCCTTCCAAAAAGTTCCATCTATGACCTCGAATGACTCGGGCTAACTCATCGCCGGGCCTGATCGGCACTGTGTCGACCGACGAGTGTCGCCGGAGGGTTTTGCCTGGAACAAATTGAAAACCCAGAAGCAGAGGTGATTGTTAATTGTGCACGGAAGGGTGAAGGACCGAAAGCCGTTTCTCCTATTGGAAGCTCGACTATTTATCCTTATCGAGCTCATAGACTAATTGAAGAAGAGGTCGCTGAATAGAATTCTGGTGTTTCCTGCTTTTTTCATTATAGGCCAAATGTGCAGCAGTCTAAAATGTCGTAAATGCATTGAACAAGTACGATTCGTAAATGACAAAGAAGAAATTCTTAATTCGGATTGCAACGCGGCCTCGACATGCGAATCCAACGTCTGCGCTGTAGGGGTATGCGCAGCAGCATCCACAACTGCAGGTAGAAAGTACAGTCGCGTTGGGTGCCTGTTTGCTGCGCTATCCAGGGACTTATGCGACGGCCAATTCCCCGTGCAGTAGGTATATGTCGGCCCCGCTATCTACTAGCAACTGAATCTACCTAGCTACTTCGAAAGGGGTTTCTGTGAAAGTCTTCTCCGATCAGTAATGATATGAAGTTCAGAAAAAATATACGGGTACTTAGATATGGTTAAAATATCCTACAAATATGCTGGAAAGCATTTTATGAAAAATTTTGAAAGAATTTTTGAATTTTTGTGTGGTAAGGAGCCCAGGCGTGAAGATAAACAAGCTTAGCGATAAAGACACAGAGAACTTAAAAAAGCTCAATAAATCATGGGCTTGAAATTTTTACTAGCCAAGTTTTATTTCATGTGGGTCCATCACCTGTGTATCTCACAATTACGTGCCCCAACAAACCTTATCCATCTTTTCGCCCTGTAGTTTTATTGTGAGGACTCTTTGCATTGATCGTGAGGCAACGTGCTCGATTCGCTTGCATGGGTCAGAACTCACATCAAATCTGCAATGGCTTCTCCTCCTCAACATCGAATAACGTTACTTGGTCAAACATACCTGCTTCCCTAGAGTGTGCAGCTAATTTTACTAGTTTTCGTCAGAAAATACTCTGAACGCTCTTTTAGACGTCGGGGCTTTCAGTTTACATTTTGAATGTGAACCAAATGAAAAAGCTGGATGCAAAAAAGTGTCACAGACAACCTCTGGCAGCGTCGCTGAGTGCGGGCAATGCTATTGCGATTCTGGAGACTCGTGTAATGATGATAAAGAAATGAAGAAAGCGTTTGCCCTTGTGGGGGGAGCCGATGGCGGACTGACAAAAGCGAAGCTTGGATTATGGGCTTCTTTCATAAATTCTTTGATGCTAATTTTGTCTCATTAAAAATTTCAGACTCATGTTTACACGCAAAAATATAATTTCTCTGTGCGATTCTTTGCCTTTGATTGACAAACACAAATACAAGGGAGTATGTGAAGGTTCAGAGAAAGTTTGTTGTTAAAACTCTATTTGGGGACTCATTCCGCGTAACGTAAAAAAATTTAAGGCTGGTATGTCGACAGGGTGAATATGGCCAACTTTTGAGGAATTTCCGGATGAGTTCTCATTAACAACACCAGTGCAAGCAACACCTGCGATAGCAATATAGGGCTGGTTACCGTATTCGCTGCCCTGTCTTTGGCAGATATTGTTAAATGTGGTGCCGAGACAACGAACAGGTGCAGCGTGAGCTCACGGAACGAACTAATGCGTATTTACGTAGATACAGATTTCGCACTAAGCATGGCGATAGGCCAGACTGTAAACCGTGTCTTTGCAACCGCGCAGTACTTCGGGCAGGACTTAGCGCACACAATTGATTTACAACAAGTGTTGAAAGCGGATGTTGGTAGTTTTATGGAGTTTTTACAGGCAGAGAGGCCAAAAGATATGGTTGAGAAAGGAGTCGTAATGGCATATGAGTCAGAGACAGAAATGCACGCCAAAGAAGGGAAGAGGATATGACTAGGTCATTTCTCTGTACAGTATAGGGGGACATTGAAAGATATCGCGTGAGCACGCTAGCATAACTGTTTGCGAAGTATAGTTCGTCGGTATATTCGGGTGGTACGAGGGTAGGGGCAAAAAAGAAAGGAAGAGGGTTTCTGCGCAGGGGAAGAGTGAGAATAGAAAAATAACGCACCGCACAATTAGAGACAGGTCGGACCTACAGGCAGTGCACAGGTACTTTATTCACGATATTTGCAAGTCGGAGCGCCACGTCCTTAGCGTCACCAGAGCCTCCGCCGCCGATCAGATGATTGGAGAAATCGACGACGAGGATATCGAGGACGAGCATGACGATAAAGGAAAGGAAGAGATCAATGACGGCATGCGATAAAGATAGAAAGAGGGGCTGAATATCATGGACGCATTTGGCTCGATCTCTAGGCCTACCGTACACCTTTGATGCCTGCTTTGTCTGTCTGATCCGGTTTCTGTGGCATGAATTGATCCGTATAGAGCAGGAGTGTGTGTCTGTCGAAGGGCAGATCCACGAAGTAAAGAGGTGAACGAAAGACGTCCGTAACATTTTGAAAATTTTCGAACCGCATTTCCATCGCCATTTGCAATTGCATATCGGGCCACTTTGTGTCGGAAAGTGGCGTCATAATGATTGTACGAATATCGGCGTTTACTTGCAGTCGCTTGAGAAGCTGCCAAAACTGACGCTATAACGATTTCAGTTGGGTTCTCGGAAAGCTCTGGATCAGGAAGATTTCTTTCAGAATCTTTCTGCTTCTGCCTGGACAGAAAACGCCACATTTCGACTAAACGGGTGGTTTCTCTGATCGTAAGAAATGACTTTGAACTTTGAAATGACTAAGAATCGATTCTTTTTCTAGTAAATATTTACTCCACTCCATCAATTCTACCTGAGTAGCATTTATATTCACTATTGCAAAATTACAGTATTACCATCCGTATATCTCACTCTGGAGAGCGCGGGCAGCTTGTTTTCGGCTGTTATAGACACTCAGGCATGGAGGCGGTATACTTCACCCCTTTGAAAACGCGAAAAATCAAGATTTTGAAAATTTGATTTTTCAAAACATACCGGGTATCAGTAAGAGATTCCTATTTGGAATACTAGTGGGTGACTGACAGCCAGAAACCGCGAAATACGCCCAAATCCAAAACCTAAAGTGTGAATGACCGAAAGTGTGAATTCGAAACCGGACCCCAACCCTTCGTGAAATTCCTTCCTAACACGACCCAACCCGATTTTCTTCTGAAAAACTTGTTTTTGTAAAATGAACGCAGTATTTATTTCTGACGCTGAAGAAATTATTTCACGCAAATTAGGGCTTCTGATCGAAATTGCGTTTATTAAGTAAATTGTACACGGTTTCAGGGGCCAGTTGATTTCGTGAATCAGTCACTGTCAAACCACTATATCTAAAAACTGACTCAAAGGTAGCACTTTTTGCCAATTCAGTACTTCAGCATACTGTATGTAACTGGAATAGCTTGATCGCCCAAATACGACTGCTATTATCCTCATTCCTAATTTCTGTTGCAGATGGGTGAAACTGATCCAAAAGCTGTCAGCAGCGACAGCGGAAGGCGGCGGCTTCTTCTCTGCTGGTCTGTCTAAGGTCATCAAGAATTAAAGATGGATCAGATAAAGGTTGAGAAATCAATTGACGACCTAACCTGCCTCCACTTCGAGGTTTTTATCCCAGAGACTTTGATCTCTCACTTCTTCCGCCGCCTGGGGCCAAGTTTCACCGAGGCACTTCCAAGTGTTAAAAGCGCCACAAACGTCTATTTTACACGTATCCGCGTTTCATCACAAACAAACTCACATTCAGAAGTGAAAGAGTGAGAGATGGCTTCTTACAAGGAGCCTGTGAGCCGTCCAGGACGGACATTTTGCAAGTACAGAGAGCCGGGCGATAAGTCACAAGTCTGACGGACGACCGTCCCACCTCGACTCTTCGGGCCCTTCTCATGAGTGACTTGTGAGATGGAGGCAGAACTTGTTAATCAGCCCCAATTCAGATGGCTGCAGCGCATTGATTTTTCGGAAGATGTTGGGGCAAGGTGCTTTGATAAGTTAGGCCCCTTTCGCAGGCGCATCTTGCGTTTGTTTTTTTGGCCTCAGGCTCCCCGTCTGTAGGAGGCATGACCCCTTATTATCGGCCCCACATGTTGCGGGCGTTTGGGATGGCGGAGAATCTACTCCTCGAAATATCACCCATCCAAACCTGCAGTCGCAACGAGTCATAGGGAACGATTCTGCAATGGTTCTCGGGAACCATTCTTACCTTGAAATTGCTCTAGAACTGTTCTTAAGGCTTTCCGAGGCAGAAAAATCTGCACATTGGCGCTGATACTCAAAATATCCGGCACTCGAATTCCATATCAGACTTGATCTACTGTAGGCTTATGTGAGAGCTCCAAGCAAAGGACTCGTGTTACTTGGGAAAGAAAATAGCAAAAGTGGGGCAGAATTACCAAACATAACTTATAATCCGTCTGATCTGCTGAGAGGTCCCGAATGGCAGCCAATGTGCTACCTGCAGTTGCAGTCTCAGGGGCATGTATTACGATAAAAAACGCCTCTGCGCGCAAACGGTCTCTCTCATTAGGGGTGATTCTTATCCCGGCTTCGTACTCTAGTAGTCGAGGCTTCTTTTCACATTCAACAATTATTACGACCTCCTATCCTCTTCGTTCTTCTGATCTGCATTGAGACACTTTTTGAACTCTTTTTATGCGGCATTCAAACTATTATTGGATACGAAAAACCCCTTCAAAACAGAAGGTGCTAGCAGATATGCGTGGTCGTTGTGAATACTTTTGCGATAGCGCATCTTGCGCAAAGAAATCTTTAATTTTTCTGGATTCAGACCTTCAAATCAGGTGTAGATATACTGTACCCCTCTATGTGGGATTTTCATGCAATATGATGAAGATGACAAAGAGGCTCCAAGTTGAAAACTCGAGATTCAGTCCAGAACTGATCTCCTGGTCGCACCAGAATGCATTACTGTTCTAAAGCGAGAATCGATCTCGAAGTGGGGACCTGGATCCCCACTGCACCAGGATGAAAACGATTCTAGAACAGTAGTGTGACCGAACTTTCTTAAGAATGGTTAATCCAAATGTAGGGCGTGGGGTAGGGGAAAAGGGCCCTAGTTCATCCAAATGTAGGGCGCGTGTGTGGGGCTGGAAGGTGAGCAACGGTTGTTTCCTAGTAGGCTCTACAGGAGCAGGCTTCAAATACGAGGCTAATAAACAAGGGGGCGATTGTATGGGCGATGAATATGCAACTGATACAGTATATACCAGACAGGCCTACAGTATTATCTGATACCTGACAAAAGGGGAAACCCCCATACCACTCTACCCGCACCATTACCAAGGGCGAGAGTGGTATGGAATGGTGCGAATGTGTGATGATTTGGTGTCAAGTTACAGTTTAGTTACAGTTTTCGCTTCACAGGTGCCAGTTGCTCCTTCTTCGAATTCCCAAAAAGTCGGAAAGCCTTCGTTCATTACGAAAAACGCTTTTCGAAAAAGTTTTTAAAATTTTTTAATTTGTCCAGATGGAAGTTTTGGTTGTTACGGGTAGCGTACGGGTACGGTCGACCCTGGTGCCTAGGCGACAGAGGACGACTTAGGAATAAGAATGATACAGCTGATTTCCTTTGAGTCAGATCTGTTTTGTGCATGAAAAACATTACAATACGTTATAAATATGCATGGTGCCCATAATACAGTCCTGAGTTCCTGAATGACTTCTACTTCCATCATCAATGATTTCAAGGAATTTCCGCTTGCCAGGCACCCTCTCGCTTTTCTACGACTAAACTATTTTTAAGGTACTAAAATAAACGCTGTGACATGTCATAATTGCAATGCTACCAACGTCAATGAAATGACATTACTATCAGGCCCCTGTGGCACCTGCCAAGGCAAATATTGCTCCGTTACGATGTGCGCTATGAAGACCAGTAAGTGATAGCTTATTTTTCTGCATCGAAGAACGCTTTTTGAAAAAGTTTTTTTAAATTTTTCAATCTGCCAAGATGGAAGTTTTGGTTGGTACGGGTAGGGTCGACCCTGGTGCCCTGGCGACAAAGGACGAGCTGACAAGGGAACATCGCCAACCGTCAAGTCGAACTTCGAGAAACCAAAAATTGTAATATGTTCCTGGGTGCAAAAGAAAGCTATGTGCAAAATATTGGAGGCGTTTGGCTAGCTGGTCAGCAGTGGTCAGCGTCTAAAGTCCTGTGTGTTAATTAACGAAGCTGAGCGTTTAGAAAAACACGCAAAGTTCCTTCCAAACTAGATTTTTGGGTTCGGAGTTTCGAGTTTAAGCTTTTAACATTCAGGTTTGGGGTTTTTTTTGCTGAAAAAACCCAAAAAATCCAGCAGAATTTGAAAATTTCACTGTACTCTTCGCGCTGACCAAGAACTGACCAGTTGGCCAGACGCCCCTAATATTTTGCATAGAGCTTTCTTTTGCACCCAGGAACATGTCACATTTTTAGGTTTTCCCAAATTCGTTGTTCAATGGTCCCTGGCGATGTTCCCTTGTGAGCCTTCACTGTCTCCATCACATTGTATGTCACGTCAGTTACAGACAGATGAAAAACCTTGACCTATAAATTCCCAAACTGGTCACCAAATAGGTGCCATGATTAGTCTCGTATTCCAAGTCTCATATCTCAATTTTAATTTTAATTTTACAAGTATTATCATGGTCGAGCCTCTTATTCGAACGCCCATTTTATTCACATTATTGTCTCTGTGCTTCGCTCTAGCAAGAGTCAGTAGGAGGGCACTTTCTTTCAGTACCAAAAATTTATGAAAGTGGTCTTTTTACAAATGTTCAGTAACAGAAATTATGGTCCATATTTACAAATATTTTTTTGTGATAGGGCATGATACAAAAACTCTGCAACTCTGTACCTGTTTTCCTGACATGCTTACAGTTTCTCTATTAACAAAAAATTATGAAATAAAACTGGGAAAAGTAGTACATGTGGTTTGATGCGCCTTCGGAGCAGGCCGGTCCAGGCTGACAAAAAGTGACCAAGAAAGATCCTGCCCGGCAACTTGATGGTGACATGAATGAGGCTAGTTTTCGTGGTCTACTTGTCAACCGTAAAGCCTTGGTCAGCCTGGGCCGGCCTGCTCCAAAGGCGCATCAAACCACATGTACTACCTTTCCCAGTTTCATTTCACAAACTTTTCGGTAAGTCATTGTTATTGTGGCACATGTACTACTGTACATGAGGGGCGCGTTAGCCCTCATGTAGACATGGGCCCATCCATGTACTACATTGGTCCATGTAGTATCCCGCGACGCGCCCATCCATGTCACCAATCCAAATTGCACGATTCACGGCGAATCGCTGGTAGTACACAGCATATCTTCCTAATCATTTCCCATCACGTGGCATCGCATTATCGTTGAAATCATGTCTTCCAAAGAAAAGAAATCAGGAAATTTAGGAGAGCAAATTTTGTGTCATATTAAATATCGAGTGAGCCCCTGTGACACCTCAGTTAAAGAATTAAAAGATCATTATCTCTCGCAATGAATAGATTGCAAAGTTGGAGCTGGCTATATTTTATAGGGTATGAGTAGCATTCGCAAAAGATAAGTCTTCAAAACAGTGGTTTCAAACAAACTCACTCACAAACTAGTATGTTTGTTGGGTGCTGAGCTGGTCCAAAACGATTTACAGTATTAATAATGGCTGGACCAGATGGACACTTCTCATCATGGATCTACAGCAGTAGACCAGGAGCCAGGACCAGGACCTGTAGTAGACTTACCGGGAGCCGTGGTGGCTTCATCACTTCATTACTTTTTCTCTATACGTGTCAGGTCTAATTTTGTTCTAGAGAATCTGTCTTTCACGAGAAAAGAAAAGTTAGTCCGAGCGCGATTTCCAGAGTTGGCAGCCGGAAGCGCAGCCATTCAATAAGCACGGCACGCGGGCGAGAAATTCAAAAGTAGCGCGCTGGGGGCACTTTATGCCGATTCGAGTAAAAAAAGAACAAATTTAGGCGCGGAAAAAAACATTCTAAAGCTCTTTTCATGGGGTAAAAGATGAGCCAATACTAATCACTTCAAATAATCAGCAGCTATAATTATCGGTTATGGTAAGATAAAATTTGTGAAATGGTTATCAGTCATCAACTACGTGCCCAATAATTGTGATGGTGTGAAAATTAGGGTTGTTTTATGATGTTCTGACCCCGGCTACTATTTCAGAGAAAAAACGGAGGCTTCGGCTTTATAATTTCGCCATTATCGATTGTGTCTGATCACAGCTAACACGAAGTTTTTTCGAATATTTCAAGAACGTTTAAAGCTGGGCTAATTTTATTGAACTAATTTCTATTTAATCAAAAGTGGTCAGTTTGACCTTGAACGTGCTTTATTTACATTTATGGACATTTTGAAAAAATTTTCCTCCCGGCAAGACAATCAGTTTTGTAGGAACTCTCGATCCATGTGGGAGCATTCTGTATCCAAAGTATATTCAATATGGGTCGAGTCTCTCAGAAACCTTCTTATAAATAACTGCAACCATAATTACAATCTGTTTTATGACGGATAATATCAGTACGTTTTAACCTCAATCTGCCACAGAAAAGTGACCCCGTAAAGTTGGTGCAGTAGCCTATTTATGTTTGCATTGATAAGCACCCTCAAAAAATTCTAATCATCACGTGTGATCGGGTATAAATTACACGAATTCGTGTCCTTGGCTGATTGAGGTGTGCTCACAGACTCAACGCCAGCAGTAACTGGGACTATGACTTCCACTCTTGTAATTTTGGACTGAAACTTATTCTTGTCAATCCGAAGTGATAAAGGAAGTGCTTTTCAATTCGATCCTAATGCTGGTCTATAGCTGATCAAATGAACCACAAATGAATGAAAATCACTCGAAACTTTCACTGGACTTCAGGCGCTGACCGCTGCTGACCAGTTGACAAGGCACCTCTAATATTTTGCAGAGACCTTTCTTTTACATCATATTTTTTGCACATTGTTTTCTTTCGCGAAGTTCGATTTTGCGGTTGGAGATGATCCCTTCGTAAATTAGTCCCGTGAAAAACAATATATCTGGTGAAAAGGAAAAGATAATTAAGGATGTCATGCAAGGATCCCACTTGTCGAGTTTTCTTGGACAATTTTTTTATGAAATTGTAAATCTTGTAAATTTTGCAGTTTCGAACGATTGGTTAATTTTTTTAGGCGACTCAAAGGGAGGGGTTGTTATTCTCGGGTGTAGTGATGAAGAGGAGGACGAGAGCAATTGCGAGTATCTGGAAGAAACCGACAAAAGCATCGCAGCAAAGTGCATGGCGTGCTACTGCAAGGGTGACCTGTGTAATAACGAAAAAGAAATGAATGCTACGATGGCCACATTTAAAGAAAAATTAGGAAAGTCCAAGGGCACGGCTCTTTCAGAATTCAATTTGACCATTACTGTGACCCTGATTTGCAGCTTCGGCCCATTTTTATTGATTTTTAATCTTCCCTGAAGCTTTTGATTAAATATTTAGTCACGAGATGCTGATTTGGAATCTGATTTTATGTTTTGCTTATATATAGAAATCTGACTGTTGGAAAAATAGATTGCGCAAAAATGTGTCACATCAACATTTCGTTGTGAAAACCGCGGTATTATCGAAATCGACGCACACAAAGTCACATTTTTGACGCGCTAAGATGCAAATACACTGTCTCTAGTCATTATTCATGCGTGAAAAATGTAAGTTGGACACATTTACAACCTGTTTTCTTTGAGAATGTACACGCCGTCCACGTTACCGCATAGGCTGCGTGTATATTGCCGAAGAAAACATAGTAGAAGAAAAAACATGAAAGGAATTTCTCAAGAGGCGTCGTGCTTCTTTGATGTATCGCGGTGAAACTATTCTTGCTGCGCTCGTGATACTTTTAACAAATAGGAGCTACCAGGCGAGAACATTTTTGTGGCCTGCGTAATTTTGTGTTGTTGCGATTGTGTCGGTGTAACGTGCTTGGTTCAAGGTTCGGTTACGTCCTAACCACGCAACACTCAATGTTGCTTTCCAAAGTTTCGATAGGCTGGTATCGATGATTCGATCGTTTGGCCTGGCAGATTCTCGCCATAGAAGTGCACAATTAAATATCAATACACTTCAAGACCATGCGGCAGAAAAATACGATCTCTGGTTGCAGCCAGCAAGAGGAGTCCTTTTATACTTGCTGGCTGCGACCTGCTCTGTCGAAAACAAATAACATTTCCCAACATAATCAAAACCTTGGTCACCGAATTTGCACAACAAGACATAGGGTCTAGGCCGGGTACACAGGGCGAAAGAGGGAGCCAGGATAAATAAGTTACACCACTATCAAATAGGCCTAGGTGAGATCCAGCTCCATTATCATCATCCTCACCAGGTGACCTCAGCTCCATAGTCAATGGAACGTGAACCAGTGCTGCCAGGCGCAGGGTAATTGCCCTAGATCTGGGGCAATTTTAAGCTGTCAGGGCAGGTTTTAGGGCAATGGCCTTTCTAGGGCAATTTTTAGGGCAATCTGAGATTTTGGCATTTTGTCTTAGCTCTCTCGACAATGCCGCTGTTCCAAAGGGTGTTTTCCTTCATGGGAAGCTGGGTGGAGATGTCGAAGAAGCATCGGAAGTTGTTGGCGCCTTCGAAAACTGATATGGTATTCGAATACGCAATCATGACTTGGTTGGAATAATGTTGGGTGTCTGGCAGACACTTTTTTAAGGGTATTCTTTGCGGTTTTTCTGGAAGTTGGGTTTAGGGCAATTTTAGGGCAATCTGAACCTGCATCTGGGGCATTATTGTGTTACAGACCTGGTAACGCTGACGTGAACTGGAATGACCCAGTTGTTTTCAGGCTGGCTTCAGTCTCCGATAGATTGCCCCTTTTTACATAGTTTACTAGTTTAGTTGGAGCAAATTTGTTTGTGGCAGAGAGTAGCTTTTCAACAGCACTTTTGTTTTCCAACCACGAGGCTCTCACAAGGGAACATCGCCAACCGTTAAGTCAAACGTTGAGCAACCAAAAATTGTAAAATTATTCTATGTGCAAAAGAAAGCTTTGTGCAAAATTTCAGAGCCGTCTGGCCAACTGGTCAGTTGAGGTAAGCGCGTAGAGTACAGCGAAAGTTTCAAATTCTGCTGGATTTTCCAGGTTTTTCAGGAAAAAACCGCAAACCAGAGTGTTGGAAGCTTAAACTCGAAACTCCGAACCCAAAAACCTAGTTTGGAAAGAGCCCTGCGTGTTTTTCTCAACTCTCAGCTTTGTTAACACACAAAACTTCAGGACTTTAGACGCTGACCACTGCTGACCAGTTGGCCAGACGCCTCTAATATTTTGCACATAGCTTTCTTTTGCACTCAGGAACATGATACAATTTTCGGTTTCCTAAAGTTCGACTTGACGGCTAGCGATGTTCCCTTGTCAATTCGACTTATTTACGGTTTAGAACTTTTGGTTTTTGTTTCTCTTCCTTCCGCGAGACAGAGGAACGTTATCGCGAACATGGAATATGAGGGTGGTCCATGACTTTTTGCCCAGTCAGAGATAAGGTTTCAGGCGTGACAGATGCATAAAAGAAGTACTTAATTTTTTTTTTCTGCCGCCTGTATATCTTAGTTTATATTCGAAAAATCTGTGCATTTCATCAGTAAGAGTTTCTGACTAGTATGAAATGATCGATCGGTGAGGTGTTTTGGGCCAAACTAGTTTGTAGCAAAAAAGGAAAACGGTCTTATTATTTCCAAAAAAGTCTGTCACAAGCCAATGCACACAGTGGAATCGGGGCTTAGGATGGCTGGTCTGCTCGGCGACAAGCAAAGGAGAGGTGGCCTGCACTGCACAGTGTATAATCACTCGCACACAGATGCTTGCCGATGTCAGAATCAAAGCCAACGTGATTCTGTCCTGTGTACTGCTGCTGTTCAGACAGACTCCCCAAAGGCAGCTGTAGCGTTGCGAATAAAGTGATATAGTTATTGTCAGATGACTAAGCCTCGAGACACTGACAATCTTTCTTGCCCTTTTTCCAACTGTATCTTCATGCTCATGCTTCATCATATCATGCGTCATGCGCCCCGAATCAAACACTTTTCACACTCTCAAATCACAAAAAAATGTTTTTATTCAATTCACATCAAAAGCTGAAAGTTACATGCAAGCAAAAGATTCCGACCTGAACACAATTATTTAAAGAAAACATTTTTTAAACGATAAATCCACCACAGCCGTTATATGTCAAGCTAGCAAGAAGAACGATGCAATTCCACTAGAAAATTGTGCAGTCAAAAAGCTAACAGAAATGCATATTATCTAAAAAGCAAAAAACAAATCCAAATGGGTTAAAAAATCGAAAAAGGTTCCCTGGCACTGTCACTACATGCCCCAGTGCTAACAAATACACTCGCTTGAGCCACTGTACAGTGAATCTAAAGGAAGAAACACGAAACCTCTTTCATTTTTCCAACTCATTCCGCCTCGCCTCCATCCACAGTCAATGCGAATCCCAAAATCCAATGCAACTCATTTTCGCAATAATCTTGAAATACCAACATTTTTTCACTCGATTTTTGACTTATTGCACTGGCGCCACCACAATTAGACACGATTTTATCATTAGTTCCACCATTTTTCGACCAAATAACCAGTCGTTCACCTTCTCCATCCGACGGTAATTTCTTCTTAATTCGACTAATACGTTTTCCATCCAACATCGTTGCTCTTTCTAACATTAAACGTAAATATAAGGATGGAATACTGCAAGCTGTAGCTTCGTTACCACCAACACGCCAAACGATGCACAATTGTTTCGATCGTCGATCATCCCAATAACGCACGAAATGCATCAATCCACGATCCGTACATTCGCTACACGAACTTAATTGTAATCGTTTCAAACGAAAAAAGAATTTTGCTACAACTTCTAACGACGAATCATTCAATGCTTTACATTGAATAAATTTCAATTCCAATAAATTTTTATAAATTCCGCAAGTAAGTATACTATTGAGTAATGGAAAAGAATCAACGAACGATACGTCCAATTTCATTACCGTATCGCATAATTCCAATGGCGGTCGTAGTAAATTACTCTCGCCATTAGCTCCGCCCCCGACTCCGCCTCCAACTCTATCCGCTCCAGCGTTATTGTTGTCCACATTGATGGCTGGATTACTGAAAGGGCCAGTTGCGCGTTGTAATATTCCCAATTGTAAAAATAAATCACGTTTTCGTAAAACTGGCATTAAACGATAAACGCTCGCCAATTGTCTTTCTTCTAAAATAGTATTGATTCCAACGATTTGCATTTGCGCGCCAAAAACTCTTACGAATTCATTAACCGTATGATATATGTCGCCGTAACATAAATCGAATTTGGCAACTTTAATCAACGGCGTTTGCGGTTGATTATTTTCAGTTGTTGAACTACAAGCTTTTTTACTCGATTCATCATCTCCGTCCAAATCGAAACGAATGGCGGGAAATTTAACGAATTTGAATACGACTACGAGAAGATGACGTAATGTGTATCGTATAATTCGTAATAATCTTTGACACATTTGATCATCCAATTCGACGTGACCGATTAAAAGATATTTCACCGATGGACATCTTTCCAATTTATCCAAAAAACCACCAAAAGCTGTATCATCTCGATGAGACCATTCCATTTGTGTAACTGATAACGGCAATCGGACATCGTTCGTTAAAGTCAAACTTTCCAAAACTAAAGTATCTAAATTTGGGAAATCCGGACATTCGCCAAATGGCATCCCGGACCAAAAATATTCGGATCCGTGTGGTCGTAAAATCAAAGCTTCCAAATCTGGATATAATTCGCGTACTTGCCTCAATGGCAACTGACGCCCGTATGGGTATAAATCCAAACAACGACATCGCAAACCTCGTCCTCGAAGTACTTCCAACGCGCGTACCACAAATTCGGGATCTTCGAACCATAATTTCAACGAAACACATTGACCAATATGATCGGCTAAACTGATTAGACGTCGTGCATTATTTAACATGGTTGGTTTAAGACGTTCTTTCGTGCCGCCATTTATATTTTGTTCCCATATACGATTTTCGAATATATTTAAAACGGCTACATTTTCCATCCGACATCGTGAATCGGTTAATAATTGATGCCAACGATGACATGTCAAAGATGCGTGTAGACGAGTTGGTAAATCCAAATGTTTGAAAATATTGATCAAAACATCGTCAGGACATCGATCGCACAAATCCATTCTAATTTTCTTATTATAATTTCGTTAAACTGAAAAATCGAGAATTGCGTTGTCGATAAGTTGCTTTAGTTTATAAACATTTCAACAGGACCACCCGACAATCAATCAACCCCAAGGTTTTTTACAATTTTTTGAAAAACAACATATATTGGAAAATTCAAGAATAGGTAGCTGAAAAACATCTTGCAAAAAAAAGAAAAGTATTTGAGAAGTTCAATTGCAATTTTGAGTGGGGACAACATACTGTAAATTCCTTGCTGACGTGAGATAAAAAAGAATTTTTCGAAAGAATGCAAACTTACCTAAGCCTTTCTTCTTTCGCAAAAGCCGAGTCGAGCACTTTTATTTTTCGTAAAAGGAATCTCGATGATAAATTTAACTCGACTTTTTGTTTCTTCTCTTTTCTAGCGGCCCACCCAGAAGACAGAAACAGGGATAAAAAATTTTTTCGGTGAGCAATTTTTCGCGCACACTCCCGTTCGATCCTCAGGTTTTATTAGTTGATAGCAGAAAGCGGGAAATTCAAATTTTTAGTTATGATGTTTCTTTCACAAGTGCTAATTATCAGGTTCATTTCGTTTTTATGGTATTTGGAATATAAAAGTGACGAAATACTGAAGGACAAGCATGTGTGACCGATTAAGGCCGAATTTCTTGTAAACACGAGTACTGTGCCCGTAACTTTTGAACATACATTAACTTGAAGCACCGAGCACTGTAGGCGGTGGGCGAAGATGTAGTTTGAGCACTATGGTAATCATGTCGTTCCTAATATCCTTGTCCTGTTAGGCCTACAGATGTATGAATGTGCAAGTCATGCTGACTGACTCCCTTATTCTATCCTTTGTTTGTGGAATTGCACTGATAACGTGATGTTGGTACAGCAACCGCTCTGGACTGCCAAAAAAGTCGTTGTTAACTGAGGTTGCTGTGTAATCAGAGGACTCAGGTGGAAAACGTTCGGATCAGAGTTGTACTCGAACGCTACACAAATGCTCATAAGTTTGCACCATTAAGTACACCAGACTGGCATTCTATTCCAACCTAGTCCAAACAAACATCTTTTCACGCCATCTTGATCTTTCCTACCCAGGGCACATTCCTACTACTGTAAATCACTTTGATTTCGCCGTTTTCGCGGATGGCCTGGACTGCGAAAACTTCCTCCCGCGAAATTTTTATGAAGAAAAACTGGATTTTCAGATAGAGCATACTGTAGGTTCAGTTTTACCTTGTTTTCAACCACCTGTTCAGCATCTTGAACAGTACTAACGAGAACAGTCTGTTCTCAACCTACCTGACCAGAAGCTATCGTTTCTACATACCTGCAAAAAAAGCTCTTTGGAAAATATTGGAAGTGTTTTGGCGCCTGCCTACTGGTCAGCAGTGATCAGCGCCTAAAATTCTAGAATAAAATTATTGAATCCTTTTTTCGGGTTTTTTGGAGAAAAACCAAAACCATAAGTGTTTGAAGCTCAAACTCGAAGCCCAAAACCTGCAAAACCCGCTTTTGAAAGAGTTCCTTTTTTTCTCAACCTTCGAGTTCCTCACCACACAAAAATTCAAAAATCCGCGGGACTCTAGGCGCTGACCACTGCTGACCAGGTGGTCAGACGCCTCTAATAACTTTCCAAAAAAAGTCCGTTATCGACAACAAACGGTTAGCCCAGCCACCGTACTCTGACCAAATGGAAGGCGAGACTAGGTTGGCTGGGCTCCCTCGGCGACGCATGCTTCCGAGTACGTTTCTGTGAATGATATAGTATCTAATGCATCACGGAATGGCTGCTTCCGTTCTAATTTCGACGATGCTAGCTGAACTTTTGATGGTGTAGTGCGTATCCACCAAATAAAGTATGTCGTGGTCAGGGCCCAGGATCAACTCATCACAGTGGCGGGCTTGCAGAGCCAGAGGCCACTGTCGTTGTAAAGCGGCATTGTACATGCAGATATGGCATAACTTTTATGTTGAGCATGCGGGTGATAGTTATGCGAGCTGGAAAGGTGAAATACCCTGGTTCCTGGAGAGGTAAAGTAGCCGTGTATCGATGAGTCATCATGTGCACAGGCTTGCGATTGAATAGCTCGTTGTTGAACAAAGCATTGTCGATTAGGGTAGGTGCTGTACTAACAGCTATGTATATCAGGTACTCTTGCGGAAGTGCCCTTTTTCGCTTGTACCAACCAATCACCCAGTGCTTGTGGCATGTTGCTTCAATGCAGGAGTAGGCAAGAACTTTTTTCCAAGACATACAGTACGAGGCATACTTGATCACCACAACCTACAATTGTCGCCGAGGGAGCCCAGCCAACCTAGTCTCGCCTTCCATTTGGTCAGAGTACGGTGGCTGGGCTAACCGTTTGTTGTCGATAACGGACTTTTTTTGGAAATACCAATACTTTTTCGCGTCTAATTTCCATTGTAAATGTCTAGTGTGACAGGCTCTAATCCATAAAACAGCTAACAACGGCTAATAACTCATAAAACAGCGCGTATGCGCCGCACGGCTAACAAAACTACTTCACCTGCTGGTGGTATTTGTGCCAAAAACCAGCATAAAAAATTGATTAGCTCGAATCTAAAAATCACACCCCCAAAAGAATAATTCGCGCTATGAGAGCTTTCAGAAAAACCAACTCTTTTGTCTGTAGCTTCAGTGGTTATTGCTGTAGACGTGATTTCAGTACTTCGTCGTCGTCGTCGTCTTCCGTCGTCCCCCCTGGAACAGCAAAACGTGCATTTTGGATCTCGAGAATGGCAGAACCGTTTTGAATGAAATTTTGCATGATCATTGGCCATGGTAAACATAGCTCACTCCTAAAATATTGTGCATTTTTGTTGGTTTATTGTCGAGTTATGGACGAGCAAAGTTGCCCGCTTAACATTGCGCGTCTGTGTGGCTTGGCTAAACAGGCAGCTACCGCGCCTGTTGATAAGCAGAGAGCTTTTCTTTGCACACAACAGCACATTACAATTTTTGGTTTTTGTAAAGTTCGACTACACGGTTGGCCATGTTTTCTTGTCACTCAGTGCTTGACTTATGCCTGCTGGTGTCCAGTGTGGTCTAGAGGAAACGATACTGGCATTTCGACTTGTGAGACAAGGTCTTGCAGCACCTCTTGCAAATATTTAGCTTCCTCAGCGCTGAGCTGCAATTTTGAGGTATTGTTCGAGCTGAGTGAGTCAGACAAAGACAGTTTTTCCTGCTGTACGATTCAGGAATTCCGCACACAAAAGATAATAATTTAATGAATTTAAACACCTTATCAACCTCAAAAATTGCACATTTCATGCCCATACCAAGATGCACAAAATCAACAGAAAATCTTGAGTTAGCATGACAGCTGCAGAATAACAGGAATGAATAAAGCCCACCATTTAATACATACACGCAGTAATAATCAGATCTTACCAAAAAATCAATGGTACAGAAAAGTGACAAACTACAAAAAATTGATCAAGAAATCGATAATCGATCAGACAAATCAACTGATTTGGGCAATAAAGAATTGACTTGAATTATCATAACGATTTTCATGACGAACAATGACCAAGAAAACTGAACACTATTGATCGTCATTGATCAATCGATATATCATGATCAGTCATCATCAGATTAGTGGAGTTTCCCACCTGAGTGATCGGTCGACAGGAACATCGGATAAATCAACAATCAATAATAAAAAGACGAGTCGTAAATTCCAAATCGACACAATTCAATCGATAAATCGATGATGATCATGCAAATACCTATCATGGACTTGGCAAGGCGTGTGTTGGCGATGGGTGAACAGTGTCGGTTACCGGCTCATTGGCTGTCATCGATATTGGAGCACCAGTCGATGAGTCAGCGCCAAATATGCCATTACTATTGCGTCGTTTCCTTTTCTGATTTTGCAAACTTCCAATTAATTGATCTAATATTTCAGATTTGCGTTTTACTTCGCGTTGTTTCTTTTCTTGAGTTTCTGCAATTTTTCTCAGTTCTAGAAATTATGATAAGAATTAGGCCAGAAGATTAATTGAAGGGTCAGAAATTTTTTGCTGCAGTATAAATTTTTAGTTGCTGCGATTTTCAGATCTAATGCAGATCATCTAGAGCATGTGTAATGTTACAGTGAGCTAGGGAGCTTGATGCCCTATGCAGGCATCGACCGATCAAATCCAGGGTCCAGATCAGCCTGATCATGATATCGATCCGACCGATCCGTTCCGAAATATAAGATCGATGGGGATGACACTGGGCACGGGTCCTGGGTCCTCACCAACCTGCTGTTTCCTCACTGTCATGTCAGACACACCAAAGGACACAGGAGAGCAAACCAGGGCCCAAAGCGGGATAAGATGCTGATTTGAGAGGAAAAACGGAATTTTTTCATTACAGTATGCCACTCATTATTTTACGGCAGATAAAGTGCGAAAAACTTTAGTTGCCAGTGCGACTGACCCGGCAGTCGGATCAGGCGATGCTGGATAATGCAGTGACTCCAGCATCGACCGATCCAACAATTCGATCCGAGGAGTGTATCAGGTTTAGATCTGATCTGAAAGCTTGATCAGATTAAAATGCTTCGCGCTTTATCTGTTGAAAAACGATAAGATGTAGGCTACTATAATGGTAAGTCCCGTTTTTCTGTCAAATCAGATTTGATACCGCCTTAGGCGCTGGTTAGCCTTCTGTGTCCTTCGTAGTGGTCTGACCGAGTGTGACAGCGAGGAAAGAGAGCAGGTTGGGGAGGACTCAGTACCAAACAGGTACGTCATCCCCATCAATCTTTAATTTTATGAAGCGTGCTAGGTCGGCCAGATCGGGAATGGGATCCAGACCTAGGGTCGGATCAGTCGATGCTGGCAGTGTCTCGACTGACCCCTAACGGATCGCCTGCACGGATCAGACGACCATGGCCCCTAGTGCTCAAGAAGCACGCCCCACTGGGACAACCCTATAGCCACTATAGAGAGTATAGTAATTGTCACTCACCACTCAATTCAGTAGCCAGCAGAGCGCACTGGGCATTGGCATAAGTACGTTTTGCGATCAACTTCTGCTGGATCTTATCACCGATATCCAGTACACGCACCAAGTCTGAGAGTTTCTTAGCAGCTAAAAACATATTGCATTGTACGCGTCTAGAATGTGACAGATTTAGGCATGGGCATGGGGCATTCAACTTCAAGATTTCTCCCCCAAAATTTAAATTAAAACCATGGCGGGAAAACATAAGATTTAACTTACCTACCAACCCAACTCTTGATCGAAAAAGTGCTTACCCTTTGGCCTCAATTCTGGCACCCCGAACGAAGTTTTGAGTACTTGCAGCTGCTGATCGATTTCTTGAGTCAGTTCGTGGAATAATCCCAATTGACTAACGCAATTCCAATACAAAACTGGTTCTGCAATACAAAAAAAACAGAATAGTTATTGATGGTTTTTAAATTTTAGAGAAAACTTGCAATGCCCTGTTCCAGCATCGACCGATCCGCCGATCGGAGGTGTGGATCGGTTTCCGATCCGATCAAGCAGCTCGATAGGCAACTAAAAGTTTCTGTGGTGCATCTGCTGGAGAATGATAAGGCGTGACATACTATCATACATGCCGACGGTCTGAACTTTAGCCTATAATTGCGCAATCCCCCTGTCAAAATTGGTGCGCAATCCCTAAATTTTGCTGTTTTGGTGTGCAATCTTTGAATTTTGCTGTTTTCGATGCGCAATCATTGATGCGCAATTTTTGATGCGCTATAACTGAATTTTGCCATTTTTGGCTCAAAATCACTAAATTTTGCTGTTTTAGATGCGCAAGGGGCCATCCATAAAGGACGTCCACCGAAAAATGCGATTTTTCGACTCCCCCCTCCCCCTATCCACCTTTCATCCGTTTCGCCCGGACCCCCCTAAAAAATGGACGCCCACTTGAGCAGACCCCCCCCCCCCCCCCAAGGAAAATATTATCTTCGAAACAGCATTGCTCTTAGCATCGACTGATCCGCCGAAATGATGGGTCATTCAGTCTTCAGTTTGATTCGACTGTTGCATCAGCCAATTTGGGAACTAAAATTTTACGGTCTCTTTTTGAAAATGTGTCATGCCACATCCAATTTAAAACTTCTCTAATGTTCCTCCAAAATCAGAATCGAATCCCGCTTTAGGTGCAAGGTAGTGCTCCTGAGTTTTTGGAGTGGTTTGATGGACAGGGACAGCGAGGAAAGGAACTATAGGGCAGGCTGCTAGGAACCTTATCCATAAAAATATCTCATTTCTTGAACGGATCACCCAAGTCGAGATCGGGACTCACGTCGAGGGTCGGATCAGTCAGTGCTATAATTGGGCAACATCCCTGACATCCCGATGGGGGGCCTAGCGCCTGGAATCCATCGCCCTGGATGGGGAGGTCGGCCCGTGGTTGATGTTTCAGCCGCAGATGTAGTCGCTCTCTCTCACATTCAGAGTACTTGCCCAGCAAACCCCCTCTCCCTCCCCTGCAGGTCTTGGTTACCAAGACACCAGATTGAGCGACAAAGCCACTGGCAGCACCACTAAAATCGTTTTATCCGCCTCAGACAAAGAGAAGCCAAAAGGGATGAAAAATGTTTGGGAAAACTGGAATATAATCGACCTGAGTCCTTGGATAGTGGTTTCATTTAATGATTTCAATATTAGTAATTTGACTCGTATCTCTAGCGTTAACATTACGATAATTGCGATAATTTTCCGAGATAACCCGCCGATTTTGTGAAGTGGACGTCCACTTGGCGGCAGCCAACCCCTCCTCCATCCACTTTATGCTCACCCCACCCTCCCCCCTAGGGTAGACGTCCTTTATGGATGGCTCCCTATCTCTGAACTTTACTATTTTTGGCTCAAAATGACTAAATTTCGCTGTTTTTGATGCGCGATCACTGAATTTTGCCACTTTTCGCTCAAAACGACTAAATTCCGCTGTTTTTGATGCGCAATCGCTGAGTTTTGCCATTTTTGGCTCAAAATCACAAAATTTCGCTGTCTTCGATGCGCAGTCACCGAAGTTCGTAATCGAGCAGGCAAAAGCTGGAATAGACTGCGCAAAATTGGCTTATGCGCGCAGAATGAAGGTGAATTTTTTAAAAAAATCTTCTCGGCCGCGACTGCGCAATCCCCCGCCGTTTTTTCAAAATTTTCAAAAATTTTGAAGGTCAGCCTATAATGATTATAAGCTATTATAGGGTGTCGGCATGTATGGATGATCGTGACTTGTCGTGATTTAGTTCCAGACTGTTCTTGGGCACTGACCTCTTTGATCTAGAATCCGTAGCTCCCTGCTCCTCGTCATAATCACTATCAACAGGCCCTATGCTCGCCCTAAACTCTTATTGATAGGGAAATCTACATTATCGGCAGCACTAATTATCGGTATCGGCCGATAATCGATCACGCAATTATCGGCCGTTATTATCGGTCGGACTTAGGCCGCACCCACCTACGTTTATGTGCCCCCAAACCACAACCCTCCGGTTTCCAATCTTGTGAATCCTGGCACAGTCAGTGCCTGTCTTTGGGCGCATTGGAGTGCATCTATCTGCTACGATATTGTGGATACAAATCCTACAGCACCCAATGCCCCCACTCACCATTCTGCATCAACGACGATCCATGAACAGCACTCGTCAAATCAATCCCGTTGGTTCTATTACGAAACATGGTGGCCATGTCTGCCCCGCCCATGCTCGCCCTCCTCTTTCCGCCAAACATAGTGTGCTGTTGATGCACGTGCTCGCCCTCCTCTTCCTCCTCGTCATTCATCTCATTCTTGACCACAAATCCGTTGGCCAATGCCGCCATTTCCACAGCTGCTCGTCCAATGGCTGCAACCGATGTTGGATCATTCGCGGTCAAATATGAAGCTTGTTGCACCAAATCGAGTCCATTCGTAGTCGATGTGGCACTTTGACCATTCGATGTCGACGTGGGTTCGTTAAGTGGTTTGTAACTTTTACTAACGCATCGTCCAGAACAATATTCGCTATGTTTATAAAAATCTAATAAATTTCGTTCAAATAAAATTCTTACTGGTTGTCGATTAATTTTTATTGCCCCTTTCCAATCTTTTTGTTTATCTTTTGCTGCTACGATTGTGAATTGTTTTGGTGTTAAAAATTGTCCATTATATTCGATACATAATTGATGAATTCCTGGGCAATAAAACCGGTCCATATGTAATTTTGCTGTTAAATAGCCGCAAGCGATTGTTAAAATTGGACTATTCACTAAGTCTTCATCACCAGACGATGTCCCACCAGTCGTAGATGGGGCGCTGGTGACCGGAAGTGATTGGGGCGAAATCGATGACGAAGTTGACGAACGAGATGACAATCGACGCAAATCTTCGCGATCGGCCACATCGGCTAAATTCAATACTCGCCCGATCACATCGTCAGGGTCGTCATCTTGATCTTTATCGATATCGCCATCACAATTCGATCGATCGCGATAATCAAGAGTAGTTGATCGATCACGAATAATCATTAGAGCATTGATTTTTTGACTGCGATCGATAATCACTCGATCGCCACGACTCTGACCATTCGCTCCGTTAATTCGATCGTCAATCTCCTCATCGATAATCGATGGATCAAGACGATTTGGATTATTTTCTCCACTCCTCTCCATAGTTAGAGCTCGGCTTCGAATCGTCTGCGTTGGATGTAGTATGTCTGGATATAAAGATACGATGGTCGTACCTGACACGCAGGCCACGCACGGACGGACCGCTCGCCCAGGCTTTGCTTATAAGCGTTTGACGGCGTCGGCGCGCGTACGCTTACTAAGAGCATCATAGTCGTTGGTTGGGCCCCCCCCCCCCCCCCCCCGCCGAGGCAGTGCCGTGGTTTACGTTGGCGACGGGGATGGCGCGTGCGTGAGCGCCGTTTTAGCGAAAACGAGCGAGGAACGATGAGGAAAAAGAGGGCTGGCGGTGAGCATGGCAGGCACGACGACGAGGACGAAGAGTGAGAGAAGACAGGCATAAATACTTATTGACGAAACCGTTGGCGGCGACGACGGCGCCAGTCCCTCCGCCTTCCACTATTCGTATAGTGGCCTATGCGTGCGAGACGTTTTAGCCGTTTTGTAATAACGCCGCCGCCATAGGCGCCCAGTCGACGCGTCTGGTCGTGTTTTTATGCAGTCGGCTAGGCTGAAATGCCAAATTGCGTTCTCACGCGCTCCTGCTTACTCCATTCCTCACTCGATGCTGTCTTGTGGTAGCGCATAGCGTGACGCGGCGATCGAACTCCAGCCGCTTTCAGGCGCCATCGAATTCGAATTCGAGTCCTAGGCGTAAACATCGTGATGAAATCATAGAACTGCGCAAGCAATACTGCTCGAACGGGCTGCCCCATCCAAAGGGCGACATGTTTTGGCTGGATATCAAACCACGAAATCACAGCACGTTTGGACACTCGGGCGCCAATGACGTTGGCTGGGGCACGGCTTCGAAGATCAAAGCCCCCCCCCCCCCCCCCCGCAGATTACCTTGTACGTCGGTGCCGCTTCGACGAAGGCGCTCTTGTTTGCTCGTCGACCGAGATCGCTGTAGGAAACGTGAGCGTAAAACACGTTGCGAAAACGAATTATGCCCGCATGGACGGCAGATAAATGAAGAATCAATGCGTAAAACGCATCTTGACCAAACCGCGTCCTAACGTCGTACTGACAAGGCTGACATATCTGCTTGAGCCAACGGAAATGAGCGTCGCTTACATCAGTATCTATTTAAGGGGCTGTAGCCGCCCAGTTTATTTCGCATAAGCAAGGGACCGTCACATCAGTGCAGTGTGATGTCGTGACTCCTCGGAGTGCATCGATGCGCCCTTTTATGCTACAGGAAACCACCTCACAATCAGACCACCCTATCAATAAAGACTCAATTTCCTAGATGCTTTATCGGCAACTTAAAGTTGATCACGATCTAATTTTCTGTCCTGCAGGTGCATCCGTTTTGCTAAACAAAGGCTTTAGCACCTGATAATCTTAATTGAAACCCGAGGTAGGACCCAGTCTACTTGTTACTGATTTTATGATATCGAAAATTGGATGAAGCTCATTGGGCTATCAGCGACGAGAGACCCTATACAGGGACCGTCTCCTAATCTTATCAATACTGCCTCTCTCCAAAGCTATCTTTCTAACAAGGAAACATCGCCGACTGTCAAGTCGAACTTTGCAAAAACGAAAATTGCACCATGCTCCTCGGTGCAAAATATTCGAGGCGCCTGGCCAACTGGTCCGCACTGGTCAGCGCCTACGGGCCCGACAAATTTTTGAATTCATCCAGAATTTTGCGGGCAAACCCCAAACTCGAATGTTCGATCTTGAACTCGAATCTTGCATGTTTTTCTCAACGCTCAGTCTCCTTACCACAAAAATTCAAATATCTGCGGGCCTTTAGACGCTGATCAATTGGCCAGACGCCTCTACTATTTTGCAGAGCTTTCTTTTGCATCTAGGAACTTATTGCAAGTTTAGGTTCTCTCAAGTTCGACTTAGGAGTTGACGATATTCCTTTTTAAGCCCTCATTTGCAACCATTAAAAATCCAGCACCGACCAGTGAAGACCACAAGGGGCCGTCTCCAGTTTGACCCTCTTAAACCCCCACGGACCGTCTCCTTAACTCGCATGAATAACACCACTTCAGAGACACAATCCATGAAACCAAATATTACGACTAGTCTTTCCATTCTAAAAACCAAACACCTACAAATTTCCATAAAAAATATGAAATCAGCATAATTAAAATATATCATTATGCAGGTGGTGGTGACATGACAACTTCGTCAAAATCGACTTGTGCGAATTCGCGAGCAATAAAAACACCAGCACCAAAAAACAACGCCCCTTTGACCACTGACCATCGGTAAGGATCTGTGTAGAGACTTTTTGACAATTCATACAGCGATCGCCACACACTCAAGTCCTTGCCAGCTCGCACCCCTGCAGGTCTCGAAGCCCCTGGACCACGACTAATTCCACCTGCCCCCAAAGGATTCAACTCCATGATCGATATCGATTGCAACGATCGATAATTCAGTAACGCAACTGATTGGGGATCGATCGATTGACCAGGCGATATCGAAAATCGATGTGCACTCAGTACAGATCACGCGAAACAATTAGTTTTCGCTGAGTTTACCTGGAAAAAATCCAAAATTAACAGGCAGCTTAAAAAGCAGAAGAAAAATACAGAGGAACGCCAATTTATTAACCAGAAAAGGTCGCGAGGAAAAAACTTTTACTTGCACACCCAAAAACCCATACTAGTCTGATTCAATCGTCGATCTATTGACATAAGATTTAGCAGCAAAATCGTAACGGCAACTACATGAAAGTGGCTGCTCCGAAAATTAGTACTTTGCCCAGAGCTAACTATACAAACTTCGAAACTGATCAAAATCAATGATGTCCGCCGTGTCCTTCGTTCGGATCTGGTACTTCATATCCGATTCCAGGTAGCGCATTCTTTACCGGATTATGAAACAACGATTTTTTGCCATCTTTCCATGGAAAATCCTGAAAGCGAGAAAAAATTACGCACGATAACAAACTTTTATGATTTCCTACTTACTTTTTTTCGATGATACATCCATTCGTATTCAACAAAAGGTTCGCGCGGATGTTTTTGATGTTCCATTTCGACAAAATACATGTACACGCTGAAAATTGCCACCGATGGCAAGGCCATAAAATAAGTTAGCTTGCGCCACAAAGGAACGCCGTGCTCTGAAAAAATACATTTAGCTGTTTTTTTTCACAGCAGGAATGACACAAATTCTAGCAACTAATTTAGAATGAATTATAAAAAATTTGTTAGGCCTACCGCGTGCATGATTCTGTTCTTTGAACAATTCGAATGGCCTTTCGGGTCCGTAAAAGAAAAGATTGCGTTTTTGCGATTTCAGACGCGTTTCTCGTTTGGCCGCATTGAATAAACTGCTGACCAAGAATCGATTCATTTTCGAGCGTATATTTTTTGAAAGTTTGATCGGATTAAAAGTCGAAATTCATTTCTTTTAGAAATTTCTTCAAAAGCGAGCTTACTGTAGTCCCGCGCACAAAAACCTTAGGACCATTCCAATCTGGGTGCCTGCAGTGGTAAAATAAAGTTTTAGATTTAAAACACGATACTCAATTTTTTACTCACAACACAGCAAACAAAGCGAAAGTTTTGTGTAAAATTTGAACACATTGAAGACAAAATATGTTAAATACAAATACTTTAAACAGATTTTGTTCAACGTGGCGTTTTAATTTTTGTCATTCTACATTATACTTTTTGATGCAAAAACGAAAAACTCAGTGACAATTCACACAGCCTCACCAAAAACCACATTGAACAGAAATGAGAACATTGTGCAAAAAATGTGCTTAAAATCGTTTGGTCATGAAATTAGGCGTTTCTAAACCGTTGCAGAAACTGGACGAGATCGTAGCTAGACTCGCAGCCGCAGCAGCAGCCGATGGTGAAGCCAAGGACGACGCTGCAAACACACCAAACGGATTTGAGGCAGCTGCCGCAGCAGCAGCAGCAGCTGCTGCGTGACCAGCGCCGGGCAAATATGACCATGGATTTAATGCGCAACGATAAGCGGCCGCGGCAGCTGCGTTCGAAAATGGCGATGATGCTAATAACAAGTTAGCCTTGGCTACTGTATTTGCATCAGGGCCAGGTACAGGGCCGATTTGGGGCGATCCAAACTGTTGCAATTGACTCTGCTGTTGTTGCTGATGTTGCTGTTGCGCTGTGACAGCAGCTGCCAATTGTGCCATGGTGCTGTACTCGAATATGTTATTGGGCATGGGGACCGATGTGGGCGAACGTAGGATGGTCGTGGTGGGTGATAGTTGGGGTGCTGATGGACGACGTGCATTCGATGATGCTGCGCTAGTGCCTAGAGCTGGGATCGGAGTAGCTGATGATGCATCGGATGTTAGGTCGGAACGTGTGGTACTCGATGTGGGCGAACGCTCTTGCTTGCGCCATTTTGCACGCCTGTTTTGAAACTAAAGTAAAAGCCCATGGGTGAGAAACTTACAAATTCTCTGGTGAAACAATTCGCTTACCCAAACCTAAAAAAAAGACACATTCAAAGTTGGTGTATTTATTGTGGATGAATTTAGAGTTGGACGGACTCCATGGCTGACAAAAGCGAGGACATATTGGCGAATCATAACCATTGTGGCATGGAATACACGTTTAATATTATTTTCGAAAGCATGCCTTTCATCGATGAGCTAAAGTTTTTGATGGTTCGATATATATATATGCATGTGTAAATTATTTAATTTTCCTTCAAATTATAATATTATTGATGAATTTTCCATTTTTTGTTCGCATGTACTGTACATGTATGTTTTAAAAGTTTATACATATTGGCACATATATGTATATTGAGAAACTTTATGATAATATTTCGTGATACACATTTATGTATATGCATATAGGGATATAATATATATATATATATTATATATGCACATATATAGATATATATAGATATAAATAACTGTATTAGCTATATACAGTATATACGGGTATGGTAAATGACTCACATTATTCGTCAAATACGAATATATGATGGGTATAAAAAAAATCATTGTAGGATTTAGGATTTAAGTACTGTGTACCTTCAATATTAATACTGTATGTACTCTACCACACATCTGCCCTGCTTGTTAAAGATTTCAAGTGGGGCGAGATTAAAGTGTTACTTATATATTCTGCTGTCTGATATATACTACAGCAATTTGAATGCCATGCTGTCTGGCTTCATGAACGGAAAGAAGCTCTGAGCATGTTTTGGATTCAAACGAAGCTCATTTGACAAATATGTGGCTGGTTGCTTAAAAATCTGCGTAGAGTTTTTCTAGTAGAGAAAAAATTATATATGGGAAAGTTGAAGTGATATGTGTATACATATATCGGTAAATATATAAATTTATATGATATGAGTAGCAGACAGATATATGTACAGTATATATATATACAATACAGTATATATATATATATGATTAGCATACAGACATAAATGATATATATGTTTATAAGTAGATGTACACAATGTACACTGCATATATGACATAATATATCTTATCGCAATATACGTATTCATTTTTTATATGTTTATATCAAAACAATAATATATATCTTTGCAGACTTTTAGATTCATACATATTGGAAATCATGGAATAAGAAAACCTCATATGTACATCTTACATAAAACACTGATTTACAGGAAGTTGGGGAGGCTAGAATTTCCGCTGTAAAGCTTTTGGAAGTCATGTTTCTACAAGGCCAGGTTTTATTAGCTCATCTCCAAAGCGTAGTGCTTGCCATGGCAGCCTGTCCCTACACCTCTGCACGAGCTGATATATTTTTGTCCCACCCACATATTCTACAAACTGATTGGGCGCCTGTGCTCTCCCTAATGTCAGTGGCAATAACATCTCGAGTTACCATTCTCTTATTTTAGGAGCACTAAACAAATATTCTAGCATGACTGTGAAAAACAAAAGGGTGTGTGGCTGAGTCAGCAGGAAACTCGACATTTTAAAAGCAGCATCACGCGACTCAGTTTGACGTTAAGCCCGTACCTATGTGCCTGATCATAATGAGTGGCAAGCTCGTATTTAGACTTTGACTGTGGCACTAATTATTATCCTAATTTAGCGCCTAGCCACTAAACTAATTACGCATAACAATAAGTGCCCTTTCTTATTCAGCCTCGCAGATAATACCGAATTTTTCAGCCGTTCGAAACATGTTAGCTCGACGAAAAGCCTATCAAAACATGTGATTCTATAGATCGCATGTTTTTCTCGCTCCTATTCAATACACACCCGACCCGATTACAGTAATGCCGAAATGTTACATTTATGGATTTTTCATGTTTCGTGGCGACATTTGACTAAAACATTGATGAAAATCAGGCTTTCGTCAGAAATATGTTTCATTTCTTGACAGATAAAAACACGTAGTAAATAAAAAATATTTTTCCTTTTGCCAATATTAGAGCAGACGCATCACACAATCCGTGCACCATATAATGCCAGCTACGTGTACTTATTACTAATAAACACGAAATGACCAGGTGCGAGAACACGGCAGCAGATGATTGATGATAGTCTGCCACAATTCCGAAACAACTCGCCTTCGCTGTACCCCCAGCTCGTGTATATTAGTGATCAAATTCTAGTCGGCTACTCATCAGTCATCGCTCCTCGTCAAAATACATTTTCATCTACTTTATTTCGATTGAATGAGTTTTTCACCATGTTTTTTCCCCCAATGTCTATTACTAGCATACTGTATTCCAGACAGGGGGGGGGGTGCGTGTCATTTATGAAAAAGTATAACGAAGGAGAAAGGTTTCTGACAAGAAAAAGCCTATTACTAAATGAAAAGCGTAAGAAAAAACCGATTTGGACACAGAAAAGAGACAGGTTCAAGATGTGAGTTATAAGTGATAAACGAGGTTACTTTCGAAAAATGATAGCCTTTCAAAAAGCAAATAGTAAATTATTCAATTTTTAAAAAGAAAAAATCAAATTTTTGACACATTTGTATGACATTTTTTGATTCATGAAAAAATGTTTCAGAAAAAGGAAAAGAAATTTGTTTCATTTTGAAATAAAATCTGAATGAGGTAAGAGCTAGATTTTGAAAATTGAGCTTACTGTAATCATATTCTGGGCAAAGTTGAAAAATTCGTAGAGTCGGGTATGTTATCTGATAAAATTTTTTTCGACACCTCTCACGATAAAAACTCACGAAAAATGTGCTCCAAAAACGTAAAAGTACGTGTGAGAAACGATTTTTAAAAACAGTATTTTTTCCGGAAGTTGTTTAAAATATTTTTAAAAGGAAAACTTCAAAAAGAAAGTCGCTTTTCGCAAAAAACAAAATTTTTCCCGTTGTTCAAAACAATAACGGTAGGTTTAAAATAAAAATCAAGAATCAATCAGCCTTTTGCTAAGATGTCAAATAAACATGCAAATATCACTTAGTTTTTCTTGTGCCTTTCAGAGAAGACGAGTCAACAAGTCACGAACTCGATGATTCCTTTTTGACACTGAGAAGAAAATGCCAAGCTCATTAAAAAGAAGATCATCGAAAACGCGTCAAACGTAAGACATTAAAGTTTATTATTCGATTTTTAAATAGACGTCTGTCTAGTTAATCGTGAAGGCCAGATTGAAAGGTGCTGACGAATGTTCGGCAAGGACGCCTCTGCCTCGAGCGAGGGCTACGGTAGAATGGAAGAATGACACGAAATGGCGCTGGCTGAGAGCGAGTGTAAAGCTGTGGCTACTTTACACTTTTCGATGGCGGTAGAAGCACGTGTAAAGTGGATCTTATAACCAAATTCTGCTAAGTCTGCAGAGCCTTCTGCTGTTCACGTAAGAACTGGCTTGAGCGGTGGTCAACGACATTCTGGCCGAAATGTCACTCACAATCACTGACCTCGGAGTATCATCAGAATTTGGCCTTGCAAACTCTTCCAATTTCAGGGCGAAAACGGACTCACTGGAGCGCCGCAAAAGTAGTGTCGGATAAAGTGATTTCTTATCAGTCCTATCAGAGAAGGTGTGCAGGAAAATTGTTGCAAGCCATAAGCTGTTTGAAACCCCCCCCCCCCCCGGTTTTTATGGCCAATTCAGCCTGAAGTCTAGGCCCTCCCATTCAAAAATCATAGCTTCCTTACCTGCACTCGTGCCTCGGTCAGTTGTATCTTCATGGCTAGCTCTTCCCTAGATAAATAAAAAGTGATTCGATGCGGATAGAGCCTGGGACCCGACGAGCTCACCTCGTGAACACATCGGGATAATGGGTCCTAGCGAACACAGTTTCCAATTCATCCAGCTGATAAGCACTGAATGTTGTGCGATATCGACGTTGCTTCCATTTTCGATTACTCGATGAAGAAACAGTCGAATGATTTGTCCCACTCGAGCCATCGGCACCCAAACTGTTCTGTGGACCAGTCGGGGACTCGGGCTTATCACCATCCGAATTGATATTATCATTTTTGACCATTTCCTCATCTTCGCCTCCACTCGCATCTTCTATCGCCTCTTTCATTTCGGTGGCGGGTGCATGCAGTGAGTGGCAATCGGTGGTCATCGTTGGCCCCATAAACATACTTTCGACTCTAAAAACGTAGCTTTGTTCTTGTCTCGAAGAAGATAGGGGAGGTATGCGGGTGCTAGGTATGGTCTCATTGGATTCTTCATATTTCGTAGCCTCTCATTCCTAGCAACAAGGGGTTCGCCTAGTGTCGAGGAGACAGAGCATGTGTCTGCGCCTTGCTCTAATTTAATTAAGAATCCGCGAAGGGGTATTTTTAATTTATTAGTCAAATAGACGCCTTGGATATTAGATTTTCTCAAGCTGCCTCCGTCGGGGCAACACGAGACGAAGACGAAAGAGGCCGACCAAGAAAACACAAGCCTATTGAGAATATGGACTTGACTAGTAAGGAAGCTGGACCAGAGCTTCTTTGCCTCATTTTCATTTCTTTTTTCTTTTCTTTCGTCCACAGCAGATAATAAAATCAAATTTCATTTTCTCCTTTCTCTTATTGCTTCGATTTTGAATTGGTTGGGAATGGGAGATATCGTCGACTGTAGATCCGCGGATCGACCCATTAGGACATGGCTAGATGGCTTCAGTATGTACACAAGAACGAGTCCCATTAGCCTCGGTGATAAACTATCTAATTATATTAATTAGTTTCCTGTTAATTCCGACGTAATGAATTATATGGCCTCTCTTTTCTAATATACCTACTCGAATCCAAGCAAAGGCCCTTCTATTCAACCCCTTTGTTCCCTAAGACCCCCTCTCTCGATCCAACAACGTAAGAGGCCTACCTACATTAATTAGCTTAGTATTATTAATAAAAACGTTAAAGGTACAAAATTAGAGCACAACTATTTCTCTTGCCTGCGTAAGAAGAAAATTACGTGCGTCGTTTTGACGACTTTTAAACACTACCAAACCTCCATTAGCTATTGTGCATATTTTTACCCTGGAAAGTGCGTAAACGAAAAAGGTAACACGGGGATGGAATGTACGAAATGAATTAACGTCATCAAAATGTTTGATGATTTTACTAGACGTATTCAGTATATAATTTGTGTATTGACCTTAACTCGCATCATTGCGCATTTGTTACTGACGATGAGCACACGCCTTGGATATGGCTCATGAAAAGGGGAGTAGGTATCCTGCGTGTTTTGTGGAAAAGAGAGCAATTTCGGCCACTCTAGTACAAAGTATGGAGAAAAAAGTAGAAAAACGTACCCAAATATATTCGTATAGTCAAAATGAAGTTGGAGCTTTTTACGCATTGAAAACGATACGCTCCACTAATTTTGCTCCTATGCGATCATGAAAAGCCACGTTTGATAAATAGCGTAATCATTTTTTCCTCCTATTTTTGCTGCGCCCGTAAACATAGAGCTAAATGAATTTGAAACTGACAAGTGCTCGTTTATTATTGAAATTCGATGCCAACTTAATTGCCGGTACTGAATCGGAGAACCTATTGCCTAATGGTCATTGATGATAGCCGTACAGGCAATTTGGCCGAAATGCTGACTACTCAATGGCCAGAGCTCACAAAACTATCTAAATCATCACCCTGATAATCACTAACTAGTAAGTTTTCTGAAATTAATCGCTCGAGCTTGAGAAAAGAATTTTCGCTGAGCCTTTACTCAGTTATTCTTATCGAATATTTTTGCTGAGCGATTAACTACTGTGAGCTAAAAGAGGGAAGTGATTGGCGTGGAATAATGGATCAAATTTTCTTGGCTAGAAGATGGCAGCAGATGATGGGAGCTTAAATTTTTCGTACTCGGGATACCCAGGATCATAGCGCGCTTGGAACCAAAAAATTTGGTTCACAAAGCAAATTAAAAAGATTAGGGGTCCTGGTTCGAATTTCTGCATGGCTGATTTGTAGACAAATTCGCAGAGTAGTCGATGCTTTCGGCATTTTCTTCTCGGCCGCAGGAAAATCAATGACCCTTGAAAATCAGAGAATCAAACACTGTCAATCTGATGTTTCTCTAGTAAATCAGAAAATAACGAGACGACATAAGAATTAGGGCTAGGGTAGACTTTCCCGCATTACTCTGATCGGGGCTCAACATCTGCTTCAGCTTGCAGAAGTGATCGGGCGCACAAGAACAGCTAATGCGAATTCACAAGGCTGACATACCTGAAAGAGACGAGGGCCATGTTTCATATGGTCGAGGTAGAATAAGCTAACAGATTATTGAAACCGTTTTGCCCAATAGGCGCTGGCACAAGTGCGGGTAGCAAGAACCTGTTCCGGAACTTATACGAGGTAAGTCCGGTACACAAAATCTAATCGTGCTAAATGGCTGCTGTCAATTTCACGTAAACGAGTGCGACAACGTAGTTGCTTGGTGCAGCCCAGTAATTTAAAGGTTCAAAGTGATCAACACGTCCTAAATGATCATAAAAACTTCCTCCTAATCCCCTTATACTCTTGTTACGTGACCGAATGCCGTTGAAGCTCTGGATGCTACCCTAATGAGATAAGAGAGACGAAACAGGATGGCTGTCAGCAACAAGCAACCAATTATAATTCGTTTACGCCATTAGTCAGGATGTACGACGGATGATTGTCCAATGACGAGCACACAACAGAAAATTAGAGAAGCTAACAAACATGGTAAAGGACGTGCCAAATTGCGAGTGCGAAAGCTTGAAAGATCTTTTGGAATGTGTACTTCCTCATCTTATCACTCACTTCATGTACTGGTAGTAAAATTTGATAAGTGTTCCAGCGGTATCAGTGATTGGTGATAAGTGTCCTAGATCTAGCCGCCCACCTGCATCCACCCCCGCTCCGTCCCGTCGGATAGACTGTCCGCGTGGCATAATTAGTTTAGTCTTTGCGCCAATCGAGTTATGCCTGGCCCTAAGCATGGCTGGCCATTCGTCATAATAAGCATGCATTCTTACCTTAAGCGATCACTTCCGGTCTCGGTCAGTCTCCACTCGAGCAGGCAATAAAGGACGAGTTGTTGGCGGATAGGTAAGTCGATTCGATAGCAGGCAGCAGCGAGCGACTGGCGCCAGCTGGCCAGGCCAACCTAGCGAATGGGAACGAGCCGGTGCCGTTGGTCGGTTGGGTCTGATAGAAAATTAACCGTGCAATTATGGACGTCACGTTATGGGGAGCGCATCGATACATCAAAAGCGGACCGTAATTGAGTATCGCTGCGTCGTGACGAGTTTCCATTCCCACTCGTTCTCTCAGCCACGCATATTGGAGATGGGGCGAGGAGGAGGGGCCTAACGTCAATGCCCCCTCCGGCCAACGTCTCTATATCATCCCCGACCATTTGTCAACGTTTCGTCTTTAATTTCATTTAAAAATTATCAGCTCGTTCGAGACCTTGTTCCATTCCTATCCTCCACTATTCCCCGCCCAACACTCAACCATTCGCTGAGGGAGATGCCAGAATAAAAAACCCCTCTCCATTTCGACCACCAATATACTGCTATCGATTATTACCCAGAGTACCTTTTTTGCGACCGCGCTCATTGAGCTACTTTGTGCACTTATATTTCAATAATGCTATTGTTAGGACTTTTTACTTCCTTCTATGCCCTCTTTTCTAAGGTGCTGGTTTTTGTAGATGGGAAAGGTCGCGTTATGTAAACTGCACTCGACGGGCATGAAAATGATGACTTTGGGATAAATTCAGTCAAATCGATCTAGGATTAGGCATAATGAAGTGGTAGGGCGGAGGAGAAAGTGGTGCACGTAACCAATCTATTCTTGTAACATGTCATTATTATTTTCCAAGTCTCATGAAATAAATCATTCAAAAATATGATTGTATATTTTTATGATCAAAAAACCTTTTTTATACGTTTTACGCATTTTACGCAAAGTTGATTTTTCTGTGACCGTACTCTTTTTGTTGACTGTAGTTTCGCATGGCTGAAAAAAGGTCGGCTGTGAGAAAGGGGTGTGTTGAAGAGAAATGACAGTTTTTGGTTATTTGAGTGGATAATGATCATGAGACGTCGACCGAGGGGATTGCCTTGTGGGAATTTGTGGAACTGGAAATGAGACTACGTGACAGGGAATAGATTTTAAAAGGAAATGTTTAGAAAATTTAATTGATGGATACAGTGACTAAACATGGCATATTTAAGCATAGACCAAAATTTTATTTTTTAAGTTCAACAGGATTTTCGAATTTTCAATAATTTCCTGTTTAAAAATTTGTTAAAAACTAAAACACACAAACTGTAGCTCTGTATTCTTTGTGAAATAAGTGAGCAGTACTCCACAAAATTAAAAATATAAGGCGTGGAAAGGAGACTATTTGGCACAAAAATGGCACAGAACACCAAAGAATGAATGATCTTTCTAGAATTTCTTCAATTTTACTACAATGCGTTTGGACTCAAATGTTTAGAAAATTACGAGATTACAACATCGCGCGAATAAAACTAGCTTTTGACCTTGGTCTAAAATCCAAAGTCTCATATAAGTAACCTCATACAGGGGCGAGAGCGCCAGGCAACGCTGTAGGGCTCCCTAAAGGCTGAGGCCACTGAGGCTCACTCGAACAAGGAACTAAGGCTAAGAAGCAGTTTTCAAGCAGCCCTACCCGCCTAAACCGGTCATTATTCTCCGATCTCACACTTGGCCTTGTTCCTGACTGGTCTTCACGCGAGTTTGCCAGTTCCCACAACATGAAATACAGTAATCCAGACGATTTATCCGATTTACGGGGTCTGAATCCGTGAAAAGTGGAAAATGCTTCCTGAGTGGATGTGCTGTCAGAGTGTGCATTTAAAGGCACATTGAATGTCACCCAAAATGCATGTCACAATCATCATCATCGTCATCATCGTTTACTCCTTACCCAAGCAAATACATGCACTTGACGAGAGGGAGACACATAAAATTAATCAAAACTCATACGCGTGATAAAGTTACTAAATCCACCAAAAGTCGACCAAGCGCAGAGTTCAATAAAACCGTTGCAGAAAACACAAAACTTCGTTTGTAGGACTCGAAATTATGACTTGGAAAAACCAAATGATGTGGTTCCCACAATCGCCTGCTGACATGACAGCCAGATTTGAGTATATAAGTAGAATTCCGAAAATCATCAAGCCCATGGTAAAGCTTAAAAATTAAACTCAATTCTGACGTTTACGTCGCTCATATAAAATGGATAAGCCTGCCTTACCAAGGCGTCCTCGTAAGACATGTTAAAATTATTGAGATACAGTCGCACAGCAAACTTATTCGCCCTTTGGGGCCATCCATAACGGTCGACCGCACAAAATCTCGATTTTCTGACCCCCACCCCCCCTCCCTATCCCTGACCGCATACCGACCACTTCTCGCAAACCCCCTCAAAAATGGTCGACCACTTCAGCCATACCACCCCCTCCAAACGCAGTTTTGTGAAATGTTTCGTCTTATGGTTTCTTGAGCTCGACAAGATGCCATCTCCTTCGAAGACAAATCGTTTTTGATTTATGGAGCGGATTTCTATTTTGTAAAAGCCTCCACAAACTTTTCCCACAACTTTTCGGCTTTTCTTTTAAAAGTTTTCAGGGTTGGGCCGCGCCGGCCCACTTCTTCACGGGACTTCCAATCATATTAGCTGGCCAGCAGTCATGAGATGATAAGCGAGGCTGTGAGGTGACCAGGGAGAGGTTGGGATCCCGATCCTGACATTGAGGCATCGGGATTCTGCTAATAATCATGATATGCATAAGCATGGTACACTCTGATCCATCATATCTGCGATGAAACAGGCGATGAAGAGACAACAGCAACATCAGCTCGAATCAATAATGATAGCAACACTGATTTTACTTAGCCTATGCTGACCTTGCTGGACGCGTATCGAAACTGCGAATGTACTCATCAATTTCAGCTTATTTATAATGACTGAAACTCGACCTGATAAAGAGCTTTAAAAACCTGTATGACTGAAGTGTGCTTCAAGTGAGGAAAATAGACTCATCTCCTTCGTGTGAGCAAACACTGAACAACCTCAAACAAAAAATCCCGATCCCGGTCGGGCTTTCCCTGACCCCGATCGCGGAAAAAAGGTGATCTCGACCTATCCGTAGATGTGACCAGCTCTCACGGCAGCTTCCCTGTGTCTTCTATGTAGACTCGTACTAGAAGTTGTCTTACGCGAATACACGCAAGGTATATAGTCATCCTAAATGAGTTGACTTGTCCTGGCTTTTATGCAACGGGGCCCCAGTCTTCCGGCAGGTTCCGCGCGTCTTCACTGGTAGCACCTCTACAGGAGGGCATACTGATGTAACCAGCATTCCTTGGCGGTCGGGAGATCGATACTCTCCCAGGGTGGGAGACATCAACCTCTCTGGATGATGTTTTCAGGGCGTGAAGAGTCACGAGACTACCTGCCTCGTCGGGGTATTTGTGTTAGAGACTTCGGTCTCGACTTTCTCCCGCCGACTACGCGCTGGTTACACTGGGTGAGAGGGGGTAAGGTTCAGCTTAGCAATTTGTCTGGTATAGCCTGACTGGCGGCAAGAAAACTGTGGTTTCTTTTTCTTCTGGTTCGGTCTGGTTCTGTAAGCACAACCGCCTGGTCTGGTTCAGGTCCTGGTTCGGCTGCATAAGCCGGTTCGGTCTAACCTGGCTGGCAGGCGCAGGAGGGAGTGTGGGGACTATAGCAAGGCAAGTCTTGCGGAAACATCAATTATTACATTCATCACACTAGAGTAATTGGAGAAAAACTGCGCAACAGTGGGTTGTTTGTCAGCGGTTATTGCGAACACCAGCAGCTTAGAAGGTCGGATCGGATGATCCCAACGGAATTTTCGGATGGGATTTTCTGGATCGGATCATATCGGATATCCGATCCGAACGGATGGCATCCGATCCGATCCGCTGTGACCCAGGATCCTCATTGGGCCCCAAAACCCTCCCATTTTTTGGGTCGGGTTTTTAGACACAGTGATTTTGGGCTGTAAAGGTCACCTGTTTATGAACCAAACCGAAAGAAAACCCTTTTTCCGCTAGGGTTCAGCCTTATCCGTCAGCGTGAGCATGTGGTTGGGCCACAGCGTATTGTAGTCGCTGCGATATGATGTCCGTTGATTTCAGTTAGCAGATCCTGGTGTGACAAAAACGTGCTGTGTAGCAGTCAGTTTATGAGATCATTGCCGCGGTCGAAGACCCTGGCTGCTCGAGGGTCGTGCCCTCAATTACAGTAGCGTAGTTCGACATTTCAGCCTGAATGTGACGGAATTGAGAAACCATCTGTCAACAGGTGATATCGAGCTCTGAACAGATCTCGTGTCGACTCGCAGTCACTCCCTATGCAGCACTAAAAAGCTTGATTCTTATCTTCCTTTCGGAATGCACTCCTTTACTTTAGAAAACATTCTATATGAATACAGCTTGGAATAACTACGAATTACATTACGGCACCACGGGCTCCACCGAATTATAAGTCCACGTGACTCATACTTTTCCAAAATAAGTCATTGACATTTCCGAATGTTACAGGACTTATTTAACAAGAACTATAAGCGATCTTGGTTCATCAGCTCGTAAGTTTTCATGAAAAGCAAACACTCGTTACTTGTAAGAGGTTTTACAGTTTCAACTAGTTTCAATCAGCTGCTAGATAAGTTGCTTCTGGTGTCTCCAGAGACTTCTCTCAAGATAGATGGCGAGTGGGCACGACTCACTCGACTGCTAAAAATGTACTCATCGTAAGGTTAAGTTTTAGGGTTTTGTGAGCTGTCAAAATACAGTATGCTACCTGGTGCCCTGGGGAGGCCAGGGGACTTCCACTAATCTCCTAACTTCTCTCTCTTGGGGAAGGCGTTCGAGTAAAGCCACGACGCTAAGATAGCTTCCGTCAGGTTGATCAGTGAAAAAAGGTTCTTATGGGTGGGCTCACTATCGAATCGGTTGGGTTGGGTTCTGCTTCAAAATTTTTTGGTTAGGTTGGTGTGGAACTGTGAACCCATTGTCGGACCTGGGTTACAGCAGTACTTATGTTGTCCTCGCAAACGGCCAACATTATGTAGTTTTATTAATAAATAACCATAGCGCAGCAAATGCGATAAGAGAATTAGAAAAGGCAAGATATTTCACAGGAACGTAAGGTATACACGATGTCGACACATTGAACACGTCACAGAACATTTTGAACCGCAATGGGTCGAGTTGATACCCGCAGCGCAGTCAAAGTGCCAAAAGAGTAGTTATTTCAAAACCAGTATGCGATCATAGTCACCGAGTTACAAATACCGGATCGCTAAAACACTATCTGCAATACATATTATACTCGTATTCCCTCCTATCGTATCAATCCTGCTCACAAATTCCCCCTAGGTCTGGAAACTCTGGCTGAAAACCATCGCAAAGCAGTTCCTCGACTTAATCTCACATTCGGACATTCCTGTTTAGCGCATTCTTCCCTTTCGCTATCCTCACCCACGCAGGCTCCATCACTAGAACAAGTGCGATAACGAGTTCTAGTGCCACCACCACACGTGCGGGTACAAGGTGTCCACGAACCCCATTGCAGCCATTTGGTACCCGAATTCGACCATGTTGGGGCGGAACAGGGACGGAATTGGCGATCCATTGCTGAATTAGTCGGCTGGCCAGGACATCGACCATTGCCGTAACAATTGCGGACTCGTGTTTGAGCTCTGGTCGAATCGTAGCACTCGGACCACGATCCCCACGATCCCCATTGAGCACACGCTGATTGATAACAGTGTCTCATTTCGCGAGATTTTTCGAAAGCATTCGGACCACATCGTCCACTGCACGCTCGAGACCGTGTCTGTGTTCCTTCTCCGCAAGTGACGGAGCAAGTGCTCCAGACTGACCACGTGGTCCAGTGTGGTTCTAAAAATGCAAGAATGCATTGTTGCGGGGATACTGGTGTCTGTTCTATACATTCTCATTAAAATTGATTAGGTTTTAATGCATTTGCATGTTTCATCACACCACAACGCGACATGCGCGACTGGTGGGTGAAGAAGTTTGGCATTCGTCTACCATTACGGTATTGCTTGGTAGGAAGAGACAGGGTTTGTCCTGGGTTCGATAGATCCCAGGTCGGTTGAACCATAAAACCTCGCTGACCGTGCACGCCAGGCCAGGCTTGCGTGGGTGCCGCAAGGGTACTGTCAAGGTGCTCCGAGTGGAGAGACGGAAGCCACACCACGAGACAGTCTCATCGTAAGCCCACCTACCATTGTCCTAGGAAGTCAGTGTCCAGCTCAGAGTGCCCTAGCTTAGAGATGCTGCTGTGTGCGCTCCCTTGCACAGCCTTGCTTATAAGGTTTGACTGCTTGCTGGCCGTACAGTAGGCAAAAGGGGTTGAACCAACAAAATTAAAAAGAAACCTGGCTAGGCGGAATCGAGGACATTATTGCTATTGCTACGTAGCTATACTCGTGCTACTGTATACCCTGTCGATTAGCAACAAGGAAGCTCGCCTGAAACTAACTATTACCTAAAGGGAATGCTGCACAGTACTTGGTACTTGTGTGTTTATGGTACTTTTGCTACAAAAATGCGCGCCAAATTTGAATTTAGCAGATCCAGGATAGTCTACCGTACCTTCATAACTTTTTAAACTGTTGTCGCAAGGTCCATTATTACACAGCCGTCGCTCCTCCGATGGCTCGCTGCAAGATTTACTTTTGCACCTTCGATATCGAGCCTGCAGGCCTTTGTCGCATGTTGTGGAGCCTAAGAGAAGAAAATGCTGCCAGAAAGTTTTGTATCAAAGTTATAAAGGCTTACATTGACTCCAAGCGGACCATGATGTCCAACCAAATCCTAAACATTTCGGCATATCGCAGTCCTTGGTCTCCACCGAGTTGCCATACTCGCACTTGCCATTGCCTGGACACTGACGCCGTCTGGTCGATCTTCCATGACCACATGTCGCACTGCACGTTGACCAAGCTGACCATTGAGTCCACTCGTCAGGCACTGAGAAACTGCTCGTGCTAATAACTGCTTGAGTGGGGGAGACTTTGGGCGGGGTTGGAGGTGTGATGGCGCATCGTTCTGTCTCTGAAAAACAAAATGTGGTTAGATAAAATATTCCTAATCACTTTGTCGATTGCGTGCTCTAACTGGAAGGAAAAATGGCGCCAAACTTCAATTCGAAGCCATGGTACGCTGCTACCATGGCTTTGAAAATGGTCAGACACTCCACCGTTCAGGGTCATACAAAAAGAGAGACTATGTTGGCACAGCCTGTTTGACAGGCCGTAGAGCCTTCCTCTCACGATCAGTCAGATTCGGCACCATGCCCCCACTATACTTACGATTTGGACAAGATGTCTCATCGTTCACCAATCCACCACTCTCGCACGCCAATCGCAGACACTGCCCAGCCACGCAGAACTTTCTCTGGCCACAAGGCGATCCATCAGGTATCAGATCTCCATAAAATCGATAATTCTTGCCAGTTGATGTAGGACGAATGTCGCAAAACACTTTGCACGCTCTTTCATCGTCCATAGTCAACTGGGCGCCTTTGCCAGTCATTTCTGGATCTTTACCCAACGATAGACGCCATTGACACTGGCGGTCGATGTAAGCTTGGATTGTGTTGCCTGTTGCCGGGCAGTCGGCATTGCACACGATGCCACGCACTGCATCCCCAGGGCATTCCCGGCCGCCATTCGTTGGTGGGGGATTGGAGCAGGTTCGGGTCGACTGAAGGATTCCTAAGCTACCAGTAAACGGAGCGCAAGCACAGTTGGCGCAGGATGGTCTAAACCAATCGGTCCATGCGCCATCCAAGGGACGAGGTTCGGCCTGGCGTCGAGTGTAGGTCGGCGTCCACTGCAGACACTGACCTGAAAGCGAGTAGTGAGAACACAGGTGTCTCTGGCCTGCTAGCACCACTTACCCCTCAGGCAGTATCGATTGTCACCACATACCGAGCCTTCCAGGGCGGGGTGGGCAGTGATAATACGGCCGTAGCTATTCTGTCCGCACCACATCATGCTGCACGCCCCTTCAGAGTATTGATTTCGAGGGATGACATGCCGATATCCAGAGCCATGCATCATTGCGCATTGGCGATCGGCATCGTACCTTTGACCCGGCAGTGAGGACATGTCGACGGTCATGGCAGCATAGCCATTCGTCTGACGAAGGCAGTTCTTACCATTGTTGCTGGAACAGGTGCTTTGTGATGAGCTCAGACAATGGGGGCATGAGATACTGAAGCAATCTGGAAGAAGTACCCCCAGGAGAGGATAATTTCGAGGCGCACACCAAATCCGGCTGGTCTAATGCCTCCTTGCTGGCGAAGAGTGCAGTATCTCCCCCAATGTGACTGCCAATAATTACTAGCAGTGCCCGAATCCACTTCAGGTTAGGAAACTTTTCAGTGAGCCACAGTTTAAATTGTGCGAGAAAATTTATAGGGATATGTCAAGGCCAGGTGCGGCCGCCTCAGTAGTACAGAATGACCAGCTCACTTACTCCAACTTCGCAAGGTACTTTCCCATATCGTTCATACTGCACGTTGACCAAGTAACTTTTCCTGGACCCAAGGACCCGGACATGATGAATGTACTCGAGCAGTACGGTTCATCGTGCCTCATTCCGAATCCATGGCCAAGTTCATGCGTGGCGATGTAGACTGAGGTGAAATCGTGCCCTTCCACCAGGACACAACTGTTGTATGGATCGCAAGCACCATATAAACGAGCAATGCCGCTGATCGACTTATCGTTGCCATAGCTTCTGTGAATATCATATCTGAAACAAGGCGACTGTTAGACTGTAGTAGCACGGCTTACAGAAGCATTGCAACGCTGATGCTTCGAAACTGCAAGGCATATAGTTTGTTGCTTGCACGAAGCATTGCTGCTTCATGGGTGCGTATGCTACAGCGGAGAAACCAGGATGTTATCAGCTTATCACCGTCCTGATTGCTCAAGACCTACGCATTTCCTATACGCACGGCTAACAGAAGAATTCAGGTTTTGTGAGCCTCGTTCATGAGGCCAATATAGTCTGAGCTTCATGACGCCTCGCTCATGAGGCTAGACTATCAGCAATGACAGACTCATCTAAAGACAGCAAGCAGGCGATAAATCTGACAGATCACCAAAAAATTTAATCTTGGGGATTTGCACTCACCACAGTTCAGCAAGTCCCGATTCCACTTACCCAGTGAACAAAAATGCTTGGTCCCACGTTCGGCTTCTTAGTCCATACTGATAAATACAAAAGGCATCCAAATACATTTGAGCATCGCCATCTCGATGTCGGAATCCGCCGATCGAATCCTGCAAAAAATTATTACAGTTCGGCAAAAAACTTAAACTTTTTCACTCATACTGGTTGAGTTTTGAACACTTCATAACGAACAATCTTGAATGTCAGTTGGTAAGTCATCGTTGGGTGATTGTAGAGGATTTGGATCTGAAAAGCAATCATTCGAACTTGATGATTTATTGTGAAGAAAGACCACACGTGGCAAAAAGAAGACAAGGGGTGGGGGAGAGGGTGCATCGAATCACTGTACCTTCCCTGAGAAGAACAGTGGCTATGACAAAAACTCAGGGGAAATATGGCTTCGCATTCTCACATTATTGAAAACAGTCGACACAAAATCTTGCAGTCTATTTTCCGCATCCGCTCCATAATCGCTCCAATAACGTCTGTACATTTCATAATCAACAAATATGGCCATTTCTACAGTCATTGTGCTCTCTAAGCTTATTCGCCTGGCCTGGGGTCCCATTGAATCCAAAAGTGGGGAATCACGCGCCATACTGGATACTGGGCGGTCAGAATCTAAAAATCAGAGGCTACATTTTTTTGAATGAAAATCAAGACTTTCATATCATACCGAGACCACAAAATTCTGTTTTCTGCAATGAGTTATCAGTAAGGCTTTGCCTTTTGATTAGAACATGAGTTTTGTACTCGACTGATCGGCTGGCGTTGGATCCCCGATTTGAGATGGGATTGTATTTTTGGCGTGGTTTTGGAAGTGGATGCAAAGTGAAGACTTGGGTGTCAGTGATGATCGTACCACGCTATAATCAATGATTATCAATCATTTGAATTATACGAATCATCAGATCCGTACCAGTTGTCCATCACAGTTCGATACAGCGGCATGAATTGAATTTTCTTGATTCTTGTCGTCCAACGACTGATAATGGCATTTTCGTTGAACTGGGGCTGTTTGAATTGGATCATCGACAAGGCGCAGTGGAATTGAGAAATGTGATTGGTTTGAATCTTCCGGCATGTTGAGCAGCAATCGATTGATTATTGATTGGCCGTCATCGTCAATGCTGTAGTCGACAGTCGGCCATACGAGATTGTGCTCGGGTACTGCAACGAGATGGGGTATATCGTTTTAGGGTATATTTGAGTGTGTGGTGTAAAGTACAGCAGCTAAAATTTGAAGGGGCATCTCGAGTGAGCAGTGCAATGCAAAAAGTCTACAGTTTCTTCTACAGTCTACTTCTTGATAGATGCTGCAGCTCGCCGTTTGGCGATAGGCGATGAATACGCGTGATTGTGTGTGGTCTGATTTTAAGTGTGGCGCCCGCTTCAGTTAGTTCTAGAGGTAGATCTCATGCTATAAATAACCTAGCCAAGAAATGAAAGAAGTGTCTTTCCAAATCTGCTGTCTGCAGGGTTAGCATACATACTTAATATGAATAGGCTGGACAGTGATTCATTAAACGTGTCTGATAGCTAGTGAATTTCAGCACCTGATAAAAAGAGTTATGCTGGAAGAACTAGGTGGTCCTTGTGCTTGGATAACTGTTTACCAGTGAGTATATACTGTGGCTACGTTGCACTGATGAGCAATGTAGCTTTGGTTAGAGCGAATCATCACCATCTGGTGTTTGCGCTTATTATCTTTCATCCATTCGTTTTAGCGACTTATCAGTGCGCATTCTTGAGTCAGACTTCAACGTTTAACTTTATCATGAGCTTATCAGTGTCACTTTTAAAATCTAATCAGATGCTTACTAGTGATGTGATAGCGGCCCGTGCGACTGACTATTTGAATCTGTCCTCTTATCAGGTAACATGGAATCCTTATCAGAAAGTGCAATGATTAGCAGTGATTACTCATCAACAGGCCTGCTTTAACACCGAAGCAAGGGCAATCCACTATGTGCATTGGTGAGTCTAGAAGTTTCTTGTCTGTGATCACAGACTTTTTGGAAAGTAATCAACAGTGCAATCATCCGTTCAATTTTTTGCCTCGTTAGCTACCTTTGGATTGCCCTGACCCTAAAAATACTGAAGCGAACTTATGTTTCAGTCAAACTTCAATATTTGATGAATAAAATGCCAGAAAATTGTAGTTATTTCAGGAACCTCACCTTTGGACCCTTCATTCACGCCGAATGTATCTTTCAATTCGCCCCCCTCATAATTGACATATTGGCCGATAATATTTTGAATATTTTCTATTGGAATCGTGGAAACGGTCGTTAACATCTAAAAAATTCGACAGGAAACGCGTGTGACCTTGACATTGAGAGGAAAGTAGTAAATCCTAAATCGACATGTCATCCGCCCACGAACTAAAATTTCATGCGAGTCGTGGTCATAAAATACAGGAAACAACGGATGATGAAACAAAACAGTCAATGAACTCGTTTTTCTTTCAGAACGCAAGGAAAAATTGGCATTGTGCCTCAAGTCAGCCATGTACGCGGTCTTTGAAAAATACAAGGTCAGCGGATAAGATCGGAAAAACATGCATGAACACGGACTTGGCAAGGATATAATCTGATTGGAGTTCTATTTTATGTGATTTTCAAGGTCGTAAAATAGTATTAAAAAAGGCATTTTTAAGTGGCAACATGAGTAGGAAAATTTAAGTCGGCATAACCTCACCTCAGAGTGACTTCAAAACTTGTAGGGAGTCACGGCCTATTACAGTTTCGGATACACAAAACTTCAGTGAAATATTTTTCGAAAAGGGATGGAGAGGGTCGGGATCGAACCGACGGCCTTCCGTATGCGAAACGGACGCTCTACCACTGAGCTACATCCCCATACCATCATATGATCCACGCTCATTTCTGCTCACTTGAATGCTCAGGAATGCAGGAGCCGAGGATGGGATGTCTCGACTATCGCTGATTGTGTGCTACATGCCCGCGCATGCGCCTGCCTGCAACAGCCCCATTTTTCCTCACTGCTATGCTCTGGAATGTTAGAGACCAGCATGTGTGTCTCAGCTCCCCTGTCCATCAGACTTCGATGGCAGACTTCAACTGTTTCAGTGGAAGTCCCAGGAAGTGACTACAGCAGAAAGCCATGACAATCAGCGCGCCATTAGGCCCATACAGCGGCACAGCGACTGGTCACTCAGGTCAACAAAGACCACCTGCTGAACCCAATTGTTCTACATGTACTGCAGTCAGCTTCAGAGAAACATTTATGACATCACGCAGTCTTTGCATCCTGACAGTACATGCAGACATGCACACAGTTCATAGCACCTACAGCAGTCCGTACGGTTGTAGAGCCTATAGCCTACAGAATCTGCGTACACAACCCACAGTCCTACAGCACCTAGAGTGCGCTAATCAAAGTCACTAGCCTGGCTTGCACCACAGTTCTGCCAAGTGTCGTGGATCACACGAAGGGGTGGCTTCTAGGGAGGGAAGGGGTGCTGTAGGACTGTGGTCATTGGTCCGGACTATTACCCGCAGTCCCAACACCACTCACAGTGCTATCAGCAACAATCCATGCCCCCGCGAAACAACTCTTACCTTCAACAGCACAGCAACGACAAGTAACTTGCTCCTCATCCTTGACCGAATTTGCTTCTTGCACACCACTGACGAGACGCAAGTCGCAGAAAAAGTTTTTGTCGGCAGAGCAGAGTCAACAAGTCATAGACCACCAATGACACTGCATTGAGACTAAAGTGGGTTATAACAGCAAGTGGTGGCCCTTAAAATTATGAGAGGGGCTGTCGAATCAGTGCCAATGACGACAGACGAGTTAACGACAAAAGTATTGAATTTATATTCACTGGCCAGTAAATTTGGGGGAAAGTGCGAGTGAATAAAATATTTCAGGATGACTCTTGGACCCTTTATTCGTTGTCGTCGGCCCGCAGCGACCTTCCGGCGACCAAAGCGTCAGTGACCTTGATTTTAAAGTACGCCTATTCGTGTACACTGGCCAGTCGGAACAATGTGTCTTGCATGAGGCGGGCGAAAGGGTTTTTTCGCTTTTCTTTTACACAATTTCACAGACGAGACAGCTGTCGACTGGCGCCAAGTTTTCATTGCCGATTTTTCTCCGGCCCATCGACTAACTATGATCCCGCACGGTTCGCCTAGTCTGATTAGTACAAAACATTATTTATCGTCTAACTCCAAGGTTTTCTGTTGAAAATTGTGGTGCCTAGTTAGTGTACATGTGTAAATACACCTTGATCACCCTGCTGGCCTTAACGAGCGGCTCGAAGAGGACAAAGCCCCCTCGACCGGGTTTTCTTGTTTATTTTGGTCGTTGGCCCTGAGTGAAAGGGTCTCAAATTGAACTTTTTTTCATGACTTGTTGTCACTTGTGCAAGTTGGTACCATGGACGAAATTTGGCCAAGGGTCAACATGTGGGTGTATACTTTTGTGAATTTTAAAGTGGTTTACAAAACTGTAACTCAAAGAAAATTGTGCCATTCATCAAGTATATTGTGCAAGTGCCAGCCCTCGAGCCACCCTGAAGAAAAAAAGTCAAAAACAACTTTTCCACTATTCAAGCAATTTATTAGAATAGCAACAATTTTTAAAGAAGTAATTGCTTGTACTTTAAAGAAAAAATAACAAAAATTCATCATCTTCAAGGCTCAAAAAACTGGCGCGACTACGCATCGTTGTTGTTGTTGTTGCCAGGCTCAATGCCGCAACAACTGGTCCTTGGAATTTGTTCCATCCCTACCAGCTGAGCTGTCTGGGATCCAATAGATCTCGACCGAAAAAAGTCCGCAAGCACTTGAATAGTAATGCGCTCGTCTGACACTTTCCAGACTAAGCATTCGTCAAGTTTTTGAGCCTGGATAATGACCAGACTGAGTGAAAAGTGCTTTTAAAGTGTAAAAAAATACGCAAACATTTAGTTTGTACATGATAGATAACATGGCTGTTTTTCAGTAAGTAATGTTGCGAAATAGTTTCATTAGTTTTGTTGACAGTGCAGTAGCCGATTGTCCTGAACGTCACCTAATATACCTAGTTCTGGGATGTACTAAAAGGCTGTACTAATTGATGCTGTCAACAAGTATGGGCAAAATGACAAATCGGGTCAAGTAAAAATGTCACAGGCTATGTCCGAGGTTCGAGCTTATCCGTTTTCTTTTAAATTGAGCACAGTTTCGGAGGTTTGAACTTTATTCAAAACAGCTCTCTGTGGGGCTCCCTCAGCAAGACCCGGTACTTGCGCATTCTTCCATGATGACACTGACTTTGTGCAGAGTGCTTTTTTACATTCTCGGCTGGACCGCCGCCCTAGTTCCCCCAAGGGCTTCCAACCAGTTTTGACCGTTGCTGGTGCAACGAATCACGATGTTGATTGTCCCCACTTGTCTGCGGGCTCCGGTTCTCAGGGGCTTCAGGTTACAGCATGTACCAAACTCATCAAATGTGCACACCACGATGCGCATACTCGATTACTCACGATCAGCCACTGGAACATTACCGAATTGCATCTACTCTCGGTGACAGTCAGCCAACAAGGTCTCCCTGACGTGGCATGCACACGCCCGACCTGAAGTATGCAGCGTCACACTACATATATCACTCAAATGCAAGCAGACGCTCGCTAAAGCCGGGTTTTTATATTTCCGACGCAGGCGTGGACCCCAAGTGGCGGGCAGGTGAGAGCCTAGATTCTGGCACTCAGGCGGGCAGCAGGAAGAACCTGGCGTGTAGCGGCCACGAGCCAGATCGCCTGGCGGATAGGCTGGCTGGCACGTGCCCGCAAAACCTACTGTACAGTGTTTGTTCCAGCACAGCTTCATACCGGCTATCAGCCATGATCGGCCATCAGCCATGATAAGCGAGGACGTGACCTAATCTCACGGCAGGTTGCCTTTGTGCGCCTCCATCCATCGCTTGCGGTTAGTGTTCGCGCCCGTTCTCTGATATGAAAACTTGTTTCCTGTCTTATTCCGTTATGGACAAAAAATGTAAGGGGTGCGCTAAGTAAATAAAAACGGACTGTTGGCACCTTGGTTCCACCAAATACCTGTGGGATTAATCTTCGTTCTCGTTCACGAGTTTTACTAAGCCTCTTTTCCGTGAGTTCTTGAAAGAAATTTGAGAAAAATCAGCTGTTATACGGTCGGAAATCTGGAAATGGCTTCGAATGTTGCCAGAGGTGAGGGATGACTGAATCTTCTAGGGGTTAGTTAGAGGAGCTGGAGGGCACAAAAGGTCATCTGGTCTTTTTAGACGAATTTGTTACAATGATGTGCGCTTAGTTGAACGAGTACATTTCGCAACGACTGTTTATAGTGGGCAGAGTTATTCAAAGGAGGTCAAAAAGCGCGCCTCGGTACGAAGCATGACCTGGTATCGAATTTAATGTTTGGTGAACAAGGCAACGGTAAGCACCAGTGCCTGCTGTATGGCCTAAGAAGCTCAGTGTAACTTCAGGAATAGGCCCTCTGGTCGGCATAAATGTATTGCATGAGTATTATATAGTGTAGATGTATATGTACACGCCTTATGCGTCAGCTATTACGGTCAATATTTGATTTCTAGCGGAAAATACGAGCTTGTCGCTGCGTTGTCCTGCCGGACTGGGTGAGCATGCTCACAAGCAGCTTCCTTCTGTTCTTTGCATGGATTCTGGACCTGCAGGGCCTAACGACGCCGTCGCTAACTGAAGTGAGCTGCTGGTGGCTTAATCCAACAACGACAGTAACTTGCAATGCTGCTGGAGGGCTCTTTTAAAATACATCAATAAATTTTTTAGAAACCAGCAGAGGGCAGTCGAGTCAAAGATGCAAATGTTGGTCAAGTTTGCAAGTAGGAAGTGCGGACGGAAACTCTGCTCGACCAGACTGGAGTCCAGCGAACACATGTCTCGAGAACAGCAGAAACGGAAGGGGTCCAGTCACGGTGTACGACCATCGCTTGGCGAAAATATTTGGACTCGAAGCGGATGCAGGCGTTGGCAGGGCCAGCGAACCAAGACCAACGGTCGAAGCAGTGCAAGTGGGCGCCCACCTGGCGATCGAATCAGATATGGCAATCAATGTACGTATTTTTCCATCACCCCAGTCTCAGAAATGTATGCATTCTCTGGCCGCGATTCAATGAGGAAGAAAAAAACGAAGAGAAGGCTGTCCAAGCTTACATCAGATTGGCGGCAAAAAACGGCTGGCATCAAAATATCGTCGTGCGAAAAGCGGGTCTGAAAATATTATCAGGCAAAGGTCACATCGGTGCATCAGCTGATCGCATTTTTACGTGTTCGTGCTGCACTGGAGAAAGAACTATCCTCGAAATTTAGCACGCACAAACTTCGCGCGAAGTCACTCACCGACACCGCCGCCGTAGACTCGCTCCCATATTTACAACGCGATGCACTTGGAAAAGTCAAGCTGAAACAGGATTGCACCTACCAGACATAGATAAAAATGCAAATGGGTATTTGGAAATTGCATCGCGCTGAGCTTTTTCTGTGGACGCCCTTAGGTGACCGCGTCGGAGAACCTCAATACCTTCGTTCTGTACGTGTTGATTTTGATAAGAATTGTTGGGAATTTTCAAAGTGCACAATTGACTTATTTTATGCCTGCATGGTTGCTCCGTATTTGGTTCCGATAGCAGATGATTAGGAGTCGTTGACTCGTCGTACATCACAGCACAAAAATTCTGTGAAATATTTGAACGCAGAAAAAAATGATCAGCAGAAATAATGATAAGACTAGCAAAAACATCCAGTCCAGTCACATATTTACACTAGGTGGGGTCATACTCACAATAGTTGAGAAAATTACGCTATCATCATCCATCAGATGCAACTTGCGTTTTGAGACGACGATGCGTGGAAATGGGCCACACTCTGACAAGCAAGCGCATCATCTTGTTCTCTAGCGCTGCACTAGTCTTGGACTGCTGCCGTATCCAGTTCCAGAGCCAATAAAAAGTCGTCTTTCTTGACCCGTTTGATTGGTGTCGACGGATGGTTCGGCCATTTGATCTCGGATGGTACTGCTGTTTTTGGTGGGAAACTGTCGTTAGTGGCTACTAGCTTTAAACGGGCGGAAACTGAAAAGATACACAACTCATGGGTTTTGGAAAGGTTTCCATTGCTTTGCAAGTACCATAATGCCAATGCAGTGTCGATGTACTGACGAGGGGCAAAATCCTATTAAACTGGACAAGACTTCCCTGCTTTTTAAATAGCCATTCACTTCTCCTGCGGTGTATGCAGTAGTTCCTACAACCCTCATCCTCCATAATTCACGGCCAACAGCTCGCCCAGTCTTACCTTCGGGTTCTTCTTCCCCATCTTCGTCTCACCCAGGACATGGACAATAGATTGTGGCTTCCAATCGTTGTACTGGCCCGACAGTCAAATCCAGAAGGGCACTAGCAACGACGTTTTCGTCATTTATAACTTCTCCACTATATCTATTCCATGGATCACTACTCCTACTTCGTCCACTTTGGGTGCATCACGAATCTCGCTATGCCAAAATACCGCAATTTTGCAAGTTTCTGCTAATAAAAGTTACAAAAAGTTTTCTGCCCAACTCCAGGATTCACAGAATTTGCTTTATGCGAATCTTCTGAGTCATTTCTGCGAATGCGCTCATCTGTTTTAAGTAAGTTCTCACAGACATTCTTCGCAACTATGTATGTTAAATGGGTGAGACTAGGCATAGTCTCAGTAGGACTTGACAGCTTCTAACAGGTCTTATTAGGAGTGAGGTCACCTTTGATTTCTGCGTTGTATGAAGACGTAAGGTTCTTGGGTATAGCTGGCACGTATACCGTTCACCAAGAATACCCTTGACCCCAATCTTGTTACCTTGCAAAACAGTTCATTGTGACCAAAAGACGTAGGTTCCCTCTATCAGTAGCAAAGGTTCTGACAGGAGCTAGTCTCCAGAACATTATGAATTTGTAAGCTTTTGTGAAGACTAGGATACTCTACCGTGGGTTAATCAGTGGAGCCTGTCTCTGACTCTGTTATGCAAGTACAGTAGTGTCTATTATTTGGACTGGTCAGGGCTTGCTAAAGACTAGCGTAAAAACCCTGATCCCCTTTTAGACACACAGGTTTTCATTTGGCCGCTAGTGTTGCAAATACAAAGAAATGCTGTTTTATTTGCAAAGGATTACCAGGGAATAACAAAAAATAAAAACTTGGGCGCGTAAAATAAGTTGTCTTCATCGAAATATTTTCACATAGTCACCTTTATACCAAAGTCACCATATCTTGAAAGGCATTGTGCGAAGTTCCTTTCCCAAGGAACTTCAGCTGCCGCTAACAATGTCTGGTCAACCCGACCCAAAATTGCAACTAGTCACGTTAAGAGTAGTATTTCACTGCCAGCTTACATATACAGTAGTAGGTCGGGCAAGCAGGACAATATTAGATATGCCACACGACCCATCGCACTTTCAGATTGACTGGGTGAGGGGGGGGATAATGTTGCCCACATAATCTTTCCCTGCCTTTCAGGTCTGCGGATGTGCGTTGCCTTCTTGCGCCCTTCTGACGATGAGTGAGCCTGTGATCTCAGGGGTGCGGGGGATCGAATCAGGGGCCTTTTTTCGATTTACTGTGTCTCATTCTTAATTGACACCTGCCATTTCATGTATCTAAAGATTTTTATAGTGATCTGAAAATTCTTTACTTTTCTGGAAACTCGATCTTTTTCGAGGCCCGTGATGAAGGGTGCAGGAATTGTCTGATTTAGCCAAACATCCCATTTCCCATTTTATTTCAACTGTGTGACATGTTACCACACAAAGTATATCAATACTTTTCATCAAACTCCACTTCATTTTATCTTTCCATCACTTTCGTCACAGCCCGTCGTACCACCAACTGTTGAAGTCTCCACACTTTTTCGTCCAGGAATTGGGACATTTGAGCGAGCCCTTGTAATATTGTCTTATCAGCTGGTCGTACATGCCCTTGCAAGTTGTCGTATTGACTTTAGCAATACTGTCGTCGACATTAGGCGTCATTATTTCGTCCTCGCATTGACAAACCACCGACATAATGATGTCGTAGACACCTTTGCATTTCGGCCCCAATTTAGACGCATCGTTGGAGATTCGCGATGTGACTGCATCGCAGAATGCTTTGAATGGAGCGGCCACATTCCTATTCACTCCTTGTATGCAAGAAACCGCTTTGAAACGAATTGAAGTCGAACACAAGTTATCTGACATCTTATAGTTTGTCAACAACAGTATGTCATTGACTTCACTAAAAATGTCATTCATAAACCTTCTTATAGATGCAACATCAGTTTTATACTCACCCGTTAAAAATACTTAGTTGAGACAGTCTAGGATTGGCAATTGATCCTAAACTTGTTAGTATGCTCTGTAAGCGGCGTACTTGATCTAATTCCGCTTGGTTTTTGATATCGATGCCATACTGACTAAACTGCGTTCCCACGTTCGGCAACTTTTTCGCTACGCAATTATTCATGCGTGCGTTAGTCGTGTTCCAAAGGTCTTCGCGGCAAATATCATTTTTCGTTGGGCCAGCTGGCGTGTTGCATCCAGTGCTAAAAAAGGAGGTGGTGAAATACTGATGCGATCCTGGCTGACTGAATCTGTGAGACATCGAAACGCTTCCGTACTGTACGATAGAACATTCTAAAATATCTCTTACCTGGTGAAACAATCGACTATGCTCCGGCGAATCGATGGTATGTTGAACGTATTGTATGCTCTGTTAATCTCATTCATAAGTTGCATCGCTCTCAAATTACAGTCGTCTGCCAGTTGCGTCGTACTAGCCACATCGGCAGCGACGTGTTGGGTTACGAGAGCTACGAGCATGATCAAATACATGTCGAAGGAGTTGGATTTAGTCGATGACGTTGAATAAAGTCGAGCAAGCTCAAGATTCTCACAAATATTAGCTCTTTCTCCTCAGTTAGGAAAGAGTAGAATTCCCGCTGTTTATATATTAAAAAAATTAGGCTTTTACTGGGCCATATGTTTTTAATTTGATAGATTAATGAAAATGGGGAGATTCGTCTAGAAACGTCAGCTTGCTCTTCGAACACCCTTGGACAATCTGGCGACGTCTCCTTTCTTGGCGAGACATGACGAAGCGGCTTTAGTCGTCAAGACCATGACAGCTCTATAAAAATTTTTAAAAAACACGCGCTCTTAATTTCACTTTCTTAGAAAGTTTTAACGAAGAATGCACCAAACCGAGCCATTGAAGTGATGATCTTTAGCACCAAGCAGGACTCTTAGCGGTATTGGAGACTTACGAAAAAGACATGTGCACTAAGCACCGCCAAAAATACATACTGTATCCCCATTAGGATGATGAGACTCCTGTGCAAGGATTCATGTACTGTATGTATGGTTAGTCAGAGACACTACAGGAGTCTCATGCCCTTTGAAACCGCACTTAGAAGGCAGGGCAAGCGGTACACTCCTGCTGTCCCTATACCTATCTCACCGTCTGAATCCTGTAGCCCAGAGAAAACAATTGTTTGCCTTAAATTTCCATGCAACAGCTACATTTAAAAATTCAAACCCCATTGGGTTTTCTTGTCTTTATCTTCTCGTATTAAGCTTCATTTGATCCAGAAACTGCGTTCATATCAGAACAATCATCGGAATCAGAATGTCATTACATCCAGCTCTTATCACTAAGATTTTATGAAAACTAAGAAAAAAGTGCCTGAAGATTGCATGTCGAGAGGGAGTCAAATTCACACGGGTACTTGCTCTTGAGTTGTAAAAATTAGTCCATTTTGCTCAGTGACCTGTTTCACTGCATTTTGTGGTTTTTTGTCTTTATAGCCTTGAAACGAGTTGTGCGATAACGACTCCAATTTGTTTGTGTTTGACGAAAAAAGCCGATCTTAGTAAGTTTTCTCATCGTTTAAAACATTGTTTCAGACTATGCATTTTACGTAAGATTGACTTTCGAGCAAAAGCAAACTATCTGCATGCACTGCTTTCAGATGTGTTAGGAATCATGGTCTTGAAATCGTTTTATTATTGGCTGCTGGCAGCACTAAGGAGTGCAAGTCAGTGTTGCTCATATATCTCGCTGAAAACTTGATTCATTTCAAAATTTTTTCATACAAACTCCAGCTCTGTTTTCATTGTACAGTTGCTGGGAAATCAAATACGTATCTGCAGTTCGCAATATTACTTCACTCATGGGTCTTTTTTGTTGCTAGTTGGATAGAGTCGAAGAGATGGAAAATGGCAGCCTTCATTCAGTGGTTTCTTCGAACTAGTCTAGCATCATCAAAACAGAAGCAGGCTTTCCTTTGAGGTAGCAAAAGGGTAACCATTTACTGTTGTTTCTGATTTAAAGAAGTGGCCAATAAAAATTAGCTTCATGTGTACGCGCTCAAATGGCCTTTCAGAAGCACGCTAGATTTATTTACGTATGGCGATAGCCGCTAGTTTTGTGAGGGTTCAAATTTGTAATCTCCCGCCTCTCCGATTCAGGTTTAGCAATTTATGAAGGTATTTCCTGCGCGCTATGTGAGTTTGTCGTGTTTTTATGCTCTTAAATGGTATTCATAAGATATTGTGCCCTCATATTCTTGTACACCGACAGTAAGTCAGCCTGATCGCCATGGTTGGGCTTTTCTACCTGACCGACTCATCCTATTCGCTTCGCTTCGAAGGAAGCAGCTTGTGCCAACTACCTATCAAGATAATTGCCGTTCTGGGTGCTGATGTTTTTCACGCAATTTTTCGAGACTGGAAACAGACGGTTTTATGACCTGACTCATGCTTCCCCAAGGCGGCAGTTTCGACTCGCTTATGGCAACCATTCGCTTTCGTCGTTTTAAACTGCTGCGCTAAACAAGTGTAAATCTATCGTTACAGAGAAGAATTTGAAAAGGCACTATTAGAAAGCACATTTTTACACCATTTGGAAAAAAGTTTGTATATATCATGGAAGTTGTTAAAAATTTCAAGAGTGCGATAAATATTCGCACTCTTAAATCGCACGAAGCGATGTGAAAAAGCGCCCTTAGATCTGTCATTAGCGCGAGTTGCAGAGCCCCACAGTATATTTCCTTTGGAAAACAATTGGGTTAGCATATAGTCTTAGTCTTAGAAGGAATGTCTTAGATCACCCTTAAATCAAAGGTTGAGGAAACATGGCCAATATCGCCCAAGCAGCACGTTTTTACGTATTTTTCCGTTTCTCCACGTGGGATGGCTTACCAAGACTCTGCGTCAGAGTCGAGTCACCCGAGCGAGAGCGATATACAGCATCAATTCAGCCCAGAAGCTCGCCCGCATTTCCCATTTTTGAAATTCTTGGCAAGCTCATTCTAAATAGCTTGCCGAGAAAGTGGCAAGATCTTGACATGACATTGGCATGATTTTGGAATGAGCTTGCCAAGCGAGCACAAGTTTGGCAAGACTCTTGGCAAGGTGAACGTTGTCTTGTTTTTTTTGTTTCTTTGCCGCCCCTTCCCCTCCCTCCTCTTCGAAACGTTGCTTTGTTTTCATTCACCAGTTCTCATGTAATTTTTTCACACAATCCAAGATGACATGGAACGAATATGCGAGCATGGAAAGATAAGACAGGAGCAATTATTAAGACGAAGACAGAATGCAAACCGAGCAGAAGCAACAAGCTCGCATGGCACTCCCACTAGATAACTTCAAAAGTGAAGACACAGATAATGAGAAGAAATGCAGGAAAAAACTGCGTTATAAGGTATCAGATCCAAATATCTTTTTCTAATAATACGCGCGAAAAGCCAACACAAATCTTCTTACCCCAATCGTCATACTTCAACTTCAAACTCTCCACAGCTTCAGCGCCGCTCCCAATCGCCTCTTTCAACAACTTTTGAAGATGACAAATTCGCGAAAGCACCACAGATGCTTAAACTTCCACTTTCTCCTTCTTTTTCACGATTCCGGCATCAGTTATGCAACACTCGTCCCAAATTGTCCAAGATCTATAAGGCTTGCCTTCCTCGGTTCCCTCTTGCCTATCGAACAGTTCCCCATAAAACGAAGCTGATTGAGATGTACTGAAAAGAAAAGAAAAGCACGAACAGGCAGAGTATAGAAACGCGTTTCTATACTCTGCCTGTTCGAGCTCCTGTTTTACTACATCAACAATCGCTAACAGAGCACTCGAGGGTGAACGGACCTCCAAATGATTGTGGGCTCCCTTGTCTCCTAGGACCTCCCAATTCGAGTCAGCTGGCGGCTACGGTGGTGCAGCGGTTCGACATTTACTGTATCTCCCGTATTGCTTGGGAGCGGCTGGTTGGGGTCATCCTTGGTTCAACGCTCAGTGGAGGAGGCCGGTTTGGAAACCGTATATACCCTCGCTGACCTTGCACTCCAGGCCGTGCGTGACTCACTCGGTACCGTCGAGGTGCTCCAAGTGGAGAGGTGGAAGCCAAACGAGGAGACAGTCCCAGCTGCCGTACACCGGCAGGGTCAAGTCCACCCGCCATTGGTCCTAGGACGTACAGTAGGTGAATGACCCAGGATACCTCCCCCAGGGGGTGGCTCGTCTGGAGGTGCTCCATGATGGGACACACATTAGGCTCGGGGGTGTGGGGGGCGGGGGGGGTGTGCGGGGGGGGGGGGGGGGGGGGGGGGGGGGGTGGTGGGGGTTTTTGGTGGGGGGTCGGGGGGGGGTTTTTTTTGGGGGCTCTGGCCCGGAAAAAAAAAAAGGGGGGGGGGGCCTCTTTTTGAAACAATATCGCAAAAAAAGTTATTGCAAAGCAGTTCTAAGCACAACTAAGGAAGTGACGTCGACTTTGCGATTCACTTCCAAAAATGGGCAAATCAGTTTGAATTTGGCGTCTCACAGGTATTCTTCCGCCAGCATTGCGATGAGGTGCGCGCTGGCGCGAGACAGAAAAAGCATGGAAGAAGGGAGGTTGAGGAGGGGGAAGTGGAAATGGTTGAGTAGCTGCCCTGCTTCGTTACGAAGTTTCTGAAGCTTAGTTGTGAATGCCAAAGGCAAGCGGTAAGAGCAACCTAAAATACTGTACGCGTACTGTGCGCGAATGTTTTCTTGTCGATCAAAATGTGCCTTTTGAAAAAAACCTACAAATAAATTGCCCACAAACCAACTTAAAAAAATCATGATCCATCTTGATTAACTTAACGAAAACTTAAGAAAGTAGTAGAACGAAATGAACAACTATTTTCTAAAGCTTGTTTCTTATTTCACTTCACAACAGCAGAAGGTACAAATTTCTGTGTAAACGACTTTTTCTTATGCGAGGTGAATTACTATGAATCATATGCTCTGCCTTGGTGTTCGGGTATGAATAAGCACTGCTTCGTGTCAATATGATTACTGTTTATTTGAATCGTGATCATCGTGTGTATTCCATTACCCTGAAACCTCTGGCCACGCGAGTTGTGCGCTCTCATGAATGATTAATGTTTTACTAATAAAATAACGACCCTGTGTTATGCAATGCAAAGCTGCATCCAGCGAAGCAAAAATTGGCACACACTTTTTTCTTGCGCAGAAAATGGCAACAGACTAGACCTAAGCTCGTTATCTGCTCTAGCCCGCTTGTTTGTTTTTAGTATAAGTAGCACGTAAGCCAGGGCGCAATAGAATTTTAAATGAGTTTGACCTGAGCACGCATGCGAGGCGGATACTCCGCAGTTAGTGGAAAAATTTCGCCTTCTACTGTAAAGATAAGGGAGTAAAAAGTGTTTCGACGGGGCAGTTATCCACACTGCCAATTCAGCTTGTGCAGTATTTAGCCGGCTAAAACCATTGACTCTCATTCATAGCGTGGGAATCTTTTAAATCAGGAGTCAAAATATTTACGTTCGAACTATTGTTGAAGAATCGCACCAGATTGTCAGCCACCCACGCGAACCTTGTTTATGCTTTGTGGGCGGCGGGTGCATAGAAGCATTTGTTAAACGCCCCCTGGCATGGTCTATTAATGATTTGGTGAAGAAACGAATCAATAGTTGAGTGAAAAACATTGAGGGGTAGTCGAGGCCAATGCGCGAGATAAGGAGGTTATAAATTGGCCAGAGCCTACTTTGTCTATTTTATGGGCTCGTCAGTGCTTTGCCTCTGTTGATGGTATGAACGTCAGAACGTGTGGCAGTCAGAGAATCGTGACGGAAAAGACCATTTTAACAACTATGAATGGGAAAACGTTTTGGGTTATTGTTTTCTTGGAAATGAGTTTATGGAACCAAGGTATTCGAGGTAACGAGGAGACTGGTAAGAATATCATTTTCTACCATTTTACACTTTGTATGAATACACCAGGACAAAATGGCATGCAAAACAGTTTCCATTGTCGTGACTCCCGCTTCTTCAAAATCACGTCGGACTAGTCTTCTTATGAAAGTTTTAATTTTTTTAAAAGAAAGTTACACCCGGCAGAGCATTTTTGCGACCTAATGAAATTTGTGCTGTTTCGAAGTTGGCAGGCGCATCGCTGATGACAGATCCAATATTTTTTTGAGAGCTCACGCAGTCCATTGTCCTGCTATCTTAATGAGAATCACGTTGATTCAGTGAGACAAATTTTTCGAGTTTTCGAGGATTGTAAGTGAGTTTTTGTTGCTCTGATAATCGACTTTCCTGGGGGACATTAATGGGTGAATGGCGGAAAAACAAATTGAAGCGGAAACGAAATTTGAAACATTCTGACACAAAAATTCTGCTAATAACTACGTACTCCTAACAAATGTATTCCTAACAAACCTTTTTCTTTATTCCCCATACTGGTCTGTGCAGGGAAGGGTCGATTTTTGAGTCTTTCTGTGTGCTACAGTAGTGGCTTGTTAGTTGACCCTATCTTGCCAGGTACTAGGGTCAATCCGGGATGCATGCCGGGAAAGGAAGCGTGTTAGTCGCTACCCCGCGATGTCGGCTGTTACCTCATGGAGTAACCTTTACCAGCCCGTGCCCTATGAGGGGACACGGATTCGAGAGCCTTCCACCGCGTAAGGCCTCCTCGTTTATAGACTATGGAGGGATGACGGGTGAGTCACACACCAAAAGGCGTGCAAGGCGTAGAGAGAACTTCACCAAGCTCTCAGACGACCAGAGTTGAACTCGCAGCCGACCGGTTTCCAGCCGTGCCAAGCAAACTGTGACACACGCCTTTCGCCGCTACACCACTGAGGCGGCCTCCGCGGAAATCTGCCCCTTCAAGGAGTATCAGTCTTTCTGGCACACCCGATACATGCCAAGTGGCCAGTGGCTATCACACTCTGACTGTGAACTGTCAGCTGGAACATCTGATCCTGGGGGTTTGAGCAGGTTAGTACATCCGCATCCCCACAGTGCAAAGATCCGTTTGAATATTTGGAGTGCAGTAGAGATCGTCACTAGATCCGTAGGGGGGAAGGGAAGGCATGTAGGCAGCAACTGTACAGAGTCAACGGACCGCGGTGGCTCAGTTGGTTACGCGTTGGTCCCGCATTGATTGGGCCGCATTCTTCTCCAGCTAAGGACGGCAGTTTAGAGTCCGTCACTGGTCTTGCACACCTGGCTCTGGGCGACTCACCCGGTACGCTTTAAGTGGCGCACGCCGAACCAGTAGAGAATCAGGAAACTGGTTCCCGAACACCACTCGGGAAGGTCCCTGCCTTCGTTGACCCTATCTTGCCAGGGACTAGGGTCAATCCGGGATGCATGCCGGGCAAGGGCGCGTGTTAGTCGCTACCCCGCGATGTCGAGGGGGGTTACCCCATGGAGTAACCTCTACCAGCCCGTGCCCTATGAGGGGACCCGGATTCGAGAGCCTCCCACCCCGTAAGTCCTCCTCGTTTATAGACTCCGGATGGATGACGGGTGAGTCGCCCACCGAAAGGCGTGCAAGGCGCAGAGAGAACTTCACCAAGTTCTTAAAAAGTCAGAGTTCCACTCAGGCGGTGGGGTGTCTCGATCAAGCCAGGGGAGCTGTTTCAGGGTAATTATTTAACCAAAATGGGTCTTGAGAGAGGAAATTAAAAAGCCAGCTGCAACAAAATACATGTCTTTTGCATCAACTTCTTGTGGTAATTGGCATCTAATGGCTGAAGACTGCAAAAGGCACATTTTCTGAAACATAATTTAGCAAGCAGTTGTCTGGAATGAAGCACGGTGTAAGCTTCCTTGGTCCTGTTCTTTCATATTTGCGTCGTGAATTATTGCCTGAGAAACGAGAAGTGAGGTGGAAACAGCCTTTAAACCAGATTAGACTCTTACAACCGCCTGAATGCAACTGCTCTTCCAACTTAATTGCAACTTTCCAACTGGATGGCTCTTCCTTCCATTTGACTTTTCCAATCAGATTAGATCAGCCCAAATCCTCCTTGTCTCAAGGCATTTTTTATTATCTCATTACTTCATATGGAAAGTGGCTGTCGTTAATGCGTGCCACTGTGATGGCCTTTCGCCTGCGGCTAGGGGAATTCAGTCGGCACAAATGCTAACCTACCTGATAAACTGTGCTCCACCGCCACCTAGCCGAATCACATCACTTATAGATCTATGAAAAAGCTTTTTACAGCTTTTTCATGAAACTTCCTGTCGTACTTTCGGTTTGTTGGTTTATATGCGCCATACCAGTGCTAGTGCAGGTTTCGCCTTGGCTTAATCAGCAGGCAAGTATGCCACAACCTTGCACGAAGTGCGCCATATTCATTGATGATTCATAAGATGTAGATTCTGTTTCAGGTCAATTGTTTCCAATGGAAGAGCATCGACCAGAAATGCCGCGCATGCTGTTGAGTCGGAATAAGATATGTTGTGATTGTTGCTGCAAGATGCAGGACGCATGCGACTTACTCAATGTCAAGACATGTACAAGAAAAGTGGCCATGTGTTGCGCTTTACGGAGGATATAATTATTCAGGTGATTCTTCCAACGGTAGTATTACTGTAGAGCGAAAATAAAATCAACATATGCTTTTGTGTCTGAAAGTGAGTCATCCATGTTTTCTCTGGTCTCAAATAGCACTAATGTGAAGATGACTTATGAGTCTGATTATAGGCAGAAACAAGTAAGCATGAGTTCAGAATATCGATCTAATCTCATTCATTACACTACTGCAGAGCGGTTGGAGAACAACTGCGCGAGCAATGTAGTTAGTTTGAATTGCCGCGCAAATTACAGCTCACGTTTCATTGACTTTGGAGCCGAGGTCACCTGGCGAGCATGATGATAATGGAACTGGATCTCACCTAGGTCTGTTTGATAGTAGCGCAACTCATTTATCCTGGCTAACTCTTTCGCCCTGGCTCCCTCTTTCGAACAGGTCGCAGCCAGCAGGCATAAAAGGACTCCTCTTGCTGGCTGCAACCAGGGAATGTATTCTTCTGCCGCATAGTCACGACCTGTGTTGATATTAAATAAAGACCTGCAATTCGATGGCGAGAATCGGCCGGGCCAGAAGATCGAATCATCGACACCAGTCTTATCGAAACTTGGGTAAGCAACATTGAGTGTAGCGTCCTTAGGACTAGACCCCGGATCGCGTGGGTACTTTCGGGTCGGGTCGGCTCGGGTCGGGTCGGCTAAATTTCGGGTCGGGTTGGCTCAAAATCGGGTCGGGTCACTTTTTTGAAAGGTCGGGTCAAACGGGTCAAAAATACAGCAATTTTGCAAGTAAGCAGATACAGAAACCTTTTCATAGCTGTTTGACTCCAGGATTTGCAGGATATGCTTTATGCATACATGCATAAAGTCTTTCATTCTGCGTAACTTCCAAGAATGTCAGACAAATTGTAAGCTGTGAGAATGACCAATTTTTCTGAGGAATTTCTGCAAGAAGGATGGTCCATATGTGAGAGTTCACATAAACATTCTTGTCATCTCTGATGAATGGGTGGGACTAGCCATACTCAAAGAAGGAATCGATAACTTTTAGCAGGTCGTAGGGGTATCTAAAATCACATTCGATTCCTGAATATGACATAACTTCCTGGTATACCTGGCTGGAAGAGCAATATAGTCTGTCCCAAACACCAAATCTGCACTCATAGTAGCCCCCTTGACCAGCATCCATGTTACCAGTGCAAAACAATTTACTGTGTTCAAAAGTCACAGTACCCTCACATTCCTCCATCAGTAGCAAAGGTTCTGACAGGAGCTAGTGTCCAGCACAATATGACTTTTGTGAAGACTAGATGCAACTCTCACGTGGGCCTAATATATACTGTAGTTAGGTATTTCTTTGTTTAACGTATCCTGTCTCTGCTTTTATAAGTTATGACAGAGTTGTCTCTATCATTCGGATTGGTTAAATCTTGTCTCCAGTGGACAGACCCTAGTCGCTTTTAGATCTACTAAGGTTTCTAAAAAATTATTTGACCACTATTGTGGGAAATATGAAGGAATGCTAGTGTATTTACTAAGGATAACTGGAGAATAACAAAATGAAAATTCGCTTGCGTTAGATGTCTCCATCTCATATTTTCTCACGGTCCATCTTTACATCAACGCCACCATGTTCTGAGGATTTGTGCGTGGTTTTCATCGCGAAGAACTTCAGCTGCTTATAACGAATTCGGGTCAACCCAACCCGAAATTTCGGGCCAGGGACTTTCGGGTCGGGTACCCGGGTTGAACCCGACCTGATACGGTGTCTTGTTAGGACGTAACCGAACCCCGAACCAACTACGTTACACGCATTACCTGGTAGTTTTTTGCCCACAGTTATTGAACAAATCATAAAATGTCAGATCCGATGATCAAATCCAGATTTCCAGATGGTTATTTTTTGGATCAGATCGAATATCCGATCCTAACGGATGGGACCTCATCCGATCTTGTCGTGATGCGCAGCCAAAAGTAGCCTGTACGATTGTACGTAACTATTACACAATCTACCGTATGTACGAATATAATTGTTGTCTGCTCTCCACCTTCAATATGTTGATGAAATCGGATATATAAAAAATGAAACAAAACTTCCTCCGCGATCATTTATTTCTAAGCACCGAGCAAGCTTTCAAAGCGATGTCTGAAGCAAAAACAAAATCACTTTTAAAACGCAAAAATCTCAGTTTATCCAGCCTATCTAGTCAGTTGCAAGTATACAAGGAAGCTGTCTCTAAGTTTGTCTCTGGCGTTCTGGCAGCGAACTAAAGGCAATTAAACAAAAACTGGTGAAATCTAGTATCTATTAACCTAATTGCGTTTTCTGACAGTGTGCAATATGTTCTTGAACAATGTACGTCTTATCGCACGCAGTCCAGTAGGGCCACGGCAACGGCACTAAAGGTGGTTCTGCAACGATGGTCCAGTTATCGTAGACCCGATACTGGCAATCGGCGTCCATGCCGTGTACAAACTGCACATAAATCTTGGATATCTCGTCGGCTCGGAGTCCAATGCTCGTTTCTGTTTTTACGGCCAATTGATCATCCAATTCGAAAGGGCTTCCTCTCGAATCATCCGAAAAAATGCCTTGATATAACCACGGACCTGGCACAGATCTTTGCCACCAGAAACCCCATTGATCATTTAGGTCGAACAATGGCTTGCAATCGATACGGCTGTTCAACGTTCTGGCGGGCTCTTTATGTTGTGGAATAATGGAGGTCATTAATGCTGGATGCACTGATCGTATTTCCGGCTGTACGAGCAAACATAGCTGACTAATTTCGGGTGGTGTTCGATTATTACCAATTACGTGCACACTACTTAGCCAAATTAAATTTACGACTAGCAGGCTTATGACCAAGATCGATGTCAAAGTGACCACGCAGACGTTGAAAACTGTTGAAAATAGACGAGTGCACGTTCTAGCGAATTTGTGACGATGAAGACGGGAATTTCGACGACAACAGTAATGGTAAGCGCAAGGAGTGCAACCACTGATCACCATACCCACGTAGAAGAAAATGCATAAGCATACGCAACACGAAGCTTGACAACAATAACCGATACAATTGTCGGGTGGTCGAACTGGCGGGATGTTGACAGCGGGACCCGATCGGGCTGGCCTTAAATTGTTGGCAGTACCAGCTGATGAATCCGTTTCACTTTCATCGCGTTGATTATACATGATCCAACAACTCATGCGAACTGGCCAACATTCGTCATAGTGATTGGTAAGATCGCCTGAGGCAAGGCCTAAAACACGATCATTATGTGCAATTACTAGTGACGCTAGCAGCTATCCAGCACGGATTAAACGGCAAACATTTTACCCACTTTCCTTCGACAGTTTTATAAGACGCCCTGCTCTGAAACTCTATTTTACACACCCCACGAAACGAAACTATAGAAAGGCAGAGCTTTTCGATATTGCTGCGCGAATTCGTGAGTCAGAGCAGACCATGTTGGGCCAAATGAGCACTTACTCCTCAACTCATCCAAAGTCGAACCAGATGAAGAAGCGGAAATTTTAGCTTCTAATTTCTGATGTTGTATTTCTCCGATGGTCATATTGGCATTGGATGCGGGCGCTTGCTGCAATTGAAAATAAGCACTTGCGCTAGCGGTCGATTTCTTGCTCCCAGCACGCCCGCTCGACGTGTGAGGTCTTCTCAAACATCGCAAATTCTTATAAGCCAGAATCGTCATCAAACCTCTCCATAATATGCTCAATATCGTGGCGCCGCATGCAAATGCGAATGTCCAACCGATTTTTCCTGGTCTCGGAATTGAACAACTGCTTATAAACCAATAATTCACTATTGTCATTGGCGCATTTTCGAACAGTAAAATTAAGAAACTGATTCGAAAACAATCAAAATCAGTGAGCCAATTACAAAAACGTTGACAAATTAATCGGCAGCCACCCCGAAATGGTTCACCGTCCCATTTCCGTCTAAGTGCATTTTCGATACATAAATAGAGTAGAAGGAAATTAAATACACCACCGGCGGCGCAACAGCAAATCATACAAATAGTTATCCATGGTCTGAGTGCGAACGTGACCGACCATCCTTTGCAAGCGTAATAGGTGTGCAACCAGTCGGCTGCCAAATTTGTGGCATAAATAACAAAACTACCGGCGTAGAGAGTATGCACGCATTGGCTGGTTAGACCAGTCAAGAACACGGAAGGAGTAGTTGTATCGGCCATATGAGCGTATGTGCGACTGACAGCACTGCTACGACTACTGCTATCCAATAAGCCGAATGCTACGCGAGCAGCCGTAGCGGCTGCGGCGGATGATGGTGCCGAAATTGGCATGACTTGTTGATCTTGTTGATCGATTAGCTCGTCCGGTGCCAGCGGTGGCGATGAAGCACACTCGACGCCCGAATTATTCGCGAGTCCTTGGCCAATTGCGTGCTGGGGATAAGCAAGGAGGAAGCTGGCAGTCGGCGATGAATGCTCTTCTTCGGCGAGGTTGCCAATCCCCGATGGAATGATAGTGGCACCGAATGCCGTCGCAACAGGCCCGATGCTACTTGAAGCGCTGACTGATGATAGCCGATGCTGCTGGTTACAAAGTCCGTATGGGAACGAGGCCGACGTGGTGACCGTATTTCGACCACGAGTATGAGCGGCAGTCGGCGATGACGAAGCGGGGCCTTGTTGGAGTTTGGATAATTGGAGCGCAGTTGCCGATCGTGTTGGTGGCGTAGATTTAATCCCTGATGACCTTTTTTGTACGTAAGCTTGATATTGATGTTGTACGATCCCGCTAATAATATCGCCCAGACTCGAAGCCCTCAGCGACCGGTCGTAATGGCCCAGGCCGCCAGTCGCGCTGCGTGTTTGACGTTTCCGTCGAGTTTTCTGCTGTTGTTGATGTTGGTGAGCATGTTGATGGGATCTATAATGTTGGCCGAGTCCAGTTGTGGCTTGCGATCGACGTCGATCTCGTTTCTGTACTCGGCCAGCAGCTGTGATGGACGAATGGCCGACCGAGGTGCTGGTCGACGAACGCACTGGAGTGATGACAAACGGCATTCGTCAAACTGGGAATGAAGCAAATAAAATCCAACACTGTCACGCAATCCCTCGAACCAAAAATGGGCGTTTGGGAATTTTGAAACGACCAAAGGAAAAATTGGGAGGAAGCGTTTTTCGAGAGGGCAAGGGACTGTTTGTTTAGAGCGGAAATGTTTTCATGCTGTATCCTGCCAGACTTCAGGCTAAACTGAATTTTCTAAAGTTAGACCCACGCGATAATTAGGTGCTATTGTGTCTGCATTTTAGAAGCAATCCGATAAGACGAGGGAAGTGGAATCTCTAGAAAAAGGGACGAAACAAATTCTAACGCATATTAATGCCCGGCACATCAGATTAACCGCAAGTGATCGTCGACTAGATAAACTCGGGTGCATTTTTGTATGCTAAATGAAACTCTTGATGAAGAACCACTGCCGATTTTAGCTCTTTTCACAAGATATAACGCAAAACTCTACTTTCCCGCTCGTTGCCGCTTATGACACTTTTACATAGATAAAACACAGTTCGAAGACTGTGCGCGTGTATGGACGCGGTCGAGGCTTGTTTTTTCTACTGGCCACTGAGTTCTCTGTGACTGCGGGATCAGGACAGAGTTCACTGCCACTCTGCGACATAGAGGACATTTTATACTGCCTTTTTGAGCCCGTGGTTTAGAGCACCCTTCCTGCGTTATTAGAAACTGGGACTCTGCCCCTGCGTTTCGAAAGGCGCAGTCCCCCAGGAGACAATTTTCTGCACTTCGCACAAAATATGCGTGGCATAAACATGTCGGAAACCGGAGCTCTAGGCCAGACAGAAATCCTACAGGTTTAGAAAATACAAGAAAACAAGAACAAGAATGATGTGATGATTATATGCACAATTGCATTGCTGTAGTGCATTCGATGGCGATATGATTAGCTGATCTAAACGATACAATTAGCTGATCGAATTGATGTGATCGGTTCATTGATTGATCGATCGACTGCAATCACACTGATAAGTAAACCAATCAACCCAAGCTGACCGACTGGCCACTATGATCAATCGACTACTCGAATTGCACAGTTGATCATCAAATCGGATATAGCTAATCCTCCGAGCATCACAGAGTGAACTGTTTGAAATTGAAAAACTGGGTTTAGAAAATCTAAAAATAAAGATCAAAAGCGCGTTGGAACTGCAATTTTGACTTTATTCATGAGTATGCGCAACAACAGCGCAAATACTTGCATCAATCGCTTATGCATATTTTTGATTCAATGCAACTCCCTCGTCCATTTTATCACTAAATTTCACTTTGCGTTTCTCGGAAAATATAACTTTCCCCCATAAATCACTGCACCAGCCTTCAATGGCAATTTTGATTCCAATGCTTTTCTGCAAGCTTCCATACTCGCTCCATATTTCCCCAAATTTAGCATCGGGAATAATGCTTTGATCGGACAATTGAGGGGAACTGGAGGCGACTTCCCTCGTTGAACATTCAACGTGATGGTTTGGCCGCCAGTAGATGTCACAGATTGGCTAACCGCAGCCAGAGTTACTTTCTTTTCGAAAAATAAACGTATAATTTCGACAACATTCTCAGCCTCATCGATATTGTCTAAAATTCCTCCAATTATGTCTTGATTCTTGCACTAAAAAGAAAAGATCGAGCCAGAAATAAAAACCTGAGCAGGACTGAAAACTGGTCCTACACATTTTTTGAATAGCAAATGGCCCAAGGCCGCAAGAGCCATAAGTGCGAATGAACAAGCAATCATGATGCCGGCAATCGAAAGGCCTCGTTTTGCTAAAAAAAACATGCATTCAGACTTAAAAAATACATAAAATTGTAATCTCTTACCCACATTTGCGTTCAATAAGTTGTCCTTATTGCTCAAGGACTGGTTCCGTCGTGATGATGGGGTTGATAGAGTTGATCGGACTGTGTTGGTCGCTGCACTGTGCAAAGCAGAACTATGTGTTCCAGCAGTACCTAAAACACATTGGTCACGCCTGCAGTAGGCTGTCAAGGAAAGACAACCAGACAACTCATTCAACGGAAAACAGTGCACAAATTTCGAATTTCCCGCGTCTTAATGGGTGATTCAAAGGTGATTAGTCGTAAAGATAACGAAGTGCTTTTCCCAAGGTACTTTCATTTTTTTATAACCTTTTAAAAAACGGTTTTTCGTCAACTTTGTTGGTGAAAACTCTGAAATTAGTACTTTTGACTGTTAAAAATTAAAAATTTGATATTTTTGACGGGGGAAATTTTTGAAAATTGCGCGTTGCCACATGATTTTTGAAGTGTGATAGTGAATTTGGCTATTCAACGTATTTATCTGGACTTGGTCAGCAGAGAAAATCAAATATGCAAATATGCCGTAGGAAAGAGAAAAATTATGGGGAAGTTAGCAAAAACTCTCAAGGTAGACTAAACACAAATTAACAGACGACGACAGAAGATTTTTTTGAATACACACCTGACTCAACGTGAATCGCTGTGCCTTTCTTATTCGTGATTTGCGTCGGCTGGTAAGTGCCAGAGATAGATGCTGTGTTCAAAACAGATCTGTAAGCAGGTCCCCTTGCTGCTTCGATCATGTTGTGAGGAGAGGTCCTTGTGCTAGTGACTATGTCGTGAGGGCTTCTTGTGCTGGTGACTATGTCGTTAGGGCTTCTTGTGCTGGTTATATTATAAGCAGGGCTACTGACGCTAGTGATCAAGTTGCTATAGGGTGTTTTTGTGGTGGTGATCATATTGTGAGGCCCCCTTGTGACCACGCTGTGTGGGTTGCTTGTGGTGGTTATCATGTCGTAAGCGCTAGTTTCGGTAGTGACCATATTGTAAGCAGTGTTCTTTGTGCTGGTGACAATGTTGCGAGGGGGCCCTGTTGTAGCAATGATGCTGGTGCTTAATTTGTCAGTTGAAAAAGAACTGGAGATTTTCAAGAAAAGTGGAGCTGGAAAAGACGCCGTCACGTCCGTTCCATTGTAAGTAGATGCGCATATATAGTCACTGGTGTTTCTGATCATATTCTGATAGGTCCCTATAAAAAGCCCGCGAACAATTAGGGATATATGCATTGTTATGATCAGGGGGCTTATCTTGTCCAACACTGTGGCTCGATCTTTTGCTAGCGCTGCATGTCGTCAGTTCTATCTCCAACTCCTATAATCCCAGTGCCTGCATGACAGTATCGAGGGCACTCGAATTGTGAATTCTCTTGTTCGACTCTCACAGTATACCCGCCTTCAACCCTCTAAACCAGGTTACCAGACCCTTAGAAACAGGTTGAAACAGTTGGAACAGCTGAAGCACTTACCATAATCTGTGGTCTCGCACATAACGTACATGAGTTTATTCGCATACCAGCAAAAGAACTGTTGAAATAACCATTGTCCAGGATACTGAGCCCAAGTTTGGTCAGGCAATATAATTATGGCGCAAGAGCAGCCATATATTTTGTCAACTTGAGGATATGCAGTGCAACTGTCAGTGTCATCGGGTCGGGATTGCATTGCATTTTCCATATACCAGACCATGTAGGGCATTCTCGTGAATGGTGTGCCATCTAGCCACTGCCATTTCTTCTCGGATGTGCGATTGAATGCTGGATAAATATAACCTCGTGGTTTTATTGCGCAGGTTCTAAAAGTTAAGCCAAGTTTAAAATTGGAATATAAGAAAAATCAAAATAGATTTACTTTGCGTCACCAAAACTGGTCAATACCTTCCATCGAAGATCGTCACTCAATTTTGGTAAGTCTGCGGTTGGTCCATATGATTGACATTTTTCTCTCGCCATTAACTGACTATTGATTTTTATATCCAGGCTGAGATGAACTAGGGCGTAAAAATTAGATTCTGCCTCAGCGGGTAGTAATCCTAAAATAACATGGAAACATTTACAAACAGGAATCACATTTTTTAAACCTACCTATAAAAAGGACGCAAAAAATGAGAAAAGCAATACTGAAGCGAGCAGCCATGCTTGCACTTTTGAACATCCAACTATCCCAAAAAAACTGATTCCCATTCTCATCCCACAAATGCTATCCTTTTCAATATTGCCAAGTGCTGCATAAATCACTTGCAAATGAGCAATAAGTCTCCGAAGACACTAATGTGGCATTGCACTCGTGGTATCTCGAAAAACTTTTTCCACGAAACCAGCGGTTAAAGGCAATCGAAAATGATAAGGCTTCTAGTAGCAAAAATTGCGTCGGTACTGATTTGAATGATAGACTGGCCTTGGCGTCAGATATCACGAAAACGAACATAAATAGCCATTGCAGCAAGTGCAAAAATAAGGAAAAGGGGAATCATCCAAATTTATATGATAGCATCAGCATGATAGTGAGTTAGAGCAATCTATTCGCACAACCTGAGTATGAGTCGGGGGTATAAAGACAATGACTCGACGCGGGAAGCGAGTGCATTGGCCGATGGCTTTACAAAACTGGGGACTTGAGAATGGCACAAAGCGAGTTTCAGCAATGACACTCGCGTCATGCCGTGCTGTGCCATATACTCTCACCAAGCAGCAAGCGTTGCGAAACGTACTCAGGGTGGAGCACACAAATACGTACTATGCATTCTCGTGCGTATACAAAAGCCCAAACGATATCAAGATCAAAGACAGTGAGTTATGATAAAAAAAACTGCATGCAAGGATTTCTATAAAGCACATAGTCCTTTTGTCAAGTGTCACTCTGGAAAGAATTCGATATATGCGAAGCGCTATGTTCAAAGGACTGTTTAAAACTGTCCACTACCGTTCACAATCTTTTCTGTTCCGTGCTCAGACTGTCGTGTTGTTTTGAAAACTTTGAAATAACGACCCCCGAATTTCCCTGTCCCGCACAGCACTGTATATTCTGTGGCCTTTCTAGCATCTGCGACTCATTTGAAATGCCTTTCCCGCCAAATATTTTTGTGACAAGAGAATACTACAGGCCTCCATACGCTTTAGGCCAGTGCTGAAGTCACACAAATTTCGATTATCACTCAGTAAATGAGAAGTACCCACCCCCCCCCCCCCCCGTCATCTTCTGCACTTCTATGCTCTGTACTATCTGTTTTCTTTGGAAATGTACACGCGGCACCATGGGCGATCCAAGGCTGATAGCAACACTTGGATCGCCACTCAAAGTCGACTTAACCGCTTATAACAAAACCCGCTTTTTTCAAAATCTGCGTAGTGCACACATGTGCATATCTTGTTTGGTAAACAATCTAACCGTGCTAAGGAGCGGACAATTGTTTCTGCCATGCGATAAGTGGTTCGGATCAGGGGCCGGCGATCCAAGCGTGCTGGCAGCTCTGGGTCGCACCATGGGCGACGGGCGTGTATATTCCCAAAGAAAATAGATAATAGTAGCCTTTTGGGGAGGGGGGGATTGTAAAAGTAACTAGGCGATCCACAAGTCAACAGCTAAGGTATCTTCCTCGATATCGGCCTTAAAATCTTTGAGGCATTCGCGGCATTGAATCAACGCAGTCTTTTTCCCATGGTAACAAGAAAGCGATTGCTACAACAAGAGACAATACTTTCGAGAAAAAAGATCCTTGCAGCCTAACTTCGCAGCACTTTTGCTGCATACGATTCGGACAATTGAACTTCATTCCGTGCGGTCTCCCTGGAGCGCAAAGGAGTGCTATATCCTTACCTAGAAAGTCAAAACCATTTCCCAGTTTCCGTTGCGCTGTTTCCAGTGGAGAGCATTTCCAGCAAGATGTATCAATTAGATGTATCTTGCTGTATCTTGCTGCCGGTGTCCTGTTCAGGATGCCCTTGTGTGGAGTTGCTCCTAGTGGAGACACGCAGAGGGGCCTACCGTGAGAGCTGGTCACCACATGACCTCATTTTTCATATCATGGCTGCTGGCCGGCTACAGGCAAAACGGGTTGGAACTCCCTTGGGGAAATAGGCGGCGCAAAGCCCAACCCACAAAAAAAAGACACAGGCCCTGCACTGGGTTTGAGTAACGGTGTCTGGGGTCATAATCCCTTTTTTGCTTTAATTGCTTGACCTTACGCCAAAAAATTAATTAAAAATTACTGTGTTTTCGATCTGCAAATAATATAAACAGCCAATTTATGTCTTACCTCTGCTGAGAGATCAAAACTGCACCTGGCTGTCATTTTAACTGTCTTTGCCATTTGGAAAAAAGGCGCTCGAACTTTGAATTTTTAATGCACTCACGAGAGAGCTGTGTTCTACAGTTTTGGTTTTGTGTGCGATAGCGGCTACCGCAAAGCACTTTTCTTAGGTGTATAAGACCCATCTTAGCTACAATCGTCAGTTACTGTATGAGCTCTTGGTCTTTTCCTTTGGGACCTGGTGCTGCTAGGGTGATCTCAGTCGGGTGTTTGACCATGAGTCAGTTAGTGGCCCAATAGTGCCTTCACACAGTGAATTTCGTGACACCCTCTAAAGAAACATTCACGTCGCTCATTAAAGTCTATCGAAGCATCACATGATATAGAACAGGAGTTGAAGATTGGATTGGCGAGAGCAGAATCCATTTTGCACGAACACCTGAGCGAGAGTGATCTTGTAAGACATCAGATCCCTTCTGACCGAAGAGCGAAAAGAGGAGCGAGTGAAGTGGTGTCATTTTACAGCATAACGGAAAAATTTGAAAGAAGGTTAGGTTCAAAGCAATAACAGTATCACTAATGATAGATTCCAGTTACTGTTATTATCCTGAGAAGAGCCTGTAGGCGACAGGTTTTGTCTTAAGATAAACGCCTCTAACGATAGCGACCAGAACCAGGAGCATTCGAAAAGGAATCCTTGCCGTTTTCTTTTATCGATGGCTTTTAAGCTTAAATATCGAAGGATTATTAACGCTGAGTGGTGGTATATCATTGTCTGCATGCTCACGGCCTTCAAGCTAATTGAGCAAACACATGCTCCAAGGGGTGAGTGGTGCTTAACGCCTTCGCCTACACGGTTGATGAGACTATAGCCTTTTTGCTCGGAAGGGTCATCCACTCCATGTTCATGTTCATGTTTTACCACATCACCAAACGCTTATGCGCACTCGAGGGTGAAGGGACACATTTTACACGAAATGATTTACCGGCCCGCGAGTCGAACACTCGCCCGTAACTGCGAACCTGGCGTGAGAGGCAGACGCCTAACCCACCAGGCCACTTGGCCTCATCCTGCCTGAAGCGAAATCCCAGTCAGCCTACATGTCATCCTGAGTAGTTGCTATCAACATGTGTGGGACTCGAAGCACAAAGTACTCAATTATAGAGTCCATACTAGACCCCCTCCTCTTCACCCACCCGCAATGTGAAGCGAAGCTGTGAAAAAGACAACAAATCTTCAAATTGGTTCTACTTTAGAACAAAACAAAATTGTCAGGGCGATTGGAGAAAGTCACATTTTTCCTAATCGCCGCGGAAACTGTCAAACATTGGCAGAGTCACTCTTAAAAATTTGTAGCCCTTGGCCTATAGTGCCTCTACTGAAAAGCAAAACTGTTGAAATGACAGCCAGGTACTGTTTTGATCTCTCAACAGAGGTCAGACATGAATTGACTGTCCTTATTATTTGCAGATCGAAAACACATTAATTTTTAATTAATCTATGCCGTAAGGTCAAGCAATTAAAGCAGATGAAAAAGCGATTATCCTCTGTTAATCGAGTCCTGAAATCGTACTGTATATTAGTTAAACTTATGTTCAGAAAGGCCAAACTCAAAGTAAGGTGGGGAAAATGGCTGACTCATGCGACATCCCTGAATGGCTTACATCAATGGATAGAACCTCCAAAATTATAGTTTATAGAGTGCTGCCAATTATTTATTTTTCATTCGGTTTGTCAGCCAACGCAGTCCTTCTCGTCGTTTTCTACCAACAAATGGAAAAGGAAAAAGCTTATATTTATCAGTTTTATCTAACCATGAATAAAATCCTCTTAATTTTAACAGCGAGCATTTTCTTCTTGACATTTGACAATTTGAGTGGATTCAGTTCATGGCAGGCGATGTGGTTCATGAAAGTGTATGCTCTGCAATTTTTCACTGCCCACTTAGCCATGCCCATAGCGGCAACATTCGTTGTCAATTCTCTCTTTTTGACTGTGGCATTGACTTCTGATCGCATGTTCGCTGTGAGAAAACCAGTTGTTTATAAAAATATAAGCCGAAAATTGCACTCGAAAGTGGCTGTGATTATTTGCTTTATTTTGGCCGTAATATTGAACTTTACGGACGCATGGGTATTTGATGTGCAAACAGCTAAATTGAACACGACCAATCAGGGCACCGACTCGGACCAGTTTTATGTCATCGGATTTTCCGATGAGAGCAGTTTATTCTACAGTGAATGGAGCCAGGTATTGGGGCATGCTCGCACAGCCAGTCGCATAGTGTCTATTACTGGCCTGATTCTACTCAACACAATCTTGATCAAAACTGTGCGGCAAAGGACAAAAAAGTTGACGCAGATGACCACAGAAGGCAGCCAGAAAAAAGCACTGTTCAATGATCGCGTTTTGCTCATATTGACAATTTCTCAATCGTGCGCAATTTTTTTGCAGCAACTGCCTCACATATCGTACAACATTATAATTTTGGTTGCCCCATCAGTTGGATTTTGCTGGGATGAATTTATTGGCCCTTTGATGGACGGGGCGATACAAGCTGTAGAGTTGATTGACATTTTTGTTTTGATTGCGGTGAATAAAAAATTGAGGGAATTAGTTATCAAACTGTTATCAGTTTTTAAACGTGATAATTTAGTATTGGTAAGTGGAGTGATACCACGATGAAGCGTACATATTTCTGTAACTTACGACCGGATGAAATTTTTAGTATAAAAAGAAGGATATCTACAAAAATAATGATGCTTATACAATAAATAGTGCATTATTTTTGCGTCGCACCTATGCAGTATTTCTCTCCCGCAATTTCGTGCAGATAAAAGTGTAAGTTCGTTAGAATTGAGTCCCAGATCGATCAAAAGTTTTTTTAAGCCAAAGTTTATAATCAATTTTTTGAGTCACCTCTCATTAAAGACCAAGTACACTCGAGTAGTATGAACGAACAAATTATTGGCACCACCAGATTTTTCCTTGTTGTTATTACTGTAAGAACGAATAAGTTCGATAAAACTAATAGATATAAGCTTATCCCTTTCCCATTTGTTAGTAGAAAACGATGAAAAGGACAGCGTTGGCTGACAAACCAAGTAAGAAAAAAATAATTGGCAGTACTCTATAAACTATAATTTTTGAGGTTCTATCCATTGATAGTAGCCATTCTGGGATGTCGCTCGAGTCGGCCATTTTTGTCGCCTCACTTTGAGTATGGCCTGTCAGAGAATACGTTTCAATAATAAACGATTTCAGGATTCGATAAACGAAGGATAATCGCTCTTTCATCTGCTCCTGTTTTCGTTGTGAATAATTAAAGTTAGGACAACCAATTTATGTCATACCTCTGCTGAGCGATCAACACTGTGCCTGGCTGTCATTTCAACAGTCTCGCTATTCAGACGAGGCACTATAGGTCGAGGACTACAAATTTTCAAGAGGGACTCTGCCGATTTTTTAAAGTTTTTAGTCATTTTCACAAATCATTTAATCGTCAGACACTATCAGGGAGTTTTCGGAGTCGTGGAGGTCATTGCATGAAACTGTGCCAACTCTCTGATCGTGTGTATGTGCGTCCCTAGTGATTAATTACTGTAGATCAATCGTTCATGCTTGCGCTACCTGAGGATACTGTTTTGTTCGGATTTGGAGACTTTTAAAGCATTTGCTTTTTCCTTGACAGTTTAGAATTTCCTTCGATCTTTTATTAGTGTCTGTCCCAATTAGTGCGCTTCAGCTGGTTTGGGTCACAGTAAAACATGCACATGAACAACATGCTCGCTTTTACCCCAACACTTTTCCATGAATCTCATTCCTGACTTTCACTTATCGTTTCTCAGAAAATATAACTTTCCCCCATAAATCACTGCACCAGCCTTTAATGGCAATTTAGATTCCAATGCTTCTCTGCAAGCTTCCATACTCGCTCCGTATTTCCCCAAATTTAGCATCGGGAATAATGCTTTGATCGGACAATTGAGGGGAACTGGAGGCGACTTCCCTCGTTGCACATTCAACGTGATGGTCTGGCCGCAAGTAGATGTCACAGATTGGCTAACCGCAGCCAGAGTTACTTTCTTTTCGAAAAATAAACGTATAATTTCGACAACATTCTCAGCTTCATCGATATTGTCTAAAATTCCTCCAATTATGTCTTGATTCTTGCACTAAAAAGAGAAAATGCTCGAGCCAGGAATTAAAAACTGGTGCAGTGCCACTCACACATTTTTTGAACAGCAAATGTACCAAGGCCGCGACAGTCGAAAGTGCGACGAAACAAGCAGTCATGATGCCAGCAATCGATAGGCCTCGTTTTACTGAAAAACATGCATGAAAACAGTTTGAAATATGAAAAAATTTTATTCTCTCACCCACATTTGCGTTAAATAAGTTGTCCTTATTGCTCGTAGACTGGTTTTGTCGTGATGACGGGGTTGATAGAGCTGATCGGACTGTGTTGGTCGCTGCACTGCGCGGAGTAGGAATATGTTGTGAATGAGTACCTACAGTAAGACACATATTGGTTAGTCATTATTGGCCTGTGGTAAATGTTTAAAGAAACCCTACGGAGCACTGATTCTAAGTTGAAAACCCTGCGCATATTTTAAATTTCCCGCGGTTTTACTCACTATGCTGGAAGGAGAAGTCGTGAAGACAAGGAGTGTTCCTCTGTTTCTCAAGTATCTTCCACTAAATGAACACTCGAACTGATTAATCTGGACTTATTCTTCTGCAGATAACTCACCTGACACAGGGTTAATACTTATGTCTTCTTTATTGGTGACTCGCGTCGATTGATGAGTGCCAGATTTGGCTGCTTTGCTTGAAAATGATCTGTGAGGAGGCACCCCTGTGGCCAGGGGGCCATCGTCGTAGTAGTAATTATTTGGTGAGAACTTTGCAGTAGTGAACAAGCTGTGAGCAGAGCTGTTGGTGCGAGGGATCATGCTGTACGGCCTCCTTGAAGTGGTTATCATATTTCGAGGGCTGCTTGTGACAGCTTTCATATTGTAAGCAGGACTCATGGTGCTAGTGATCACCTTATCAGGGCGTATCCTCGTGGTGGTGATGATCTTGCGAGGGGTGTTCGTGATGCTTATTATGTTGTTTGCAGTGCTCCTGCTGTTAGTGATCGCGTTTCGAGGCCCCCTTGTAGTGGTCATCATGTTTTGTGGGCTGCTTGTGATGGTCATCGTGATTTCAGGAGAGCTACTAGTGGTAGTGATCATGGCGTGGGGCACGCTTGTGGTGAAGATCCATTTTTGAGGGCTTCTCGTTATGGTCATCATGTTGTGTGCAGTGCTCCTGGTGCTAGTGCCCATGTTGTGCGTGGGCCCTGTAGTAGTGATCATATAAGTGCTCAGTGTATTCGGTACGCAAGTACTGGAAATTTTCGTGGAAGGTGGAAGAGAAAAAGTCGCCGCGATGCCTGTCGCATCCTGAGCGCGTGATCCTGAAAAACATCGAAACATTTGGGATCAGAAATCACACCTATTGTCTTACCTCTTATTGATAGGAGGATGCAAAAAATTAAAAACTCAATACGGCCACTAGAAACGTAAGCGACCATGCTTCCATCACTGCCCGCCAAAAATGATGATTCCACATTCATCTCTGCAATGCGAGATCTAATTTTTCTGAGTGCAGCATGATTCACGTGAAAATGGGCTATAGGCTAGGGGAAAAACACTACTGTAGTGTTGGATAAAATTACGCAGAGTGTCAGGAAAAAATTTTTCTATTATGCTTCATGTCGAAGGCAGTTGAAAATGATGAAGACACTAGAAACAAAATTTGTGGTGTTCTTTGTTTGATTAATCGAAGATTCTCTGCAGAGGCGTCAGATTTATATCAGACGAACTGTACGCGGGCCCACGTTCTTGCAAATATCGCTGAAAAGAAAATGTCGTTGTTCTTTTCCTCGCCAATTTCCAACCTGTCCAACATAGGGCGAGCCATGACTGAAATTGGATGGCAAAATGCTATGTGAGTTGCTTAAATACTGTGTGCGCGCATATTCGTGATGATGATCTCGATGAGTATTCCTCATGCGTTAATGGACAGGTGGTCAGATGCGAACGACACTTCACGTGTTTCGTGACGTCAGCTATTCCTGTACACGACCGATCACGCTCTGTCATTGTTCAAAATGTTTAGCGTCGACTTTATGAATCCGTTGATACAGAAGCTAAGAATTGGATACCAATATGCTGTTTTTTAAGATCTTGCGAATAAGCTTTTTCGAGGGGGGTCATGTGTGACAAAAACCTGATTTTGAGTCAGTTGCAACCAAAATTTTATTTTACTGCTGCTACAGAAGCAAAGAAGCTTCATGGCTTCAGAGGTGCCCGCAGTGATTTTAAAAAATAATGAACGTGCGGTAATGCTTTACAAAGTAGGGTTTTGTCAGAAGCGCGTGCGTGGGGAGCTAATAGCGCGTTCTTGATGAAGAGGAGTGCTTGATCTCGAACACGGATTTCAAAAACCATGGCTACCTCCAGACAACAGCCGGTTAATTACTGTGGTGGTACTGCCCTTTGCAATTCTCGCATTCCTGAAAGTTTGCTTGCTGATGGGGCCTGAAGGCATCGGCTCCCCGGCTCCGTCAGAGCACCGCACGGGTGTAGCCAGCAGTTGAGGGGTGCTCATTCAAAATTCAAAATGCGCATGGGTAGACGTGTGTGCAGGGTATACTCGTAAATTTTAGGAATTTTCGCTGTGATGGCAAAATGACATGGTGTCAAAATGAGTACGATTACAAGAGAGAGGGACCTTGACACACCTTCTGGGGAAGGGGTGCTCAGGCATCAAAGATCCCCCACTCGGGCATGTGTTTGCTGGGGTAGAGAAGTGGTTTCCGTGGTGTAGCGGTTATCACGTGCGCCTCACGCGCGTAAGGTCGCCGGTTCGATCCCGGCCGGAAACAGTACTTTTGTGTTTTTTACGTCAAAGTCCTCACCGCAAGCTTGTTCATGGCTTGGTTTAACGTTGCTTCCTGGAATTGGGGCCAGCATCCACGTGTTTTGCACACTTTATAGCTGCATCTGTGTCTCATGTTGTAGCGCCAAGGTGCTCCAAGCGGACAGACGGGAGTCAAATTTTGTAGATATGGGATTATCCTTGACTGAAATTGCAGCCTCCTTTTGACCAACTTATTCAGCAGGTACATACCTTCGTGGTGCTCTGACTGTGAGTAAAGCTCACGTCTCTCGGACGTTGAGGAAGACTGGGCAAATTTTAGCAAGTTTTTCAGGAGCTCATGTGTAATTTTTAAGCAAGGAGCGGCGCACAAGACAGCCTCACGTAGAGGATCTGTCACCTGCACGGTGTTGGAAAGATACACTCGCGATTTAAAGCACACTTGTTCCAGTTTCTTGCACTGCCCACCTGCACTTTGACTTTGTAATGAAACCACCTACACCAAGATAACCAATTCTCCGCCCAACTCTGTCTGCGCAACTTATGCATTTATAAATCTGCGGAGACATGAGAATTGCAAACGGTCTATCCTGCTCCTTTTGGAATCAAACTCAATGGGCAACGAAAGATGTGGCTAAAAGGTTTTAACCCTTGGACTCTCAACTCGAAGCATTATGGGTGCGGTAAGCTTACGCAAAAGTTCGTCAAAAAAGTAAGGTTCAGCAATAATTGACCGACTTTTCTTTACTTGCATTCTTTGCTTGCATTCTGATATTTTTCGAAAAATTCTGTCTCCGGCCGGGTTCGATCCTGCGACCTCATGCGTGTCAGGAACGCGTTACAACAACTCTACACCACAGTCCTGGACACCTTCCAGAGCCATTCTCCACTGCTGTCGCAAAATCGCGTGATTTTTATGTTTCTGGCTCACTAATATTATATCAAAGGATGTGAGATTCCAGGCAAACTGAAATGAAATAGTGAAAACTTACTGCAAACTGAATGTGCATTTTACACCGGCTACATGGGCAGTCACAATGTAACCGATGGTGATCAAAGTGGTGTAGGCTAAGGCTTCTAATAGGTAATTCTAGCAAGATTCTTCCAAGTTCCAGTTCTTCTTTCTATCTACTGGATGACTAGTTTGGATTGGAGCCGGTTGTAGCATCCGACCCCCGCCCCAATCCAGAAATAATACGATTCAGGCAATATCCTGGTTCCCCCCAGATGTACCTCAGAGAAGAGTGAACCAGACTACAATTCTGTAATGAAACCATGCGCCATTTTGAATTGATCTTATTTTTAACTTTGACTTCAACTAGCTTTTTCTGATTGACTTTTATGGTAATTTAGCAGATAAATGAAAAGCCTTTTGTGATCAACACAAAGCTCCCAGTCCTGCCGCAGTATGTAATGACCGGGCACGGGGGCGCCCCTTCATGTGTCTTCGACAGAGAAGAACGTAAGAAAGAATGTGAATCTATGCACCACCTTGCCTCACAAAATTTGAACGAAAAGTTTGATAGTTAATGGAAGTTGTAAAAATCAGCTGCAAAATTTCTTTCAATTAACCAATCAGCCCACTCCCTCCGTCATTCGCTGTTTTTGAGCTCATTTTGGCAAGTATTTATGATGTTCAGCTGCGTTAAGGATCAGGAAAGCTGCACAACAAGATTACTCCTATACATCTTACCTTATAGTTCTAAAGGTAATCAAAATTTTAAACATTCCTCGAGATAATGATAATCCTTGAATCCAAAGGGATTCATAATCTCCAGGGAGCTTGCAGCCTCGCTTCGATGTGTAATCATAATCAGCATGGAATCCTACAGTAGTCTTAGATTTAAATTCCTCAAGGGGAGCAAAAATGTGAGCTTCGAGCGGGATCCGAACGCGCGACTCTTTGATTACGGTCAGCGTGCCAACCACCGTACCATTTTTGTGTCTGAATGTGCAAATGTGCATGAGCATATACATATTTCTGAATGCTTATTCACCCCGTGCGCCTCTTTTCGTTTCTTGACAAGCTTACACATCATTAAACACACATTTTTGAAGCAGTCTAACCTCGTCGCAAGACACCGACCACCGCCAGCGACAACTCGAACTCGGCTAACTGATTTTTGTAGGCGTACAGCCATCCCACGGTATAACTAGCCTCCATTACATTGTGGATCGACTGTTCCGTGTGTATGCATAATCGTTATACTGGCCTACCAATAATGCCATTGAAAAATATGTTGATGAAGATCTCTCATTTCAAGGAATTTTAATCGTATACTGTAGAAGAAATTACCAAATTAAAGGTCACTTTTGATGAAAACACCATCTGCCCGCTCTCCTCCGAGCAGGCGAGATACTAATGACTTTGAGGGTCAACTGGGTTTCCAGCCTCTCTTTCATTTGATAACTACGCAGGCTCTGAGTGGATACTGTACGCTTTGTATGATGGACCTGAGCGAATATTGTGACATCCCAGAATGGGTTACTTCTTTTAATAACAAACTATGCTTTTTCGTTTATCAAATAATCCCATTTTTTTATTTCTGTCTCGGCATCGCAGGTCATGTTATTCTCCTAGTCGTTTTCTATCAGCGAATGAAAAATGAGAAAGCTTATATTTATCAATTTTATTTAGAAATTAACAAAATTTTGTGAATTATAACTACAACTAGTTTCATCGTACCATTGGAAGTGTTTAATAAAATAGGTGCTATGTGGTTTATGAAAATATATGCCCTACAATTTTATATCGCCCATTTAGCTTTGCCCATAGCATCGATATTTTTCCTCAATGGCGTCCTCTTGGCTGTGGCAATAAATGCTGATCGATTGTTCGCCATAGGGAAGCCTCTTATTTATAAAAATATAAATCGTCAATTGCACTGTTTGGTGGCCGCAATTATTTGTCTTCTGTTAAATATAATATTAAATTTTCCAGACGCATGGATATACGAGGTGTTCCCTGTCATCACTCAGAACACGACCAATCAGAATGCAGATCCTGATCGATATTATCTGATCGGATATGCTGACAAATCTGGTTTACTCCACAGTAATTGGAGTCAAATAATAGAGCACACACGCACAGTCGTTCGTCTAATTTCAATTATCGCTCTGATCATAATGAATATTTTTGTGATCAAAGCAGTGTCTCGAAGAATCCAAAAAATGGCTAAAATAACAGCAGAAAGTGAGCATAAAAGAAAATTAGCTCAGGAGCGTACATTACTCGTTTTGACAATTTGTCAATCTTGCGTAATTTTATTACAACAATTGCCTGTAGTTTTTTATAACATTATAATGTATGCTGCGCCCAATATCCCATTATGCTGGAGTGGATTGATCGACCCGTCCATAGATGCAGTCATGCAACTTGCCGAAACGCTGGACTTTATTATTTTGATTGGAGTGAATAAGAGTTTGAGAAGTTTAGTTATTCAAATGTTACCGTTTCGATAAAAATCAATTGTAACGATAATTTACAGCAGCCGAAAGATATGAGATCTGAGCGCGCTGGCACATCGCAAGGTGGGCAAACTACTGTGCGCTGTAGAGGGAAGATGTGACCATGGAATTGACAGAAATTTATGTCTGACCTTATTTGATCTCGATTGATTTAGGATTTTCAATTATTGCTTAACTCATCTATGTATTATGTTGGGGCATTCAAGACGTGAACTTGTCACATATGTGTTTGCACTGTTGTGTGTTTCAGGCGATAGACCTTTTCGATGCACTTCGAATTTGAAGTTCCCGCTTAGGCTGGTTATGACAATGCATCACCGGATATGTTCACCAAGTTTCAAATTTTTCATAAGCAGTCAAGCTACTGTAATCGCGGGAATTCAATTTTTTTGACATTGAAAGGGTTCTTTACACTGTAGATAAATATTTAGGCTCATATTTCATTTGCAGATAAACTCACGTCAGCGCACTTGAGGATTGAGCCAAGATGATATGTAGCAGCATATGATATTGTCTTTGTATCTGAAAAAGTAAGGTTTCAAGGACTTCATTAATACTAGATGAAAAATGGCGTCAAATGAAGAGAATATAAGTTGCATCAGATCAAGGTGCACGTACAAGAAATGTATTGAGTTGTCGCTAATGCTCGCCTTTGTTAGATTTTTATGCTGTTTCTATCGTGCTTAAAATTCTTCACATTCTTTTGCCGCAGGAAGACCAGCAGGTCAAAGCTAGTGCGCAATTTTTAGTGAAGACGTTCCAGATAGAGTACTTCACTTTGTTTCTTCGTGAGTCATCCATGTTTTCTCTGATCTCAATTGATAATAATGAGAAGTTGACTCGTAACAGGAGAGAAAGATTGTCTCGTCTCATTGATTACACTAAAGTACAGCGGTTGGAGAAAATCTGAGCAACATTTAGTTGTTTGCTGGCGGTCATCGGAAATACAGTACCACCGGCTTAAAATGTCGGATAGGATAATCCGAAACGAATTCTCGGATGGCGATTTTTCGGATCGGATTGGAAACGATCCAATCCATGGCCGTGGCCCATGACCACCCCACCATCACCACCACTCTATGACATGTCTTGCCTAAACTCCATACACTGCAGCCAACATAACATTCCTAACATCCCCCCCCCCCCCCCACCCCGATGACCACTCGTTGTCCTCGACTGACCAGCGGGCGGCAAAATGACGACTTTGCTCGGCCAACAGTTCTTTGTATTCTTAAATCCCAGCCCGCGGTTCGACTATTGTGCGTCTGGTCAAGTTCAAGGGTTAGATTATTCTCGTTTTCAAATATATTTGACCGATTCCATGCGAATGATCTCGAAAACGCCCAATTTCTAGCTTTAGAAAGTTTAGAACGCTGTAGTGAAGAAGTCTTAGGTTGCAGAAGGTGGTTAGAGGGGGTCATTCATTCTTGCCTGTCTGCTCGGCATGTTTGCTCGTTTACATCCAAACTGGCTTCTATAAACGTTGGCGCGTCTTGGCCCATTACGAGCGGATGGAATGACAAAACTAGCCAAGCGTGCAATGCTGACAACATATTCCTTATATTTTGGCATTGAGAGAAAATACGTCTTTTGCTACTTTTCTTACCTACTCATCGTCGAGGCGGTATAATTTAGGAAAACGAAGAGACGTGTTCTTGACCTGAGCAATCTAGGAATCAAGGAGGAGAGCGAGTCGCAACTCTGACACTATCGACTTGACGACTAGGCGCGAGAAATTTGTCCTTGAACGAAAATGGGCGCATCTATATTTCTTTGAATAAGAGCCACCGCCTGGTCCTAACCGATAGGTTATAGGATCGAATGGCTAGCCTCGGGCCCGAATTCCTACTCTGCACTGTCTACAATGAACACCGTGTGTTGGTGTACGAGTCGGAATTTATGGATGACCTAGACTATAGTTATGGCAAAACGAGGCGAGTCCCATTCTAGTTTCCCCTACATAGTCAACCCTGCAGTGACGAAGTAACCAGAACCGGTCGTCAGCCCCGGCTGCGACACGTGTACACGACGGGTCTCCCGGCTTAGAGGAGTCGCGACCAGGCAAGGTCGACTCATTCCTCTCCTCCCATTTTCTTCATCTTCTCCATTTTGCCATCTTTACTCGTCATTTCGCCGAGTATACGAGTCCCGGGCCTAAATGTCTACTTCTTAGCCAGAAAAGGCTTAGATTTTTTAGCTTCTTCCGGTTTCTCCAAACACGCGGCCATTTATTGCTGACTGTTTGTGATCTACCCGACATACGTGGACTGGTTAGGGGGCTGGTTTGAGAAGCGTAAAGGCTTTAGAAACGATTTTTAGTTATTTACTAGGCCAGAAAGGGTAGAGCACTGTGCGCACAGTTTAAGGTACTCGAAAATCGAGTTTCTGGTTTTCTAATATTTGTGTAACGGGATGCACTTGATGGGGTCGGCCGACAGCCAACCTCGCTTGGTCGTTGTTTGGTTTGGAGCACAGATTTTTCGTTGGCTATCTCTCATTGCCGACTGGTCTTTTTGGTGGACAAATGTTTATTCAACATTTTTCTTTTTTCTACTTCGGTGTCGGCCAGTTCACTAGATCACGAAGAATGGAATTTGCAAAGGAATGTTGACCAGATGAGACTGGGTGGTGAGCAGTGATGATGTGCGGGAGGGGAGAGAAGACTGTCCGACTAACTGGGCTTATGGTTGGATGAAAACCAGTCCTATTCGTGTTGGATATTGTTCAAACCAACAATACTCTTCTTGCGCCCTGACTAGTATCGGTTTCATTTCTATCAAAAACGCATTGGTTGCTCGAGTTGGTTCGGAAATTTTAGCTTTACTTTTAGAATATTTTTACATTACTGTGAAAATTTTCAAATTTGATTTTCCCGCAAAATTCTTTGCAGCATTTTGATTGAAAGATTTCGAAAATTATGAGGATTACGTAATAGTTATGTCTTGATAAATACAATATCTTTTTTAGTCTGGGTCAAAAAATTTTGTCAACGTCTTTCGTGTTCGCACCACCTTTTTCACGTAGAAAATGAGTTCACGCCTGACGGAAGTTGAAATTCGGTCATCTTTTAGGCTTTAGTCGAGCGAAAATATTTCTCGCCTGACATCATTGCTGTATAGGAGGACCGATGTCGACCAAGAATTTTCTAGTGTATACAATAAATTTTACCTAGATAATGTTGAAAATTTTTCACCAACTTATATTCGTTGGAGGTGTCTTGTCAGAACGAGACGACCACGACAAGCGGTCGACGTTGACCGTTCGTCCTCGACTGACCCGCTTTTTCCACCGTTCCCTCGTCCATACGCGCTGTATTGGCTGGTTACAATTTATACTAGTCGACCCAGGGGCCATTGGTCGAATAACTTAGATGTGACTATATTTGGTTCCCTGTGCTGGCGGGAGGGATAGGGTTTAAATGGTTGGATCAAATTGGTGTTTAAGACCGGTAAAGTCTGATCGATGATCAGCTGTATTTTATTTTTTAAAATGGCAATCTTAATCACTGAGTGCACTAAATTTTGATTTTGTTCTGTATGCTTCCCACGATTTTCAGTTATTTTGTTCCACAAAAACCCTCTTTTTCTGTCAATAATTGGCCGAATCATAGCTATGGTTTTTGTGGTAATCGTGTGCCTTTCTTTGGGCATCTAGGACAGGTAGCTCGAATTCATTTTGTTTGTTTACAGAAGATTACCAAAAAGAGAGCAGATCAGGTTTTTGGACTTCGCCCAATCTGATTGCTGGCACAGTTACTTGATTGGGAACTTTAGGCTTTTCTTATCAAAAATAGCAAGAAGATGAGATTTTCTGCTGGAAAGCTAAAGCTACCCATTGCTCCATCTCAACACTCTGACGAGGCACAGGGTTTCCAAGCTTCCTAGTGAAGTGGACCCTTGATTAGCTGCATGCATTTTGGAGCTTCCGAAGTGTTGGGCCAACAAAAACTGGTCATGTTCATTGTCGTGCTTTGTCACATCACCAAGCGCAGGCAGAGCACTCGAGGGCTGGGGCTGCTAGCCTGCAGCAAGACTTATTATCTTTTCAACTCATGGAAAGGAAATTGTTGAAAATCTGTTCGCCATAACTTGATCTGGTCTAATCACTAATTTGAAACTGTTCCTGTTTCACTTTTTTTATTGGTTTATCTTCTCCATTATAGTTTAGCTAATCTGTTTTGAGGGAGTTTTGTAGATTATTGCTCTTCTACCACCATTTTCCTGTTTTCTTTGCACGAAGGCATAGCCCACTCAAATTGCACATGAACAGAGTGTCCTTATCACCGATGGCCGCATCCTTTTCTATTGGAAAAGGATGAAAAAGTGAAAAGTGTTGTTTTATAAAATTCCTCCATCGCCATCAAAATATTTAGCTGACAATCTGTCACGCCTGTCACGGTTGTGGTGCATGCATGTACTCTGATCAGATCCTTTAAAAATGCACACACTTAAAAATGCTGGACACAGCACATCGCTCTGCTCCAGTAAAAAGAATGCGCTTGAATGCTCCCTGTTCGAGGCTATTTTAGTTCTCGCCGCCCTGCCGATTTGGAAAAGTTGCGCAGAGACAAAAAGGGGACTGTCGATGGGGTGAGAATAACGTTATTTCTAGTTTTCGAAATATCGTTTTGGAAGAATTGTGCTTGTCAAATTCTGAACTGTTGGAGAGAGGATGGAATGGGACGGGTGTTATTTGCCATGACTATTAGACTAAAAAGAATTTTTTGTCTACCGATTGTTTGGGGAGTTGAGACTGTAGAATAAAGTGGATTTCCATTTTTTGTAGCTAACGAGGCCAAAGTGAATAAGCATCCTGGTTCATTTTTTTACTGCGCTTGATGAAAGCATTGGCTTTGCTTCTGTTTTTGCACTCTCGGCATCTTAAATTGATATTTACCTAAATAAAAATAACTAGAACTAGATTACCGCACTACTTTTTTGCCCAGTCGCTGCTTCTTCGAGTAGTTTTGCTGAAATATTTTTCATACAAAGTCTAACTGCCCTTGCATTTGCTCTCCGAACTAGCCTGGCCTTATGCGTTTGTACATATACTCTGAAGGTGGGTGGTTCGATCCCGACTGGAGCTATATTTTTTGTTTTTTAAATCATTTCAAAACTTTCAAGGAACTAGTAGTTTGGTCCGGTTACCTAGAGTAGGATAGGGATTCTAAAATATTACGCGCCAAAATATGAGATGGCGCTGATTTTGAAATGGGCGCCAATTTTAAAATCCTGTCTTTGCAGCGCAACGCATCGATCAGGGACCAATCGCTTCGCTGATTTACTTGCTCGCCTATATCTGACCTGTTTTGGGTGCTATTAGCGTGGGTTAGGGAACATTAGATTCGTGGGATCGCCGCCAGTCGTCCACCACTTGATAGCCCGGGCATCAATCAGCCCATTCGGCGTAACTGATTTTCAAAACATTCACGAGGGAATTTGATATCGAAATCACAAACGATGCCGACGCCACCACCTGCTCATATGCCCCCGTCGCACTCCGATGCCGATCGCCAATCAGCATCGATCGGTGGGCGGGACGTTGGAAAAGTATCTTTCAGCGGATTAGCTGAACCATGCGCTATCGGATCATTGGTTGAAGTTGTGGTAAGTTGTACAATTATTTTTTATCAAATTTATGATCGAATTTAAGTGAATTTTTAATATATTTAAAGTTCCCGCCAAAAATTAATTTTGCAGCAGGACATTGATTGAATCTAACTCATGATCGGACCAGATTTTTCCTCGTGCTTTTTTTGTGATGTCTGTCCGAATTTCAGTCAAAGCTTTAAAAAAGTACAATTTTTGCTGTAATTTCCAGAATTTTTAAACTTGGCGCGAAATATAAATTTTTGGTGAACAGGCCCCGCTAAAAAAAATTATAGCATCTAGCGCTTCATATTCACTCATTGACCACTTAATTTGCAATTTATAACACTCCTGGCAAATCACAAAAATTCTGTGAAGTCGTAAAACAACGCAAAAAATCAAATATCTACCACAAAAGTTTTTGTACTATTTTTCGCTGCCTTCCAAGTTATTGTGGCCAGTAGGGCAAACTTGACGAACTCTGTTGTGAACCTGCAAAACTGATTTCTTACGCGCACTTCACGCATAAATCAATCCTCGAGTCTGAAGCCATAAAAGGCAACACTAGCAGAAACGATGTCAGACATTTTTATGAATCCTAGTCTGACATCTTATTTGACACAATCCCTCACTTCAGTCACAACATAATGCAACCTCGATTGCACAATGTGTCACTGGGTTAGCGAATGCAGGCACTTGAAATGTAAGGACCTGCCTGGGAAAGGTAAACAGCGACCAGGCGCGTGAGTACAATGTAGCTGGCACAACCAGCCCCCCCCCCCCCCTCCAACATACACACTCCGGACCACAAGCCATAAAAAACTGTTTCTTAAAAACTTTTCTGCAGGGGTTTACAAGGAACATACAACGTAGGCAGAATTTTGAAAATTGCAAAATTTAAACTTTTGCAAAATCGGTTTTTGTAGATCAATGCCCAAGGGGCCACGCAAGGTTCGGTTTTGGTCGAAGCCATTGCTCCAACGGGTAAAGTGCATCGGTGTCAAGTTCATCAACGGGGCAACACGTTTACAGCAACTTTCACGCCGAATGAAGTCGGTAAGTGGTGCAAAAAAATCGATTAGCTGATTGAGATCAGATAATCGATAAATTTATAAATTTTTATTGGAAGATAAAAATTCGTCTCGGTTATTTGACTCGTATGACCATATGTGATCTCATATAATCATAAACTGAAAACTTGAACCAATTAGTAATAATTTCAACTAACTAATTAATCATGGTGATTAGTGACATTTTATTCAATTTGTGAATCGTCTTTTATTTTAAGTGGCTGTTCATTACTCATTCGCATAAACTTCATTCGTAATTACAAAACATGATAAACAAACCTTAATTACAAAAGTTTTGAATCTGAAAAGTTTTCATCACTTTTTCGCCATATCGATTTTCTCGATGGCAGATCGATATTGATCACATCCTGATCACACCACTCTGTTGCAGGCGAATGGCAAATCGCGATCATGTACGACAGTGAGCACATTCGAGGCAGTCCATTCGTGTGTCATGTCTACGACGCCAACTTGGTGCGCGTTTATGGTCTGGACGTTGGTGTGGTTGGGCAAGAACTGAAATTCAATGTCAATACATCACATGCTGGTCGAGGGGACATCCAAGTAGGGCAATGGCCAAGCTGCTTGTAGTTCAAGGAAGCCTAAGTTGACTATGTCAGGTTCAAGTATCGCATCATGGTCGATCGATACCTTGTTATCTGGACAAACAAGGCCCCAGCCTATATCGAGTTCAATTCACCCCCGATGGAGCTGGGCATTATAAAATCCATGTCTATTTCAATAACATGGAAGTCAAAGGTAAGAACTGCAGGTTCATGTCGAGTCCCGTACCCGACTTGTATCAGACCACTTACAAATTCCTGGATTCTGATTGGTCTGATCCACCAAAGCCCCGCCCATCGGACGATTTTCTTCCGTATTTCTCACCAGTTTAAAGATTTTTTTGCAACCTTAGTCTCATTGGATTCCTATAAATGCAAAGCTGTGACTGCCAATGTAAAGACGGTGCAGCCCATATCTGGCATGCAACTGATCATTCACCAGTTTCTGGATTCTGACTGGTCAAATCTACATAAGCCCTGCCCATTGCACTCTTTGACGTATTTCTCACCTGTTGAAACATTCATTGCACATTTTAGGCTCTCCATTTTCCTTGGATATTGTGGATGCGAGTTCAGTGAGCGTATATGGAGATAACTTACGAATGGCCAGTGTGGATAAATTGGCAACATTCATGATCCACGCTGTTGGTGCTGACAGCAAGGATTTGACTGTGACCATAAATGGTAAGTAGTCCTTGTTATTTCTCCCCAGAAGCATGGATCTGCATGTATGTTTTGTGCTGTTACTCAGGGTGTGCATGCTGATTTAGAAACTGTAGTCCTGCACTTGGTTTGGTTTTGACGGATGCATGCTTAGGTTTAAAAATTAGATATAATTTTAATTTTAGGTTTTGTATTCGTAGTTCTATCTTAGCCAGTTCTCGGATGCCGTTGCACTTTGCACAGGTATTCTGTCCAATTATTGTAGATTTTGTGTTGGTGAGATCTTTTCTAAGACCCCGTAGTTATCACGGAGAAAGGGGTTTTTATAAGTTTTTCAAACTGCCGAATGGCGGGAATTCAAATATTTTGTTACTTCGATTAGTTTTTTTAAAAAGCGGGAATTCAAATATTTTGTCGACTCGAATTTTTATCGTGGTCAATCTTTAAAAAAGCGGGATTTAGAATGGGCGGCAAAATTTGATATTGCTACTATTACTCAAAGTTTTTGCGGGAATTCACCTTTTTCTGGTGTATGTGCAGTTTTTTAAAAACTTTGGAAGTACCAATTTTTTGTAGAATGTGAGGGCGAAATGATAAAAATAAGATAACTTTTGTATCCATGGCGCAAAAATTTGTGTTGTTCGTAAAAAGTGCCGGCGGGAAATTTAAACTTATGAGAATACATTTGAGTTAACTAGATGTACGTATGTGTGGTTAATTTAACAATTCGTTTGTCCAAAAAAAAGATTCTTCAAAAATGTACAAATATTTCTTGCCTGCAGCGCCATCTGGCAAAAAGAAGCGTGCTCGTGTCGTTCCGATGGGCGACTCGACTTATCGAGTTGAGTGGAAACCAGTTGAAGCAGGTAAGATTGCTTTCACTGAATTTGTGTCCCAGATGCGACCCCGAAGGCCAGAGCATGTGTGCACTGCCAAGTGAAGGATCATGGCCTAGCGGGTAAAGGCGTCTGCCTTTTACGGCTGGCGCGCTCTTACTGGCGATGGTTCGACTCCCGCCCGGGTGAAATGCTCGTCAAATGTGTTCTTGTCTTCGAGTGCGCTTGTGCTTGGCTATGGATAAAATATGACACGCCAGGATGGGACGAGCCACAGAGTAGTTGGTGCGTGAGAATGTAGTCGATTGTGGATGCCTATGAATCAAAGTTTGCTCAGATGGTGTATGATTAAAAAGAGCAGTGCTCATATTTATGGCGCTTGGGGTGGTTCAGCAGAAGTCATTTCGGCCTTGATGTGGAATCCTGTAGAGTTCAGGCATAAGAGTTGGAAATTGTGTTATTTTGAGGAGAATGGAAAAATTAAGGAATATAAAAGTAGATATTAATTATGTAATTAACTGTGTGTAATTGAATAATTAATAATTTCTAGGCGAACATTATATCGATGTACGTCTTTACAATCAAAGTGTCCAAGATGGACCGTTTTCATGCAACGTTGGGGATCCTGATTTGGTGACTGTGAGGAATATGCCAACTCATTTGAAACACACAGAGTTGGGGGAAGCACAATCTTTTGAAAGTAAGATATTTTTTATCACTTTTTTGTGCATTCAAAATTAAAACTAAAAAGTTCTGGAATTTTAGAAAAGTTGTTTTTATTTTTTAGTCGACGCGTCTGCAGCGGGTTCGGGTAATTTGGAGATACTGATCAATGGTGGGCGAGTCAGTTGTAAAGTGAAGGAATTAGGGAATCGTTTGTACTTGGCCACCTTCACACCCCAGCACCCTGTCACTCATGTCGTCGAGATGCGGTTCAACGGCGAGCCAGTCAAAGGTGAGTGAACTGTGCCTTTACAGACGGTTGATGATGCGTGCAGGTGATGCCTCCCCAACGCCCTCTATATGGTCACCGTTTTCATCATGATCCATATTTCAAAAACGTTTACGCAGCCGCGCATCGTCGCTTGTCTGATTCGAAAATGACCTGGGAATATGCGAGTATTATTTATAAATAGGCATAGCGTTCGCGACGCGCGATGACGTGGTACGAGTGAACGAGGAATCCTTTTATGGTGTTACACCATAGGCGACTTTTCGTATTGTTCGTTACGCATATATACTAATCGCATTTTTCGTGAAACGACCCCCCGTAGGCCTAGGCAAACGCACTTTGCTCACGCCCCGGGGTTGGATAAAGTTTGACAACAGTTCTCTATGATCCATCTCGGTGAATGGGTGTGGTGCCTTGTTCGTTCCTGTACTATACAGTATGTTCGCAGGGCAGTATTGAATGTGATCGTTGGTTTGTGCTGCAGGATCCACCAAAATGATAGTTTTTATGTATTACTTTACCCAATAGTCTGCAATTTGTGCTTTAGGTAGTCCGTGGCGAATCGAAATAAGTTTGCCAAGCGGAGGAGACACGACTCAAACGAGCGTGACTTCCACAATGATGACTGCAGTTGGTGCGCCAGCTGGTTTTCCGCTGGGAAGTGTCATTTTGGCGGCTCCTATCCAGTTTCCTGGTGGCACATCGCCAATCAGCAGCTACGCGGCTTATTTGACTGCAGCACCGCCCACTTTTACATCGACTGCTAACACGCAAGGAAACACCATGACTACTTTCAGGTAAGGCCAGGCTGATTATTTGGCCAGGTGGCTCTTTGAAGGGCGAACAGGTGGGCTATTGAACGCATGTTTGGACCGCAGCGAATTTCTTAAGGGTGGTCGCTGTCTTCGAGATTTTGCCCGTGTGTGTCATATTACTCCTATGAACGCGAGTTTGTTCCGCCTTGCCTGATCAAAATGAAGAGCTGTGGTGGCGAACCCGTCTCTGCTATGCTAGCACCGACCCATAACACTGGCCAATAATTGCATTATCAGTCGGGCCTGGACCGAGTGCTTAAGAACTAAGACTTCTGTCAGTCCCAAGATTTGGTTTTGGTGTCCAACAAGACTGAAAATGAGTGAATTGATAGTTGGGTCAAAGATTGATTTGAAAAAAAAATTTTGCGAGGGAAAACCAAAAATTGTACTCCCACTGTTGTCTACACCTCCAAGTGTCACCGTCAAGAAATTTGTATATAATCAGACAAGTGACATTTTTCTGCTTTCAGTTCTGAAATTGAACGCGTGACCGAAGATTTAGGCACGAGTCGTTTCGGTGGAAGAAGTGTAGGAGGAGCCATGTGGGCGGAAATTGAAGGACGCGGTCTGACCATGGCCAGTGTGGGCAAAGTGTCCAGTTTCGAAATCGGTGGACGTGGATTGAACGTGGATGATATCGAAGTCCACGTAATCGGTAAGCGGGTCTCACTTCTTTACCCGATCCTTGTAACCCAGAGCATGTAAGACCCACGTTCCAAATTCTGAGAATTCCATTATAGTTCCACAGTGGGTCCATGTATCCGCTGCACCAACGCCTCTTGGATCCACGAAGGGAATCCACATGGAAATCTGGAACCACGCGGAGTTCTGATTTCCATCTGGTTTCCACACAGATCCACCGTGGACTAGCATGGAACTAGAAAATGGGTGTGATCTGGACCAGTAAACTGACGCGTGCGAGTTCGAATCCCACTCCGGGCTCATGTTTTTGATTCCGTTTTTGCAGCATTTCTCGTATGTGCAACAGGAGGGCATTCTTCCCCTAAATCAGCTTCGCAGGTGTACCTTTCTCTACTGTGCTGTAGGAAGTAGTTTCCTGATAAAGCGACTAAATTATCGCTAGCAGCTGCACATTTTTAGTGAGAACAGAATCAGAAAAAAACCAAGGATCTCGAGAGTGCGGGTTTGAATCCTGGTCTGGGCGCCTGTTTCTCGGGGGTTTCTGTAAATAAAATGTTAGTATATTTTCTCTTTTTTGAAAAATGGCGAAAAAATTTTCCGTGGCCATGGGGCCTTGCCCACTCGTGTTGATGATTAATTTTCTCTGACGTATTGTTTTAGGACCCAGCGGCAAGGAAACACCAGCTAGGGTTATCGCTGCGCGTACTGGAAATTTTCGATGCGAGTATGTGACCACTGAAGTTGGTAAGTATTTTTTTTATAGATCGTTTTACAGGCTTTGTAAAACGCGAAATTTGAATTTCCCGCTGCTAGCCGCTTATGACAGTTTTACAAACTACAAACTTATGACAGTTTTACAAAGGAAAAATCCCTGTGTTCAAAGTCTGTGTGCATCTCGTGCTTTAAAGCACTTTCATGTAGAGCAGGAACTATCGGTCACTTTTTTGAAAAGAAAACGATAAATTAAAGCCATGAACTAAGAATAATAAAACAAATTTCTTGCTTAAAGCTAGCGCACAGTCTTGACAAAGTGTTTAATGTGCTGTGAGCTCATTAAAATCACTTGTGCCATGGCTTATCTGATCTGCTAAAACTTTGAGTCAGAATTGAAGACGCTGTTCGTATTTTACTTCAGAAGATTTTTCTTGGGGCTCATGCAAATTACTCTGAGTACTGAAAAAACCAAAAGAACACGTATCACTGAGGATCGAACCCACTATTAGCAAAAAAGTTCGCTGGGTCGTGAGAGTTTTTTAAACCATGACTGTCTATGCTAAGCCATAGCGCCATAGCCAAAGCAGTTGAGTGCATTTGATTGAAAGTGTCATAAAACCAAAAGAGTTACCACCACTGAGGATCGAACCCATTCCTCTTTTGGCGCGCACGGTCGGTTCAGACACCCAGATACTTTTCTAGGCACTTACCGCATCGACCTGTCACTGGCCGGTCGTCCCGTAGATGGCAGTCCATTCCACATTTCGTCCTACGCTTCGCAACGAGTCTTCATCGATCCGATTCCTGGCGGTGCTGTCGGACAACCAGTGCAGTTTTTCGTGGATGCCAACGAAGCTGGGAAAGGTCAATTGGAAATTTCGGTCAATCAAGGTCGTGTACCGAACAATGTGCAGATGCAAGGCACAGGCCGATGCCTGGTCACTTTCATACCAGAACACGTGGGCACCTACGTAATCGATGTCACATTCAATGGAGAACTAGTTCGAGGTAGGCACAACCCCAAATGAGATTATACAATATATTCCACCCTCGGCTACCAGTTTTTAACCATTGGAACCCCAAAAATTTAAAAAGATGATTGAATTTTTCTGACTAATTTTTCAATTATTCAGAGCGTACGAATCCTTTTTCACTCACAAATTCTCGTTTCGACGAGTTCCGACTTGTAAAATATGTACCTTAGTGAAAATGAGTCCTGGCCTGGTTTGACGGACAAATTAACGACCTGATTCTAAACCTGTGTTTTTACATAATTTTCCAAAATGAATCGGACAAATCGAAGTGTGTAAAAATATTTTGTCCACTTTTTGAAAGGCGCATTTAAAGAATAAGTTGACATCGACTCGATTCGGTAGCGGAGTTGTGAAAAATAGATTTAGCTGCAGTCAAACGAAAAATTCAAAATGGATGCTTTGGGAATAAAAATTAAAAATTTCGTCCTCGATGACAAACGCGCTTTTGTGACTGGAATTTTTATTTATAATCTTCAAAATTCTTTCGGGAAAAATCATCAACGTAAGTTCAATTAGTTGGAAAATTGTTATTTGGGTTGAACATTTCCGATTTATTGCAGGATCCATTCTTGCTACAGGATTTATACCCTTCAGGGTTCACGCCAGGTTGAAAAACTAATAATACCTGAAAAAGTCAAGGAAATTTTAGAAATTTTTTGAACCTAGGAAAATCATGGAAAACTGAGGGCTGCATTTTGAAGTTTCAAATTTCGAATTACCTTTTGTCTGCACCTTTTGTGTGTTTCGAACTGCCTTTTCTGTGCACCTGATGATCAGGCTTGATTCTTTTAGACGGAGGGCGGCGTGAAAATAATTGGGGGAAATTTATGTCTGGCACAGAAAAATCATGCTTGTACGAACTGCGCTGTTTTTCCTCAGACAATCTACTCACGATTTTAGGCTGCCCTATTCGCGTGGAAATATACGACCAGGACCCATCGACTGGACATATCGAACATCGTCAAATCCTAGCCGACTCATCGTCGTCCAGATTCATCCGCCCGCGTTCACCAAGCCGCACTTACAGCCCTTCTACTGTGCAAGGTGCAACGAGCAGTTTTGGCACGACCAGCACTTATCAATACGAGAAACGTGAATACACGAGCAACAGTGGTCTGAATCAGTCGAATGGGGATCGAGGCACGCACACATCGTCGGTCAGCTACTACATACCTGGCCAGCCAGTCACTGTGCACTTGCCACCACCAACGGCTTCCACGACCCATACTTCGAGCACCATAGTGACCACAACGTCAGCAGTGCCGCCAGCCCCGCCACCACCACCGCCGCCGCCCCCACCCCAGCCTGTCTTGCATGGGGCAAAGATATTGACCAAAAGTTGGCAACATAAGAGAACGCCCACCGAACCACCTGCCATGGTTGCTGATCACACAGATAGACGGTCCGAAACAGTGGAAACGAAGAGATTTGAGACGGCGCCATTGGCCTCTGAGACCAAACATATTTTCCGTGAGGAACAACGAGGAGTAAAAGGAAGTGGAAGTAAGTAAGGGTTTAAGTCCCTGTGGGCCCTTTTCTTGTGCTTCACTGCGACCAAGAGATCGACTAAGTGTTTCGTGCTATCCACTCCAGCTCGCAGCTGGGACATATACTCCGCAAAAGTGGGGCCAGTCTAACCCTCTGGCAGACAGGTCATGGCGAGCGGCAGAGTAATCGATACTCTTCCCTGGCTGGGAGACGTCAACCTGTCAGGTCCAGTCGGATTTAGCTTGTCGCGCCAACTTTGGTCGGCCCCATTATCGCCTACGCCTGCCCGGCATGGTTGCACCAGCCTGTGTGGTGGGACTGTATGGAAGAACCTGAGGGATATATCGAGATAAGTGGGATCCAGGGTTGCTAGACACCTCTAGTGGAGCTATCCATGCGCCGTTTTTAATAATGGCTTCTCGCACCCTTCTAATCGTGAGTCTTCGCATATAGTGCCATATTTTACCCAATCAAAACGCTTCCAGTCTGACAGTTTTGAAATTTTCTGAAAACTGGGGTTAGGATAGTCGCATTACAAAAGCCGAACATTGCCACATTCTGTCACACACTGGGTAAAATGTGGTTTTAGCTGTCAGTAGACAGTCTTGCTTAAGAAATCGGATCGCTCGCGCCAGTGGGGCATTAATTGCGAGGGAGGCGGGTTTGGGTGTGGGCGCACGATAAGAAAGACATACGTAGATGCGCGAATTCGGGTGGTCACAGATTAGCGAGTTGAACGCCAAAATGTAGAACCGCAGAAAGCGGTCAGGGCAAAGTTTGTAAATACAGAAGGTTTCATAGTGTCAAAGCACCTTTGCAGGTCGCATCTAGAAGGACTTGCTCGTCCTTTCCGCTGGGCCGCACTCTGCGCTCACCATCCATGCTCATGGTGAGCCAGGAGCCATCCCAGCTTTTTCAACTCAATTCTTGGCTCAACGTTTAGTCGTTATTGGCTGCCCAGTAAATGGCCTGTCTTTACCCGCGAGCACCGCTTCCCGCTCTTGCCTTGCGGGAGAAGAAGATACTGTAGCACCCACACAACACTTAGTGTAGGTCCAATAAGCGCCTGCTCAAACGCCACCGTGCCCTGCCTGAGACTGCCACCACCATTAGTGTACTGTGAGTTGCTGCAAACGTGGCATGAATTTCTGTCATGATATGCCCTTTTCCCTGCCAGGCGTACAGTACAGCTGAAAAATACACAAAATCTTGAATCTTGAGCGGGAATCTAACCTGCTCTGCCAGCTAAAGCAAATCACTTTTTTAGTCCATACCGAAACCGAGCGCCATCAGACCCATCGCAATGGTTCAGCCATCCACGACCGTGGTACTAGCCCCGAGGAGGAGCGTGGCAAGATTGGCGTGCACTCATCGACTGCTTATCGTCCTCGCATAACTGAAACCACGTCCGTGATCGAGAATCGTCACCAAGAAGAATACAGCGTGTCCAGATCGCATCATCGCAGTTCTGCGGGCGAGCTGCATCACGAACGGGCCCGTGAATACGACGAGATCCATCGACCAGCCACTGATCGGTTCTACAAATACGACAGTGGCCAGCCAATACACACTACTTATCACGAAGAACGCACGAGTGAATTGGGAAGAAAAATTGATGACAAACACGAATTCGAAATAAAGACCAAGAAATTCGCCGAGAAACCGTACGATTTCGAAGAAAGAATTCGTCGATTCGAAGCAAAACACGATGACGATCGATCATTGGGAAGAAGATACGAAAAAGATACACACGAAGAGGAACGATCATTCGGGACCAGGAAATATTTTGAACGTCAACAAACTCCAACAAAATTGTCAGAAATGTCAACCGAAACTCCAACAACTGCACGATCAGAATTCGAACAACGTTTAGCTGGTCGACGAGCAGTGGCTGATCGAGAAGAGAAACACACCAGTCTTACCACGAGTGAACAGACGAAAGGGGGAGTGACCACTGTGGCCAGTTACGGGGTCCACTCCACCACCCCAATCACAGCCACCCACGCCCACGAGTATCGACGACTGGGCCACTCCGACGCCACCCCCCTGACTACTCACGTCCTACGACCAGAACCAGAACTCGCAGATTTGCCCCATGCCACCGAGCCAGAACATTGGGAGGCGTCCTACGCGCATAAATCAACGGTCGAGAAAGACACTCGATCCGATGCCCATAATGAGAAAGTGAGGCCTGTAGATGTTCAGGCTGGACGATTAGAGGCGCCTACCAAATCCGATATCCACATCAACCGCGATGTTCCCATCCGATCCGAGATCCATCGCGACCATCGTCAGTCACCCGAAGCCTCAGCCTCCTGGTCCAGCACGTCCGCTGACGAACTGGTGGAAGAAAGCGAATTGGTTCATGAAAAAGGAGAACATAAAAAGAAAGAAGAATTGGATACGCTCAGACACGTTGGTGCGGCAGGTTTGGTTAGTGCCACCACCAAAGAACAAAAAGTGGATGTAAAAGCAATCAAAGTGGAATTCCCCGAAGCTAGTGAAGCTGGAGCTGGCGTTGTTGTGGTCAGAGTTAGGAAACCAACTTCTTTCGAGTTGAAACCTGCAATTTTCGATACGAATGATTTAAAAATCAATGTTCTAAGTAAGAAAATGTTAAACATTTTTTCCTTTTTTATATACACCATTTCACATGTCTCCTTTGGCGCAAAATTGGAACTTCCCGCGCTAGCTGCTTGTAACAGTTTTACACGGGTATAATGTCCCATCTGTCAAAACCTGTGCGTTTCCCGCGTTTCAAAGTTTTTTCAGGCAGTTTTTTAAAGTAAACGAAGGTTAAATCAAATATACTGCGCACACAAATTTCAGACATTACAACACGCGCACACTTTTTATCCGCGTCAAACTGTTATTAGCGGCTCGCAGCCCGGGAAATTCAAATTTTGCATTGTATGAAGCGTGTAAAATGTCTTATAGCCCACTCGATACATGTTAGTTGAAATATTTGGCTGAGCTCATGATATTATTCTGGCATTGCCACATCAGGCACTCGACTCGCACCGAAACTGTCTTTTATGGAATTCTTATTTTAGCCCCATCAAAATCGAGTTTGGACTATCGTGTTCGCGACTCCCGACAAGGTCTTATCGTTGAATTCACTCCGACGGAAGTTGGTAAGCAGTTTTCTGATCTTACGCGCACAACGAAAAGTGAATTTGCTCAACTCGTTTTTGTAAAAAGCACAAAAAAGATAAGCCTAGCAAATTGCTCTTTTTGGAGCAGTGATGAATAAACTCCGAAACTGGTTTCTGGGGAGACTGAGTTGTAAAGAAAAGTAAGGCAGGGGCCAGTTTTCAAGTGGGTCGTCCGCAAGAAAACTTCTCAAAGGGTCCTGTTGGGAAGATGACAGGCGGGAATAGCTGATGGGGTGACGAGGAGGTGACTTGCCACCAGTCCTTGTGACAGATTGGTGGACTGTGGTTGACGAGGATTACATCGTGGACAATTTGAAAATGTCAGGGAAATTTATTATACCCGACCGAAAATTGAGTAAAAAAATGGAGTCCAACGAGTTGAAAAATTTTTAAAGTTCTTAAATTTGTGAAGTATTTCCATTAAAGATTTTAATGAATAGCCAATAGAGGAAAGACGGATCGATATATCGGAGATCAGATTTTTCAATCGGATTTTTGTGATTTGGCATTTCAATGTTAAAATTCTGCATTGGTACTGTTACGGCGATTGAGTGCACAGTAGTCCCTACTGTTTTAGAATAGGCACCTTCTTAGTCTACAGTTGTGTTGTGTCCTAGCTACACTAGTACTTGATAACATTGTTTGACTGCCCTGATTTTCAGGCACTCATAAAGTCCACGTGCAAGTCCGTGATGAAGCATTGCTCCAATCACCGTACGTGGTCAAAGTTTACGACTCTGATCGAATTCAAGTGACTGGCATTGAATCTGGTGTGGTTGGAAATCCAGTACAGTTCACAGGTACGTGCCCTGATCGAATGTGTTATTGAAGTTCCTACTGATCGATTCCTAAATGGAAGCGCGGCTATCGTGATGCGCTGCGAACGATGTACAGTTTTTGACCCATACTGGCCGTGCCAAGGGGGTCAACATTTTCCTATTGGTGTGGGCTAGGGGGCTTGTCAAGTGACCTTGCCGCCAGTTATCCAACTGTGTAGGGTCAATCCGGGATGAATGCCGGCCAAGGGCGCGTGTTAGTCGCCACCCTGCGATGTCGGTGCATACCTTGTGGGCAACCATACCCTATTTGTGCCCTGTGAGGAGGCCAGGACTCGAGAGCATCCCGCCCCATAACGGATGATGGATGAGTCACCCACCACTAGGCGTGCAAGGCGCAGATAGAACGTCACCAGTCCTCAGACGGCCAGAGTTAAACTCAGGGCAGACTGGTTTCCATCTCTGCCAAGCAAACTGTGACACACGTATTTGACTGATACACCAACGAAGCGGCCTTGACAATGCACAGTTTTTTTAAAGATCTTGTGTGTTGGGCCCCGTGCCGCGCCAGTTGCCTACCAAACTTTCAACCCGTTTTGCCTCTAGCCGGTCAGCAGTCATGATATGATAAGAGAGTGTAATCAGTCCTGGCAGGCGTAAAAGGAAGGTGGCCTACCGAAGTCGTCGGGACAAAAACTCCGACTGGAGCAGGCTAGTCTTGCGAGTATACCTGCGGCTGAAACATCAACCCGAGAGGTTGACGTGTCCCAGCCAGGGGAGAGTGTCGATAACTCCCACTCCCACTACCAGGCAGGGGTACACTCGGCTGTGAAGTGACGAGTTTTCACGGCAGCTTCGCTCTGTGTGTCTCGACTAGGAGCACATGCATACGGGGGCCTTCGCCTGTACCAGCCTCCCAGGATGATACTGGGCGAGAAGGGAGGGACCTTCTTGAGTGGTGTCGAAGCAGTTTCCTGATTCTCTACTCGTTCGTCTTGCGCCACTTGAACGTACCGGGTGAATCGCCCAGAGCCAGGTGTGCAAGACCAGTGACGGACTCCAAACTGCCGTCCTCAGCTGGAGAAAAATGCGGCCCAATCAATGAGGGATCAACGCCTCAACCAACTGAGCCACCGCGGCCCGTTGACTCTGTACAGTTGCTGCCTGCATGCCTTCCCATGCCCCCCCCCCTACAGATCCAGTGACGATCTCTACTGCACTCCAAATATTCAAATGGATCTTTGCACTGTGGGGATGCGGATGTACTAACCTGCTCAAACCCCCAGGATCATATGTTCCAGCTGACAGTTCGCAGTCAGTGTGATAGCCACTGGCCACTTGGCATGTATCGGGTTTGCCAGAAAGACTGATACTCCTCGAAGGGGCAGGTTTCCGCGGAGGCCGCCTCAGTGGTGTAGCGGTGAAAGGCGTGTGTCACAGTTTGCTTGGCAGAGTTGAACTGGTCGTCTGAGAACTTGCTGGAGTTCTCTCTGCGCCTTGCACACCTGGCGGTGGGAGACTCACCCTTCATCCTCCTGGGGCCGATAAACGAGGAGAGGGGGCTCTGAAATCCGGGTCTTCTCACGGGGCACGGGCTGGGTATGGTTGCCCCACCGGGGTAACCACCGAAATCGCGGAGTAGCGACCAACAAGCCCCTTTGCCCGCGGGTAAAGGGCCAAAAATCGACCCTCCCTGGACCGACCAGGAGTGGTAAAATAAAGTTTTCGCGGGGCCGGGCGTCTTTCACTTTACACGGCCATTCTCCATTCAATTTTTTCTTGGGGCCCGTTTGTGCAATAGAAAATTGTATAGGATGAGAGTACGTGCTTATGCTCTCTTACACTACTCCGCATCATTTTCAGTGGATGCAACTAACGCTGGATACGGCAGCTTGGAAATCGCCATTAAGGACAGTGATGGCAATATTATACCCAGCAAAGTGAACGCTGTGCAAGACAGTACTTCGAAGTTCACAGTTTCATTTTTGCCACAAAAAGCCGACGATTACGGAATACACGTCAGTTTTAACCAGGAAAATTTGAGAGGTAGGTGAAAGCAATCGGTTTGGGATGCTTGGTTATTGTGCACTCTACCACAACCAGGTTGCATATGCAGGCGTGATGTGCCAGTGCTAGAGCGTACAATAAACAGGCACTTCGAACAATGATCTGTGCACAGCAGTGCCCCGAAATACCCTCCATGACTGAAGGGAGAATGCGGCACTGCAGTTGAACACTACTTATTTGTAATTCAAATAAAATAAAAATGGATCAAAATAAACTGCTGCAGTCAAAATATGATGCAAAGCACAGCAGAGATTACACTGTACTACGTCTGGGTCCATCTGGATGTAGTGGCCAGTGGAGCTTTGCACGCGCCAAAACCCAGGGGAGCTAATAGTCTTCCGACCCCTTCATGGCTGAAACATCACCCTGACGGGTGATTCCTTCAGCTGCTGGTTCCGTACAACGGATGAATCGCCAGATGAGCTTCTACAACACCAAATCATCCATTTTAGGCAGCCCATTCGTAACTACGGTCAAAGAGAATCCAGCTCTGCGTGAAACGGCAGCTGTTATAAGCGCACCAGCAGCTTCAGCATTGGCGACTCAAATGACATCGGAAATCATGCAACAAGCAACTCATTCTCCTCCACTTCAAACTCAAGAGCAGTCTAAAGCGCAACCAGCGCAGAACCAGCAATTGACTCAAGCGGCTAATGGTGTTTCGAAAACGTCCCATTCATCCACTGGCTCGCTCACCACTGCCGCCAGCCAAGCTAAATTGGTCGGCGATGATCGCACAAAAGAGCGTTTATTAAAATTAGCACCAGTTGGCAAAACAGCCACATTGTTGGTGACTGGTGTGGAATCGAAGGTTGGAAAACCAAAAGTCGATGTCAAAGGTTTGAAAAGTTTTTTTAAGCACTTTTATTCTAAAAGTAGAAGAGAACTGGTTTTTATTATTTTACTAGGATAGACTGGATTCAGTGCAAGTCAGTTAGTAATCTGTTTGCAAGTATTTGCATGTACTTTAGTCAATGCATGGCATCTGAGTGAGAGCATGAGCATGTGCATTTTTCGCTTTTTTCTTCAATTTTGAAATTAAAATTTTTAGGAAATATTTTTACTCGTTATAGGACCTAATGGAAAAATTTTACATACGCAAGTGGTCGATGTAGGCCAAGGGACATACAGGATTGAATTCGGGCCGAGTATGGTCGGTAAGCCTTTTCGGTCATGTCTGACATTCAGATCGATATTATTGAATTTCATGCAGGTGATCACGTGATCGATGTGAAATTGGGCGAAGCTCACGTGCAAGGCAGCCCTTTCACGTGCCGTGTGTACGATGCCAGGAAAATCAAGGTGGGAGAAATCCCCAGTGGCTCGGTTGGAAAGCCTGTTCACTTTGTCGGTAAGGGGGGGGGGGGGGTTAGCACAAGACAGTGCCTGCTGTCATTCCGAGTGTAATGTGTGTATGCATGTCTCTTTGGAGTCCTCATCCTCCAAGGCAGCATAGGCCACCCAGCCTAGCCTTAGAGGGGAGGCACCAGGGGCCCACCCACTACCCTTGTGGCATTAACCTGGGTGGCTAGAGCACAACACAAGTTGACTCTACGTTTCCCTGTCTTAATCCACTCTCGCGCATTCTACCGGAGGACCCATAAATCTTACAACCATTCGCGAACTGTCACGTGACTGGCACTTTTCCTTTTGTAGTGGATGCTGGCGAAGCAGGTGTAGGCAATTTGGAAGTAGCTGTAAATGAGGGTCGTATCCCGTCGATGGCGCACGGTTTGGGCCAGCATCGATACGATATATCGTTCGTGCCGAAGGATGCCATCGAGCACACGATTAGTGTCCGATTTAACAATGAAGCCGTACCAGGTAACGAGGACGTGCTGACTTTATTTTCCGTGTGTCGTCGTCTAAAGGAGACGTTTTGTTGACAAATTCGATACTTCTTATTCTTTTTGACTGGCTCGTGTTGTCGAAGGCGATGTAAGGAAGTACAATAGGCTCACCTCGAGCGGCAGGTAGGCCCATTGACTAAGGGCCTGTCTCGTGCAAAAACCACCATCGACTCGTGACCGATCTTTTATTTACAAATTGCGCCCATGCGTTCAATGGCCATGAGCCAGCCCGTAGACTCGCAGGATCCGCGGACTTAGCCGCATTGTCCAAAACTACATCCGCCATTGGCACTTTGATGCCAGCCGCCTTGCATGCTGTGATTCCAATTTTATAGACGAATTTTGATCAAGAAAAATCAAAATTGATTAGAAATTGTACCCATTTTTCTTTTTTAAATGCTACGTTTCGTTTCGACTTCTTCAGGCAGCCCATTTATTTGCAAAGTGGCCCAAATTGGTCACGTGACTGCCAGTGGGCCTGGATTGGAGAGAATACCCGTCAAGAAATCCACTTACTTCAACATCGATCCACAAGGAGCACCTCACGCCCACGTTCAAGTCACCATAAAAGGTAGGACAGGACAGATTGTGTGTTCCTGCAGTGTAAAGGAGATGCGGTGGGGGTGGAAATGTAAAGTTGAGTTGGATGATCAATAGCCGTAGGGCAAGGCAGTGTAAAGTGATTTCTACTTGAACCTGACTCTTCAGAGAGGCACTTACTTGCAGACCCGACCGGCCAGGAATTACCAGTCAATATATCGGGCAATGCAGAAAAGTTATTCAAAGTCGAGTATACGCCCCAAGTGGTTGGTAACCACTCGATCGATGTCCATTATGGGGATAGTCAAGTCCAAAACAATCCATTCATGGTAAAGGCCTATGATTCAAGTCGAGTTAAACTATTGCCAGTGGAAGGAAATGCTGTTGGAAAAACTTGCAGTTTCCAAAGTAATTATATCATATAAACTAAGTTCAAATCCCAGGCAGGGTAAAAGTTTTTGACTTTTTGTTTCAGTTGATGCAGCGAAGGCTGGAGCTGGGAATATGGAGATAATTGTATCAGTGGATGGAAGAAATGTGCCCAATTTTGTGACACCTGAGGGCAATGCCAAATTCAAGGTTTCCTTCACGCCTCAAGAAACAAAACAGCACTTGATCAGTGTTAAATTCAACGGAGAACCTGTGCCAGGTAACCATCAAGTTTTAATGGGCTCTGTGGGGGTTTCATTTGTTGTACTTCTCGCAGAAGGTGCAGTGCACATGTCACATGCTGGCATGGAGGTACTAGAAAGTCGACGAACATGAAAGTGCATCGTGTTCGTCGACTTTCTAGTATCTCCATGGCCCTGGGTCCCTGCAGCACAAACACTTTTCTGCTGTGACTTGCAGGAAGCCCCATGACGTGCAGCATTGTGGACGACCAAGCCTTTTTGGTAATCGGCGAGGGTCTAAGCCAAGCTGTGGTTGGCAAACCAGCTTCATTTATTGTGCAAGCAGGGGATGGGTCCGAGAATGACTGCAATGTGGTTATCACCGGTAAGCATAATCATGGTCAGCCTGACCTCGTAGTCATAGCAGCCTGCCTACACATTGTTCCTGCTGTGCCGCAATTACTGCTTTATGTTCATTTGTCCGTCCCTGTCCCGTTTCATTCTTTGTCGTGTAGTCTCGTCTAAATTTTGAGTTTGCTGTGCAAATGTTAGCTCCCAGTCAAAAAACGGTTCCGTGTCAAATTCTAAGATCGGATGGTGTGGATGCCGGATATCGAGTTCACTACACGCCCATTGAGATAGGTATGATTTTGGTGAGTTCCTGATTTTGTGCAAGCCAAGTCAGACTCGATTGTTCTAGGACCACATTTGATCACTGTTGAAAGGAGAAGGTCCACTAAGGGACCATTTCGATGCAATGTATTCGATCCGTCGAGAGTACGCGTATCGAAAATCGGATGTGGTATCATTGGAAAACCAGTGAAAGCTGTTGGTAAGTTGGCAGTCGAGGGAGAAATAATCAATAGTTTATCGATCGATCGATCACTAATATTCAGGTATTGATCAGTCCACTAATCAATAATTTATCGATCGCTCGACCCCTAATATAGTAAGACTCCGATCAATAATTTATCTATCGATTGATCACCAACATTCAGACTTTGATCAATCACTTATGTATTCAGATTTTGATCAATAATTTACTGATCGATCGATTGTTAATATATAGAGATTACGATCGATAATTTGTCGATCGAATGACCACTAACATATTAAGATATCAATCAGTAATAAATCGATCGATTACTAATAAATTGAGATTTTGATAATTCATTAATTAATCGATTATTTATTCATTTAGATTTAAAAAAATTTTGACCTTGATGATCATCTTTTTGGCGATCAACTTTTTAATAATTGATTGAGCGATCAAACGATAAATAATCGATCACTTTTTCGATCAGTAATTAGTTAAGCAGCTGGTCCAAAACTGATGAATAAATGAATAGTCAATTAGATTAATGAATTATTGTAGTTTGATCAGATAGATCTGATCAGGAATCGATTGATCGATAATAATCCAATCAAAAATTTCTGATCAGTCAACAAATATCTATTTTTTCAGTGGACATATCTAAGGCTGGCGATGGCACGATAACAGTGGATGTAGAGGACTCGTCGAAGAAGATAGTCCTTCCGTGCCAAGTTATCCCGACCAGTATGGGCAGTGCTTACCAAGTCATCTTCACGCCGACAGATGTCAGCACGTTGACACTGTGTATCCTGTTCAATGGGGTCGATATCTCTGATAAGCCGATCACCTGCGATGTGTTCGATTCTTGTCAGATCGAAGCCAGTGGTTCTGGATTGAGCTTGGCGCAAGTTGATCATGTAGCAAATTTTGTCGTGGATTTGGGGAAAGATGGGCACGAAGAGGACCTGATGGTGTGCATTTTCGGTGAGTACAGTGTGGTGGAGAGAAGGGCAGTCCTAGCTAGCTAGTCTTCCTACCTGCTTCATCATTTATGGTAAGCTAGTAAAAAAGTCGCATCAAAATTCAAAAAGTGTCACCACGACTGGGATTCGAACCACAGACCACCCCCACTGGCCCGTTCTTGTTGACCTGAGCTGTAAACTGGGTTTCTCCAGAAGACGACCTGACCCTACCAGACTAGTAGTTCCATATAAATGCCGCTTCAATTTGACCTCACGATCAGTCAGATCACTGTCAGAGCCAGTACCATTAACCTTGTTTCATTTTGACTCACGTGATTTTTTTTATTTTTAGACCCGGCTAAACGTATCGTGCCATCATCCATGAAAAAATCACCAAATGAAAAGGCAAAATACTTGATCGAATTTGTTCCAAAGGACGTAGGCACCCACTCGATCGATATCCAATTTGCTCAGTACCCAGTCATTGGAAGTCCATTTCTATGCGATGTGTTCGACGTAAAACGGGTGCGAGTACTCGAATTGAAAGATGGCCATGTGGGAAAAGAGCAAAAATTTAGAAGTATGTTTAATATTTGAATATGAAAATCAGTTTATTCGAAGACTTTTCTTCTCAGTCGACTGCACAGAAGCTAGCAAAGGATATTTGGATGTATTTTTGAGAAATAAGACCAGCACAACTCGATGTTCAGTCAATCCGCTGGGTGATGGACTATTCTCTTGTGCATTCACACCCAATACATTTGGTCCACATTCGATCGAGATCAGTTACAATGGAGCATCTTTACCTGGTCAGCAGTCCATACCCACTGGCCAACAACCCGTTTCACACTCTTCCTTTCCAGATTCGCCCTACGACTTTTTCGTTCGCGACACAAGTTCAGTTTACGCCGATGGATCTGGTTTGCAAGTAGCCATCGCGCACAAAATCGCCCACTTTACAGTCTTTCTGGCGGGGGCGGGTCGTGGGGAATTGGACGTGGTTGTGTCAGGTGTCGTAGTCATTGTTTGTCCTGTCCTTATTCACGTTTCGGCCTTGCTTTCTTTGCTGTCGCTTAAAACACAGCTGTGCTTCGTAGTTCTAGTCTTGACTATGACAGTACTTTGAGTGTTTGTGTATTTCAGCACCGGACGGTGGGGCAGTGCCAGTCAAGTGCTTCCAACAAAAAGATGGTAATTTCCGAGTCGAATATACGCCGAACAGTGTTGGTAAGTTAGTGAGTCTTATTCAACATCAAGCATTTATGTTTTCATTTCACTACCCGTGTGGTCTCTTCTGAGCTGCCCATGTGGTTTAGTCAACCGTCCCTAGGACGTCATTTGGGGGGGGGGGGGGGGGTCATGTGATGTTGAATGTCTGGCAATCGAGCTTCTAAATATAGCCAGCACCACCCGTCAGGATTTCAGCCATGGACCATGTCGGAATGCTAGACTGGCAGTGTCGTGTAGCCCTGGCGCCTTGTACAGTAGACCATGGCGAGTAGGAGAGCAGGCTTTGCAGCATCAGCCCCTCGGGTTGATGTTCCTAAGCCGCAGATAGTTGCAAGACTTTCCTTGCCGCACTCTCTCTTGCGCATGCCGAGCTTGGTAAATGTCGGGAAATCGATAATTCCCAATTTAAAGGGGCCAATGCTCCTCTTTCCTAAAGCTCCTTGAAGGGGAGTATCGCCTGAGAAAATCATGAGAGCCAGTTGCAACAGCCTGCAAACGATCCTGTAGGTCTGATTGCGAGTTGCCCCTGTCGCTGGCGATTTCAGATAAAACTTTAGGTTTTAGCACACAATGAAAGGTTTGAATGCTAGCTGTCTTATGTTACGTCTGCGCCTCATACAGTACTATATCATGGTTACCCTAACCTCGAAGTGGCCAGTCCAGTTTTGGTGCTCCCTATGAATATACAGACATGCCACATTTACCACAGAATTTTTAGAAGGGAGCATTTGGGTAAAAATTGGTTGATTCAAATATTCTTTGTTTCAGGGACTCATCGAATCGACATCACATTCGGGGATCACCCAATCAGCGGCAGCCCATATACGTGCGACGTTTTCGATCCAGCCCGCGTCGCTGTCCACACAGACTTGCATGGACAAGCTACTAACCAGCAGACTGCTATACGAGGTATGTGAGTGTGAAAGGCTAGGTTTCCATGACCTGCTTGTAGGAGGGGGCATGAGATCGCAAGGTTTATAGCACTCGCCATCTCTCTCCTGCAACCCTGTGTAAGTGCTTGAAACGAATAACAATGCCGCCACCTCTATGAGCCCACTTCACGTGGTTCTCCCTAAAGGAAAGCTGCCATGTGTGCGTTGCTCGCCTTACACCCAAGCTTATCATATCAGGACTGCTGGGTATAAGGCCGTGGGAGCCCGGGATGCCATACTGCAGTGGGATGCCCCAGTTGCGCCGTCCCTGATTGCGCCATTCCAGACTGTGCCGGCATAGAGATTATTATTTGCCCCTGGCCCAAAAACTCCAAATTCTGGGCTGTCAGAATCCATGGTGCTAACACTGGTACCAGAAGAAGAAATAAAGTCAGGGTGGTTACGGGGTCAGTCAGTCACTCTGGTGGTTATGTGGGGTTATGCACGGATATTAGCCCCTACCTTTACCCACCCGCAGACATACTGTAACTGTAACTCCCGCCGCAGTATCTACAGTATGCCCCACCCGGGTGGTCACACAGGACCTAGAGCATGCAACAATCACGTACCCTCTGTAGGATATGACCTTGTGCTGGGCGCTGACCATCGTATTTCCGTTTCCAGTGCACAGGAAGAATGCAGGCAACGCGGCCCTGGCCGTTCAAGTGAGCGATCCGAACGGCAAGCTATTGCCAGTGGAAGTTGTGCCCGTGTCGCACAACGAGGATGAAATCCGCTTCACGCCGACTACGCACGGCCAACACCAGGTCTCGGTTACGTACGGCGGCTATGATGTAGCAAGTATGAAAATCTGACATTTCCATCATGCCACCACAATCATCCCCAGCTTCTGCTTTTCCAGACAGCCCCTTCGCCGTGCTGTTTAACGCCGACGAGCCTGGCATGCCGAGCGCGTACGGGGACGGTTTGTCGCGTGCCATCGTCAATGAACAGGCCTCTTTCGTGGTTGATGTGAAAAAATTGAAAGGAGAATTGAAAGTTGACGTGACTGATCACACTGGACAACGAGCTAAGCACTCAGTGCGCAAAAAGGGTGATGGACTCTACGAAACAGTTTACACGCCCATCGAGCCTGGACAGTACACTGTCACACTCATGTGGAACAACAAGTCTTTGGCTGGTTAGTTTGATCCAACTTGGTTTTCCTCAACTTCTGTCAAGCTTTTTCTTCCAGGAAGTCCGTTCACAGTTTCGGTGGTGAATCCGAGTAAGATCCTGATCGCTGGTGCATCCACTGATCGTCCCGAGGGCGTACCTATTCGTGTGGGTGTCCAGAAGGAAGTCAAAATCGATACATCAGCTGCGGGGCCAGGAAAATTACGCGCAGAGGTGCGAGGTCCCAGCGGAAAATTGCCGACCAAGCTGGACGACACAGCGTCTGGTCAACATAAACTGTCATTTACACCGACCCAAGAAGGTATGTGAACATTCGGAGTGACAAAACCTTGAAGCATATCCATCATGTTGCAGGGGAGCACTTGGTTTACCTGTACTGGTCAGATGTGCCAGTGCCCTCGTGCCCAGCCGTCTACTGGGCTGAACGAGGTGGGGAGGGTGTGTTGCTGGCCGAGACGTCCAGGTCGACCAAGGAGAGCACTAAACGGCACACAAAGGATGGCACAGAGTCGCCATCGATTGGAAGAGAGGGCAGAGGTAAGGCAGAGACATAGTTGGCGGTGGGCATCCTTTGTCCTGTCCTTGTGCGGTGCTGGTGGACACGATTGGTGGCAGGGGCAGCAAAATGCTGTTTGCTGGGTGTTTTCCTGTTAGCCGTGTGGGCCAAATCGTTGTCTGGTGTGAGATGACCGACGTCAGTCAATCACACATTGGAATGTTACCACAATTATGCCTACTGCTTGGGTCTATTTAGACACGGCTAACAGGTATACACTCAAAACAGATAGCGTTTTGTCCGGTAGAGGGATCAATGTCACCCAGTAGCCAGACTTCTAGTGCTACCTGGTCACAAAGCATACTCAACGCTCATGCTGTTTTCGTTGCTTCTTCCATCGGCTAGGTTCAAACCCGTCCAGTGTCATTGTGAACACAGATACGTTTCGTAGCGGTGGTGCGGTGGTTGGTCAAGAAATACAAGCTAGCATCGATGCCCGATTAGCTGGACCGGGTACTGCAAATGCTTAGCTTGGCCAATGTGCTAACTGGCAATCGACTGTTCTCTTGGTTAATCTTAGGTGAACTAACAGCGCAGTGCGTTGGCCCTAACAAATTGGCTTATTGTGAATTGTATGGACGGCGGGATGGAACTTACACATTGCACTTTAGACCACTTGAACCGGGCAGACATAACTTGCATGTCAAGTACGATGGCCAACATGTGCCTGGTACATACTGACCATTATGCAGAGGCTGGGTCCACCCTGCACTGTGTCTGATTTTCAGGCAGCCCATTCGCGCTCAGTGTCAGTAGTCCCCCTGATCCCAGCAAGGTGCGCGTTTATGGTCCCGGCGTCGAACATGGTATCTTATCCAAGTTCAAGAGCGATTTCTCAGTTGATACGCAAGGAGCCGGAGCTGGACAGCTGACAGTCAGAGTTAGAGGACCGAAAGGTATGTGCAGGCAGTCAACAGCGTTTATAATAATTATGATATACTCAACGGCCAATGCTCGAATAATTACTCATCTTCAACCAAAGCCTTTACAATACAGGACACATTGCTATGCATAAGCGTGCATGCACATCGTAGTGCTGTCCATGCGTTATCCGCATGACAGTAAATATGACATGTTCATTCCACTGATGTATATAGTGTACGAATAGGTACATACTGATATACATATAGTTTTTTGTATATATTATATTGGTATGATATGTACCAATATATCCATACCTCCATGTACAGTGAGGCGGGACCAGACCGCTTAAAAGAACGATAAGATGGCATCCACCCACTGGTCCCAGTTTTCGACCCTACCCCTCAACCAGAGAAAGAAGTTGCAGAGTCCATACATAGGTAGGTTGTAATGGGTCTTTTTTCTGCCATGTGTGGCCACTGGAGGTCGGACAGAGTGTCGAGTGTCCTGGGCTTACTGCAAGCTCAAGCTTTATTGGGGGGGGGGGGGGGGGTAAGTCTTATCGTAAGCCAGTCTGTTAACATGTTCCTTTTGCTAAAATGTGCACTTTCCTTAATAAACTGCGCCTGCTTGGATAGGGTAGGGGTCAGGTAGCGGACACCCTGTTTCAGGTTACGTAAAACAAATCTATCTACATAATTAGGCTTAAAACGCTGCGGCGCACCACGTTCTGGCGCCACATAATCTGATGTCAAATTTCTGACCTCACCCATTTGTGCGGGGCCTTGTTGCTGCGCTGCAACCAACACACTTGAGCGTCAGTGGTTGTAGCTGCAGCTAGTAGGGCGATGTACATTACAGCCAGTGTGCCTTACTTTCTGAGAGGTTTGGAAATACACGAGCAAGGCTGATCATACCCCTTATTCTGTACCTGTACTCGTGGACAAGCTAAAGAAAACATAGACACATGATGTGTGCACATGCACATAAGCTTGACACATGTACTGATTAATGACGCGACGTACAAGGTAATAGCCTGACTAAAAAATGATGGGAAAAAAAGAGGTCGCCACTGGCCTCTTGCCGTCGGCGCTGACTGTATAGGACATGAATGTTTTGGTCAGTCGAACTCTTAGTATACAGGCGATGGCGATCACGCTTCGGTTACGATCAGCAACGCTAGATGTCATTCAGATAATAATAATTTACGCCACCATACCCTAATGACTTTAAGATCAAAGCTACGGACATGAAACCTGAGCATACTTATTTTCTGTTGCTGGGCCCTATGTTCGTATCTCTGAGTTTCTATTCTACGTCCCCGAATCTACCATACTGCACCTTGCAAAGTTTGTGTATTTCCAAACCTCTCGAAGTTAGCCGCGCCGATTGCACACCGCCCCAATGGCTGCAACTGAGACGCGCAATTGTGTTGAGCTGCACTGTGGGACTCAACAAGACCGCGCACAAATGGCCGGAGCCAGGAAATTGACGTCAGATTATGTGGCGCCAACGCGTGGTGCGCCGCAGCGTACGTAGACCCAGGATTATGTAGGTAATAACTTTAACATATGCACGCATGTATATTGCATACATGCACATGTATGTGTATGTAATTATAGATACACGTACCTTTTGTATGTATACCACATATACATATATATCCCGCATATAAAGTATGGGTACATGCTGATATATAACTACATACCAATATGTGTATGTACATACCCATAGTATATATATATATGTACAGCTATATATATTTGCAAATGCAGATACTGTATATCACTATATACTGTATACATATGTATACCGATATGTGTACATAGCCATACATATATCCTGTATATATCGTTATGCACACAGTATGTGTACATGATAAATAGTTATATACAGATATACTGAGCGATATGTGTCCATGATTATATATATATATTTATAAATACCCACATTTATACTATGGTTACATGTATGCGTTCCCCACAGTTATTCGCATTCATTTCTCACTATCTTACCTCACTAAATTTTCAGCGGCCTTCAACGTCGAGATGATCCGCGAAAGCAAATATGATCGCCTCATTCGTTGTAAATACGAACCGAAAGAACCAGGCGATTATCAAATCGAAGTGAAATGGGCCGGCGAGCACGTGCCTGGATCGCCCTTCTTGGTCATGATATTCGATACCCAACAGGAACTCGAACGTTTCTTATCAGGCCAGCCAGTCACTCCTTCGCCCCCATTGCCATTTTTGCCACCGGGTTGGGTCGGGCCCCCGCCAGCCGGATTCATGTTACCCAGTCCCGGCGCTGGTGGGCCACCACCGGCCATCATGATGCCACCGTCCCCAGTCGGTTACAGACCCCCACCCAGGGCGCTGACTTACGGCGGCGTCCCACCATTTCCCGTCTACGCTGGCGGCTCCCCGCGTCATCAAAACGGATTCTAAACACCTCTGACACGAATCTGAACCAACTTTGTGCCACCTACTCTGTTTATGGTCCCGTTTAGTGAAGCCTGCGAAATATTTGTGTAGACTCGCGTTGTCTGTATTTTCTAGTAGCAGAGGTGTTGGTCATTGTTCATAGCATATTTTTAGGTTCTCTCACGACCTTGCACTTTCTTAGAATTGCAAGGATTTTTCATGTTATTCCTCATCATAGAATAACTCTTTCTCGCATTACGTCTATTGTTTCATACCATATTTATAATTTTTTCTCAGCGAGTGCTTCTTAGCCAAAATTTTATGAGTTTCAGACCAAAATAAATAAAGCATAGCAAATTATTTTTCTTTCAGAATATGTCAAATGCATTTGGGTCAACTCAGACTGTTATACCTAATACGAGTCACGTAGAGCCATCTGACACAACACGCAATCTAGTGCGTCTAACGTTAGCCGATCACAGAGGAATGTTGCCGTGTTTTTTGGGTGGATTGGACAATTTCTTTGTTGACAACAAGTCCAAATCCAGGCAAATACGGCGACGAGTCGTCCGTGGTTCAATAATGTCATCAATGAAACCTTTAAGTGAAAATTAGGAACTGTTGCAAACTTTTGATTATTTTGAGGTACTTACATAACATCATACAGGTGAACATGGTGTAACAAGTTGGTTAAGACACAGCCCCTAATTATTTTTGACTCAAGAAAAACACCAGTTACTACTGTAGTGCATTAGGATACTGGATGGTCTATCCCCACCGTTATTTGGGATACGCCGCCTAAACCTGCATAAGCTGTATGTCACGATAGTACATTTATCATTGGTATACGGTCCCCATTGAAGTGCCTACACAGTCTTTTGTATGAACTTTCCAGTCACTACGCCTGTCATTTACACGACAGACAGATCTAAATGGATATTGCTTCAAGATGATTGTGCCGAGCAAAAAGAGAAATAATTTATCGCATTAATAATTAAGTTGGTCTCTTTGAAATGACGCTAATCATAAGATGGTCCATCTGGAATAAGGCGAAAACTGAGCTGGTATCATGGCCCCACAAACGTTTTGTAAGGCCGCTCCAAGACTATTGAATAGTGGCATTCACACACTTAGAGAAGACTCCTGGAGACAGCACTCTTCAAACTAGCACCTGCTATAATCTAGTTTGTGTGCTGGCATCAGAGCCCACCTTGGTTCTGAGATCACTACTCGAAAACTGAGCTTTGCAGCATTCAATATGTATATCCCAGTTTATGCGACGGCATCTCGAGAGATGCTTGAGCTATCACACATCCCAGTTAATACGGCCCCTGAAAGGTGCTCAAGCAAACATGCACTCCAGTTTATGACACGGCCCCTCGAGAGATGCTTGCGCTATCATACATCTCAAGTTCATGAGACGACCCCTCGATGAGACTAAACGGCCTCCCACATCACCTAAACTATGCTTTATTAGCTGATCGATCAAAAAATATTCCCTGTGCTGTGCTCCTTGACGCTATGCTTACCTCGAGTAGCAACCGGGAATGGATTACCGAACAAATCCATATATTCCTTCTCCCGCTTGGCCGCATCCTTATCGCCGCGGAACAAGATCGACACTGCTCCTTTGGCGCCCATGACGGCCACTTCAGCCGACGGCCAAGCGTAGTTGATGTCACCGCGGAGGTGCTTGCTGCTCATCACATCGTAAGCGCCACCATAAGCCTGAAACCGTGGAAAATGCAATCTCCAATTGCATCCAAACTTTGAGATCTCCTAAGAGAACATACTTTCCGAGTGATCACAGTGATCTTAGGCACAGTCGCCTCGGCATAGGCGTACAATAACTTGGCTCCATGACGAATGATACCGCCATATTCTTGATTGGTGCCTGGAACAAAACCCCAAGACCTAGTTTAGACATTTCAGATCGTGCTGTCAATGATGATCTGCTGGTCCTAGTATTCCCAGCACCGTGGCCTAGTGGGTTTAGGGCGTCTACCTCTCACGCTACAGCGCGAGAGAGTTCGACTCCCGCCAGGGTAAAAAATTTGTTAATGTGTTCCATAGCTCTCGAGTGCGCTAGAGCTATGGATAAAGTATGTCATGGCAAGCAGCAGAGTGCGCCAACACAAATCAATCGATCGATCTTTCAATCATAGAGCGATTTGATCAGTCGATTATTCTCAGATTAATTCGATCGATCGATCACACTCTGCTGCTATTACTGTGCGAAATCCTTCAAGATATAAAATATATGGAAAACTCTCGTCCTGGAACTACATGTTACACAAATAGCGATCGCGACACTTCCTGTCTATCGCAGTCCCTTCTACTTCACTATTTCAAAGTTCTGACAAACCTACGAAACGCTATTTTAGCCCCCTCCTGAAACTCAAGTTTACACCTACTCTTTTCCGGAACTCCCCCCCCCCCCAAGGGAGTACAGCGTTCCCTTAGCTGTAGGTAGAATACGATAGGAACTCACCAGGCAAGAATCCAGGTACATCAACCAACGTGATAATAGGGATGTTGAAAGCGTCGCAGAAGCGAACGAATCGGGCTCCTTTAACCGACGAATTGATATCCAAACATCCAGCTGCGATTTTTGGATTATTTCCCACAATTCCAACAGTTCGACCGTTCATACGCGCGAAACCCACCACGATATTTTTAGCATAATTAGCCATGATTTCTACGAAATCGCCTTCATCGACGAGCTAAAATTGCAAATCAATTCTTTCAGGGTTCCCACCAGCTTGACAGGATGAATTCAAAGAAGGTTTTAGAGGATTTAGAGCAGAATTCTTTTAGATTTAAAGGAAATTTTGAGCATCTTTTGGCTAACCGGTCACAAAGGTACATTTTCTGGCATGAAGTCTTAATGCTCTACCGCTGCAGGCTACATATCATCCTAACACAAAATCAATGCAATGGAAAAGTTATTAATAGGCCGCACAAAGTATATCCTTTTTTAATTTTTGTGGGTAGGGCCCAGTTCCCCACTGGCTTCCAACCCATTTTGCTTAGGCCAGCAGTCCTGATATGATAAGCTAGGCCATGAGGTGATCACTTCTCACGGCAGCTTCCCTGTGTGTCTCCACTAGGATCACGTCCACACGAGGGCGCATCCTGTGCCAGCACCAGCGTCCCAGGATGATTCTGGCTGAGAAGGGAGGTCACTAACCAACCTACCAACTGAGCCACCGCGGCTACTATAAAGTATATCCTGCCTACTAATCCCTTCAAGCCGGCAAAGCGAGATTCCAGGCGAGGTCGTTTCTTCGCATGCTCCTTAACAGGAGATCTCGATGCCGACGTTCAGGCATCAAGACCCTGCATTAATCATGAGGCGAAAGCATGCTCGATTGAAGGTACTGTCCGAAGGTGTAACAATCGCATGTATAGGTACAGCAATAGCAATTCTGGGGCGAGAGGAATGCTGACATGGCTCAGGTACCTATGTTTGGGCCTGTATCGCCTGAATGCGCCCAATTTCCGCTTATACTGTATATACTGAATGATAAATCGGAAAGACAAATTTCAAAAAACTGAACGCCTGAAAAGTGTCCATCGGCAGATAAAATAGAGTCATATGCGAAAAAAAGCAAAAATCCAGACCGTGATTCTAAAAAAGTTTTCCTGACCTATCGGTAACGCTCCTTGTTTATTTCTTATATTTCCCTTAGCAACTGATTTCTCTCTGGTCTCTGGCGTCAATTCAGAACTATTGTTTCAGAACTTTTGTCACAGAGATCATGCTCATAAGAGAGAAGCCAAATTTTAGAGGAGGACCCGCCAAATTTAAGGAGGATTAGAGGATTTAGGGGAGGATATTGGAATCAGAGGAGGTTTAAGAGGATTTAGAGGGTGGTGGGAACCCTGTCTTTCGATATCACGGAAAATATACAACCAGCTTACAGCATAGATCACATCCAACATATTGTACGCCGCTGTGGTCTCGTAGGGCACAACCGTATCCAAACTTGGCGCGTCACGGCTCCAAGGATCATCGCAATGGCGAATTGGAGCCTTATCGCGATTCGATAGAGGCAAGAAATTCATAAATTCTCGCATATGCAACAAAGCATCGATGTCATTCTCGAATGCCCCGTGAGCTACACCAGACACACTCGTATGTGTTTTCGCACCGCCCAATTCTTCTTGCGTAACAGTTTCGTTAGTGACAGCCTGCAATCGTAAAATATCGATTTATCACATATCATCGATCGGTCGGTCAATCACAACTCAATCGATTAATCGATCACAAAAAGCTTGCCGAGAAATGACTCACTTTGACCACTTCGGGACCAGTAATGAACAAATAACTGGTATCTTTGACCATAAATGTGAAATCGGTCAAAGCTGGCGAATAGACGGCTCCACCAGCGCATGGACCCATAATCACCGAGATTTGAGGGATTACACCCGACGCCATGACGTTGCGCTAAAAAAGTTTATGGAACTTAAATAAGAATAGAAAATCTCGTCTAAAAAATACCTGAAAAATATCCGCGTATCCAGCCAACGATTCAACACCTTCCTGAATCCTAGCGCCACCAGAATCGTTCAAACCGATCACTGGAGCCCCAACTAACATGGCCTGGTCCATGATCTAGAAAACAAAAATACTTGCATAGGCATCAAAACAAAAATGGCCAAACTTACTTTACAAATTTTCTGGGCATGGACACTGGACAAGCTGCCGCCAAATACTGTAAAATCTTGACTGAACATATACATGGTACGCCCATAGATCTTGCCATGACCAGTCACCACACTGTCGCCCGGGTACTGAAAAAGCATCATTTCATCTTAGAATTCTACAAAATCCGTGTTAAACTGTATGAGCGCCGAAAATTTAAACTTGGCGCCATATACTGAGAGTATAAACAGTGTTGTCTGCTAGAGCGCGGTAAAATTACAAGCACATGCGATTGAACCCTGACATTTGATCTCGCAGACGCAGAATAAGGAGATACCTAGAATCGGTCCTTGGTAAAAGTGCGACCTGCGCAGAAAAGCTGAAGTGCAACATTCTGCAACCGATCAAGGCGGTTACAGTATACCCTGCTCCTACGCTCCAATTTTCCTAAGTCAGGGTTGAAATCTAACAGCATTTGAGCGAGTGCACTAACATTTGTGTCTGCAAAACCTGTTTTAACAATTCATCAGTTCGGCACACAAAAAATTTTTCGCGTTTGACAGAATAAGCTATCAAATCAAGTCTGATGAATATCAGAATTCCAAAAATCCAATCTTGCTCACCTTTTCATTATCAATTCCAAAATCACGGCATCGATGCTCAGCGAAAGTATCATATTCGACAAACGTATCTGGATCGCATAGTAAACGAAGACGTTCGCGTGCGGTAAGTTTTCCCTGAAAAACGTGCACTATGGCCTGACCGAAAATGAAGATATTTTTGCGAATTTCCGCACGAAATTATTGCCAAAGCAAACGCAACACCCCAAAATCAACAAGTTTCCGATTCGATTTTGTAGCTCAGCTTGCACAAATCGATGGCTAGATCAGACCATCATAAGAGTACAGTGTGTGAGCAGTATAAACCATTTTGTAGGAGATTGGTAAATAACGAAATTGCAAAACGCTATTCCGCCTTTCGTTATCTCCGAGAATTCATGTCTATGTTCTCCTAATATGGTCATCTGACCGTGAGATTTCGCAAAGGCATGCAGAAGTCTGTGGAAAACTTTGAGATATGCTATCGATGGGCGAATTGCCCCCCGCTTACTTTCTTATGCTGAGTTTCAATACGTTTCGGTCCGCCGCCCATCGCTGATTGTTTTCTTTTTTCATCAATTTTCTTTTGTACAGATAGCGTATGCCCGACTGTACTTGCACTCGCTCCAGAGCTCCAACGTGCAGGTGTCAAAATCGAGGTCGCAATCGGTCGTGCAAAAAGAAGTTTTTGAATGTAGCCCGCCATTCTTTGATGGAAAAAGAGAATTTTTGATTTCTAGACTTAAAAATTTTATTGTTTTCTAACTTACTAATTAACTTGCAAAAAGAAATGAAAGATTCTTCGACAAAAACACGGAAGCAGCGAAATAGCGAAACCGACCCGAACGTGTCGAATGACCAGTGCGACAATCCAATGCAAACGGGACTAGCCGCCCAGGCCACGCACGCTTCGTGATTCGCAGGTACACTGCTTCTTTTTACAATTTAAACATCACCTGTTTGTCCGCGTAGCTCGCGGTTCATGGCTATACTTAAGGCGTTTGTACCGCGAACAGAGCTCTGTGTCCACACGTGTTTGTATAATCTAAACAAAAGACAACAAAAGACTGGCCTACTTCCGCGTGACTGGAATGGAAAACCGCGGTAATGCATAAGACAGCGAAGCGAAAAGGAGTCAGAGAAAATCCTTGTCGGTTCAGGTTTGGGTTTGGGTTTTTTGGTTTTGAGTCAGGTCGGGAACACTTTCCTTACCTGATCGGACCTAAGGGCTGAATTCAAAAAAAAGTGGTGTAACTGAAAAGAATTGGGTGCAGTTCGATCGAGAGTGCAGGGGCACACATAATGCGCTGAATTAGAACACGATCGCCCATAACTAGGCGCGGTGGGGGCCCAACCCATTTCAGGCCACAGGCCAGGCTAGCTTAAACGCTGCTCGATGTTAATGACCGGAAAATTGCTACTGTAGTGAAAATCCAGCCATGATGGTGCAGGTGCGTGTTTTCTGGCTTTTCATAATTTCGCAACTTTGTCGCTTCCCACGCGACTGTGATTATAAGCGGACTCGGCCATATATGGCCGTAATTCTGTCACTTAAGAAGTCGATGCACAGATGCAAAATAAGTAGGGTTGGTTGCATACAAAATACGCATACTGTACGCAAAGTTTGTGCATCGCATTGAAATTTGGATGCGTATACAGTATGCGTACACCAGGCGGAATGTGTACGCATATACGAATAGGCAAACTTGCTTGTACGCAACACATACAATGCGTTCGTTAATTAGCCGCTTGGGCCAAGTTATAAATAAAAGAAATTTTTTACCACAAGCCAAATTAGCAGGTTGAAGAATTCGAACTTGTCATTTATACATCTTTTCCTTACTGGTCGCAACAAATCCAATATTTGACTACCGTTTTAGTTCGGCAGCTGTTGCCTCTGAATTCGGCCAAAAATTTAAAAAATATTAGCCAAAGAATCTTTCTTGCGAGTCAATATTTGTCTGACTTTGTCAAAGTGTCATCTTCACACAATTTTTAAAACTTTGTACGTATCCTGATTTTGGTATAGTAAACCTGGCGCCATCAGAATTTATGACCAAATGCAAAATAGAGAGTACAGCCATCAGGAGTTGGATACTTGCTGCGACAGAATCCTCAAATGAGTGAATCCGTCAATTTTCAACTGACAGTATGCCCACGGTTTCCCAATATTTTTGATCCATAATGGTCAAAAATTAACAAAAGACTTACACGTGGTAAGATAACCCACGAAGCTTTAGGGATCGCTTTGAGGCTGGAACCCTAAACCAGCCACCCCGGAGGGCTCAGCTTTAGTGACGCTGCTCAGTGCAAATGTACCACGCCCACCAGGATTCGATCCCGCAAACTCCCGCTTGCGATCCTGATGTCGTACCACTGAGCTATCAGGGCCACGGAAACAGAAAAACTAGCAGCTCACTCAAATTTGGTCGAGTGTAAAGTGCAGCCCCTCCTTGCCTGAAGGAAGATCATCCCCCTCGCTCTCACTGCACACTACTTCACACGCTGACCAAGGCTGCGTGTTATCGCACGTGTGGCCTGACCAACCGAAATGACCAACTAGGCCGAAAGTTGGATTTCCAGTGTTGAAAGAGTATTGACGGAGGAACGCTGGATTGCCGTCACGAGCTTCACGGATTTTGTTTGACCAATCGGTATTGTTAATTAAGTCAAGACCCGCTTATTATCGTCCGACCCTAATCTCCAGTTACCTGCTATGAGTTTGGAAAACGAGTCTATTTCGCTGATATTTCGAGGAAATTTGCCGAGTTGTGTTCTACCACTCGCTAGAATCGCAATGTTCTTCATGGATGCTGAGATCAGCTAGTAGCTCCATGCACGACTAGTCGTTCGTTTCGAATTTCGTTTTCTTATTGTAAGTTTTTTAGGTTGATTTCACTTGGCGAGGTGTCTTCATGCGGAACACGATTTTGGAATAACTTCCAATTTACTTTTTTGCGATAGCAATTAAAAAATTGCCACTTAGCATTGAAGTCTGGCCTATGGTTGGCTAGGAATCCGTTTGCTTTAGGCCAGCTGAATCGGTTTCATCGCCAGTTTGGGAGCCTGAGAATACGTTAAGTATAGCAATGTCGCGGTTCGGATCTTATAGTGTGCAGTATGTTGTACTAGCATTCAAACGTTTGTGTCGTCTCTCAAGTAAGATTAAAAATTTTTTCGCCGAGTTCTTTACAAAAATTGAAAACTCCAAGTTTATCGAGACGAATAGCTCGTTGATTCTGAAAAGAATAAGTCGAAGCAAGGTAAAAGAAAAGAGTTTGGCACATCGATATTCCATTTTCAAAACATTCTTCATCTTTTGGCTTCTCCTTTCTTGAAGTAAATGAAAATATTTCAGTGCTGCCAGTGTTTTCACCGCTTAATTCAGGTCCCTTATTTTGTTCAATCATGAGGATGGCGGAGAAGATGCTGAACATGTTAGCGTCGACCAACGATGAAATGGTGTCACCTGTAGTCGCAATCCATCAGCTCAGTCAGGAAATGGGCGTTTAAAAATTAGAATAGCTTTGTATGAACGTGTTAACGATAAGATTGAATAATTGTCTGGAATCAGCAGAATACAAACGACACAAACGTAGAGTAAGGGGAGACAGGGGGGGACGGAAATAGAGACCTAGACAGTAACATATAGCACGCCATTCGCCCTTGGGCTCGATCACACATGACTGCAGACTGCATGAAAGAAGATGGCTTGCTCAGACGCCTCGGCCCTAAATGGCCGCGCCCCTTTTGGTGACTTTTGCTTAATCGATTATCAGCTACGGATCTGATCAATAATTGGTTATAATATTTAAATCGTTCTATAGAGCTCGAAATTTTCTACAAGTTTTATGCCGGGTTCAAGGGTTATCGTGATTAAAAAGTTTGAGAAAATGTACCAAAACTGAAATGGACTAAAATAATTTTTTTAATCAAATCAATAATTTTAATTTTCTACGACACAATTCTTTTTTACAAATCAATAAAGTCTTAATTCATTTCTGTTCCAAAGAATTTTACTGAAACAAAAAGACTGGAAACTAACAATTACTGTACAGAACACCATACAGCATCCTGGCTTAGAATAGCAACTTTGTTGAATTAAAAAAACAAGATAAGGCGAATATTCACAAAAAAACCTGAAAAAAGCATGGCGCGAAACAGTGTGATAAGTAAAAATGTCTCAAACGTGCTAGCATTTTACAATTCGTCTTTGGTAAATCTTTTAATTCCATCACCATTTTCATCTTTTCGAATTTCTTCCTTGATTGCTTCTTCAGTCTGACATTGGCAAGAATTAGATTCCTTTGGTTGTTCAACCCGTTCGAAACCATTGCCCACAGGCAGCTCACGTGGAGGATCGAGCAGATGCTCTGTGTAAGCCTACAACGAGAAATTTCGTGATTCCATGTTCTAATTTTTTTCCTCAAAAAACGATTGACATACTTGAATAGCCTTGGCGTAATAACAAAAGATTTCTTTCGGGTTTAAAAATTTTTGCACGAATGATTTTCCTCTTTTAGATATTTTCTTGACTTCATCATCATTTTTCTGAGCCCATTCAATTTTTTCTATCAAATCTGATAAATCTCTTTTGATTGGTACATAATGACGCCATGGTGTCAACTGACGATAAAAGTGCTCGTAAAATTTGGAATCTTGTTTCATTACTACACCATTTCCAGCTAGCAGATAAGCTAGGCGATAAGCTGCGACTGTACCATCCAATGTGACTTGATATTTGTACTAGAAATAGCAAATTTTTGTCATCTGTGTCTGCTCGCTTTCTACAGTAGTCCTAAATGACTGCAGAAAACTCCCAGATGACTGCAGTTTAAGAAAACATTAGGAAGACAGCAGAGAACTCTAATCAGAAAGACTTAAATGACCAGCTTCCAGCATCGCCATCTCCAAACTTTCGAAAGACTGCGCGAAAGTTTTTCGAAAGTTTGGAGATGGCGATGCTGGACATTGCAAAATTTGATATTTTAGAAGAATTTTGAGGCTGTGGTCCAGCAGCGACTAATCCACTGATCCGCTGATCCGAGGGGTGGATCGGATCGGCCGGATCGACTGCTGGATCGGTAACTGGGATCTGTTGGAAAACGATAAAGTGTTGCATACTATGATGAGAAATCCAGTTTTTTCTCTCGAATTAGCATTTAATCCCATTTTTACGCGCAGGGCCCTCCTGTGTCCTTCGGAGTGGTCTGACAGAAAGTGACAGGAAGGAAGCAGAGCAGGCTTGTGAGGACTCGTCGCCAAACACACCATCCCCACTTTTTTGAAGTCGATCGGGGTCGGGTCGATCCAGACCCTGGATCAGATCGGGGTCGGGTCGATCCAGACCCTGGATCAGATCGGGGTCGGGTCGATCCAGACCCTGGATCAGATCGGGGTCGGGTCGATCCAGACCATCAGATCGGCATCAGGACGATCCAGGCCTGGGGTCGGATCGATCGATGCTGGGCTCTTGTAGCAAGATATGGCAGAAAGGAGCCATCCATTAAGCACGCCCACCAAAAATAAGTTTTAACCCTGCGCCCGTCCATGTCCACTTCTTATCAATTTCGCTTTGACCCCCTGGCAATGGACGCAATTTACCACACCACTCTAGCAAATATTCCCTAAAAAAGGTTTGCTCCTTGTATCGACTGATCCGCCAAAACGATGGCTGGATATATCGGTCCAACTGATCAGACTGCAGCATTAGCTGAATAGGCAACAAAATTTTTTCTTTTTATTCCAGAAAATAAGTACCGTAATTAGTGGCATAATTTTTTTATTGTTGTTCAGGCCCCGAGCAGCCCTGGGGCCAAGGGGCTTCCAACCCGTCTTTGCCAGTAGCAGGCCAGCCGTGTGGTGACCAGCTCTCATGGCACCTTCCCTCTGTGCGTCTCTACTGGGAGCAACTCCACACGAGGGCATCCTGTGCCAGCACCAGCGTCCCAGGATGATGCTGGGCGAGAAGGAAAGGACCCCGACTTGTGGTCGAGAACCTCTACCTCTGGGGGGGGGGGGGGGGCGCTGCTCGACAGTACCAGGTGAGTCGCCCAGAGCCAGGTATGCAAGGCCAGCGACGGGCTCTAAACTGCCGTCCCTAGCTGGAAGAGAACTCCGGCCCCCCAGTCAGGGCTGCTGGCCCAAGCAATGAAGGACCAAGGCCTTAACCAACTGAACCGCCGCGGCTTCTATTGTGGCATAGCTTTAGAACTGAGAAAATCCCAGCTTTTCTCCCAAATTGGTCTCAAAATCCTGCTGTAGGTGCTTGTTAGTTCTCCTGTGCGCTTTGGAGTGGTGTGATATGCAGTGACAGCTAAGAAACAGTGCAGGCTGGTGGGGGCGCCCCATCCAAATTTCATTTCTTGCAGAGCAATGGCTAAATCAGATCGGGGATTGAAATCTAGGCCAACTGTAGGGTCGTGTCGGGCATTGTTCAGCATTTTCTCTGACATCCCGATGATGAGCACTATAAGGCACATTAATTGGGCAGCGAAAACACTAGCGGCCCAGCATCGACCGAGCCACTGATCTGACTGCTGGATCGGCGGGATCAGCCACTAAAATTTTTCGCGCTTTATTCTGCTGGAAAATAATAAAGTGTGGCATACTGTGATGAAACAGTCTTGTTGTTTCTCCCAAATCAGCACTTTATCCCGCTGTAGACGCTGGTTGGCTCTCCCATGTCCTTTGGGTGGTCCGATATAGAGTGACAGCGAGGAAACAGGTTGGTGGGGAGGACTCGCGCCTCGTGCGTCATCCTCGCCAGCCCTGTATTTTATGAAGCGGATCAGCTGGATCAGGCCGATCCAGACCCTGGATCAGATCAGGATCGGGATCCAGGCCTAGGGTCGGATCGGTCGATGCTGGCTGGCGGCACTAAATCGTTTAATCCAACGAAGAGATGGGAGAAGCCAGAAGATCACAAAACTAAAAACGAGGTGACTTTGGACCATAGTTTGTACCTAGTCGTCGTTCGATAAATTAATATCAATTATCATGCCTGTAACCAGCAGCTCTGGCGGTCGGGAGTAATCGATACGCTCCCCTGGCTGGGACGTCAACCTCTTCGGTTGATGTTTCATCCAGGGCAGGTATAGTCGCGAGACTTGCCTACCTCCAGTCACACGTCAGTTTTTTGCTGAGACTTCGGTCTCGACTATCTCCCACCGCCTGGGTGCGCTGGTTACATACCTAATATTTTCTCCCTAATGTTGCTATTTTTTAAGATATCTCTCGTCAATTTTAAAAAGTGGACGTCCATTCACTTGGCGCGACCCCCCCTCCAATTGGGTACGTACTCTAGGGTGGAAGTCCTATATGGATGACATAAAAAAGATTATGGAAACTTGAAAAGCCGCTACTGCTCGCAAAGTCTAGACTGCTAAAAGTCAAACAGCTTGCATCGCGCATTTACCTTAAAAAAGTGATCAAAGCCAACAGTTGGTACTTCTGGACCAAATTCATCAATGCGATCCCGAAAGAAGAAAAATCTTGTAATTCCGGCATCCAACAAATCAGGATATTCTCTCGATATATTGACTAATTTCAATCGTTCTTCATTCGAATCACGCCCTCGCCAAAATCCTTTGTTTATTTTTTCTTCCCAAGATGTTTTGGCAAAATTTTCAGCAGAAAAAATATCTAATGCTTGTCTGAAATCAATTTTTTAAAAGTTTTGAAAAACTTGTTTCAATTATTTTACCTTCCCATCATTTCTAAAGTAGATTCGGTCATTTCATAAGTGGGCAATACAATATCTTTGCTGTCCTCTGATCCGCACCAGCTGAACATTGGGACTAGAAAGTCGTTAGTCCTTGATCGTTTTTCGAGCGGCCAATCGCCGAGATTCATGAGGAATTGTGTGTTTGGGAGTTGAATCTACGAGTAGCATAAAGTATTTCAAAATCGGTTACATAAGAAAGCAATTTTTTGTACTTTGCGTGCAAGAGATAATAACATGGCATCTGAGAACATATTGAATCCGACATGCTGTCCGTAGCATTTTCGTGAGATCTGCACAAAAAAAACCAATTTCTTCAGCATATCTTCGAGAAAGTTATCTTAAATTGTGTAAAGTACCTGACTATCCACAATGACATAGTGGCAGTAACTGTGTGCCCCTGGATGACTACCCCAGCGTCGTGCTGCATCTTCCACAACTCGACCAAACTTTATTGATTGTTTCGACCAGTTTGATAAATCGATATTTATTTGATCATAGTTATCGAGACATTGCATCGATTTCGACCATCGATCAGGTAATTGTGGACAGAAACACAGTTCCGGATACAGTGGACCTGGAAAACTGAGATCTGTTAAAATGCGCGTTTAAGGAAGTTTGTGAGTAGTGTAAAATGCAATGGATTTTTATGGCCACACTTTGCGATCAACTTGAGGTCTTCTGTCTCATTCTCTGCTCATGTCTTTGCTAAAGTCACAGGCCTCCTGTCTGAACACTAATCTAGAGCAATGCTCAATCACTTCAGCCACATTGGAAGGGTAGTGATGTCTGGTCAGTTTTAGAGCTTACTAAAAAATTTGCACGCGAAAAAAATGCTTCTGAGAGGTCAATTTCACTTTACACGGTCACTTCTGTGTAATGCATTAGAATTTCCCGCTCGCACTCAGATGCCTGAGCATCACTGGTTCAGGGCTGAAAGCGCTTCCTCTTGCTCGCGTATCTTGAGCATATGACCTCAACTACAAAACCTAAAAGAGTATCTATTCTTAAACCAGTGCTGCTCAGGCATCCAAGCGGGAAGTTTAAAAATGAAGAAAGTAACGGTGCAAAGTGAAATTAAACTCTCAGAAGCAGCCCTAAAGCTGATCTCTTTGACCTGTAAGCTTTCAAATAAGGGCTAAAACTGACCAGACCTCCGATGTGGCTAAAATGTGAAACTAGTTTTATGACAGCTGTGTTCCCTTAAAGCTTTTTTCGATGCTGTGACTCGAGTGCACTGTAAAGCCATGGTCTCATGCAGACTGTGCTGTTGTGTCGGCAAAAGATTGAATGAGAACAGTAGCCTCAGGTAAGGAAAAATGCATCATTAGAAAGCAATCAGCGACATTGCCTTACCTTCTAAGATGTAAGGTGATTCTGCGAGATGTTCTCCTTCTGGCGTGGTTATCGCCAACCTCAATCGTGTGCAGGTCTTTAATAATTTATATCTTATAATATAGGACCCATCGTGCCTATCCAAAACTTTCGACCAAATTGAGCACGACTCTTGATCCAAGTTTTCGACCAGAAGAAACGCATTTCCTGCTGATTTGTTACATCTAAAACATCAGCAGCCTTTAAAAAATTTGCAGCACAGCGCTCATTTTCAGGCGTTTCTATTGACATAAAAAATTTACTTTTCCCCATCGCTGTCAATTAAATCAACAAAAAAATACCGCACTGGCATGTGGAATTGGGAATTTACGATGCCTGGTCCAAAAATTTTGCATTTCTGAGGGTCTATTGTTTTGTAAGTTTGGGCTAAGGACTGTGAGACGATTAAAAACAAAACTGCAAATAACAACGAGAGCACCATTTTTTCAAGAAACTGCTTCATGCACCAATAAATTGGATTTTGTGGAAAACCAAAATGCTAGCCGAGGAGGAACAAAGAAAGCACAGAGCCCTTGGCAGACGGCGGAAATAGTTTCCCGCTGCCCAGCAGCCAAAAATACATCCAATGTCATAATTGGCGGCTTTTCAAAACTTAAATTTCATGCACATGATTGAGAAACAGTCATTTGTGTCATTTTTCGCCAGAAAAAGAGCGAAATCTGCTGTTTAAGAAAATTAATGTTTGCAGTCAGGATACTCTGTTCGAAATTATATTTTACGCACAACTTTTACACGAGTTTTTGGAGATCTACGAGTTTTTTTCCGCTCTATTCCGCGATTTCCGCAATTTTTATGAAACTTTGCGCGCAGGAGCGATTTGTATCGTTAGTTCCTAGAGTTATTTTGTGTACCTGCTGATCATTTAGATTTCGCGCGCTTTTTTAATTCAAACTCTAATTGTGTTTTCTGCACTGCAGATTTGAGTGCGATTGTAAATAAAGGTTTTTTTGCTGCAAAGTCTGTGAAGGTATTTCCTGGACAGAAGTGCCTACACTAGATATAAAAATAAGTGAAAAGCTATTCAGTACATCAAATTTTATTTCAAAAACATAAAAAAAACACGATGAATGCGAATAAAAAAGTGCTGCCAGCAGTGACTGCACTCGTTCCATTGCAGTTATCAGTTATGCACGTGCAAATATCACAGCTCGTTCCATTTTAAAAAGCATCAGATTTCCAACAATAACTGCCGCAAGTTCTGTTTTTAAAACATCCTGTAAATATTTTGAAGGAATCTAAAATTTCGAAACTTGCATTTTCATGAAATGTAGCTAAAAACCTAGCAAATTCCGCAGCGCTTACAGTGTCCCGGTGAAATAAGCACAAGACATTCTGCCGCGTAACAGCTCAAACCAGTGCATCGATGTGTTTTGCATTTATGGTCATCATCGCCAGCATTGCACTGATGACATTCAATACGAAATGGATGTTTTGCAAAACCTAAAACATCTTATTAATGTCTTGATATTAAGCTTCTCAAATTCCCAATACCTTCTTTGGTTAATGCTGCAGAAACAAGAATAATAAATATTGGATTCGTGATCATTTTTGGACAAAATATTCTGCTGGAGCTCTATCCAAAATTTCTGGTGTTTTAGAAACCGTTGTGGCTGCTTAATGTTTCTGGATTGCGTGTCAATTCAACAAAGCTTCGCGTGACGATGGCTGGAAGCCTGCGAAGGTCTTTGGCCAAATCAATACAAGTCTGGGCAAGGAAGAATCTTTGTTAAGGCATGGAAAGCAAACAAACCGACCATTCGATAATGTATTCTCACGAAGATTCTTCGGCGAAGGAAGCTGAATTCAGGCAAGACAAAACACTAAACGGCTGTTGTGACACTGTTAACATATGCATATTTGAAATACAGCTTCTATGTCATAACATATACTTGCTATCTCTATGATAATTACTCAAAACAAAGCACAGCACACAGCGAAGATTCACTTTTTGAGATAACACATTTATACATTTGTACCTTTTTTGGATATAGTTTATTCCAATTCATTCTTTCTTCTTGCTTTAAATCCTCCAACCTTGGTCTTGCTTCCTGGTAAAAGTCTTATGAGTTAAACAAGAACCACGTCCTTACCGGATCACACCTGACACGTAATGCACTGCACTGGAATCAGACTGACGGGGCGAGTTTTTAACCTGTTGTCTTTGAGAATATACACTCTCTCCACGTTACCGCACAGACCGCGTGTACATTCCCAAAGAAAACAGACAGTAAAGTCGGTAAAATTTTAACTCCTTCACCTCACCCCTGGAGCAGCGGGTAGTGTGTAGCAATTCAAGAATGTGCATAGTGCTGGTGTGCAGTAAAGGGATAGGAGTTGGGTGCAGGGAGTGGAAACGAAACTTAGGGCAAAACTACTTCAGTCTGCCCGTCTTACTGTAGAGGCACCGACAGTCAAATTTTTTGCATCTGTCTACTTTGCACTTAAAAAGCTACAGGTTCCGCAGTGCTTACAGTGTCCAGGTGGAATAGACACAAGGTATCCTGCCTTGTAGCAGCTCAAACCAGTGCTTTGATGTGTGTTGCATTTGTATTTATCATCACAAGCATTGCACTGATGAAATTCCATAAGAAATATTGAACTGTGAAGATTCCAAAATGAATCATGATAAAATTTATTCTCCAAAAGAAGTTTTCCTGATGAATAAACAAATTGATGAACTCGGAAAATTTTTTAAAGGTTTAAAATGTCAAATACAGATACAGTCATTTCTGATTGACTTCATTTTTGGCTGACTGAAATCAGAATAACTTTTCATGGCACGCCGCCTTAAACGGAAAGAAGTTACAAAAAAGATGATATACACCAATCACGATAAAAAACTGCTTGCATTGAATATCCAGCATTAGCACACAGCCTCCTTTCCAGAAATCAGTCCTCTACACCCCTGAGCCACCATCACGTTTGCGCATGACACCAGAAACCAGTCTAAATACACCAGCAGGTGTTGCCAACCATTGAATCATAACAATCCATGCTGGTCTCTGCACGATTCCAGTCAAATAGACTGATTGGCGGAAGCCATCTAGCGGCTGCTTCACAGCACAGTCAGGATTTACGCATTACTAGTGAAATTTGCATGTTATATGTCCAAAAAAGGCGACAAACAAAGCCATGAGGGCGAAAATCAAGCTTTGCTTCCTTCGTTCGGCTCTATTGCACATATCTTTGTCGCAAAAGCACATGTTGCATCCTGATGCATCTTGCTTGCAACCAGTTTCTTCCTTGAATGGCCGACATTGTTTGATGATCCCTGCAAAATGGAGTGAGGTTAGAGATCCAGCTGGAATAGCTTCTTGACACAATAAAAATTCTTCAGTGATTTTTTCGGGGTTTAATGAAAATTTTTTACCTGAATGAGCCCTGTGCACACAGCAGAGAAGACACCTAATTTTTGTTTTTCAGAGATGCCATTTGATGGTTCAAAATACTTTACGAAGTGTTCAAGTTGCGTGATGCAGCAGTTTTGCTTCTAGACCGACCCTACTTGGCCTGCTTGGCGAGCGGAATTTGATACAGCTCCTGTGCACTTTCAGGAAGGACAATGTGCGTAGAGTGTTACATTGGAATTCGTAAAAAGATAATTGGGCGATGAATGATAATCTTCAAAAAATGCGGGAATTCCGAAATTGACTCTGAACGTGCCTCTCTATATGTGCTCCTGCGTGCGCTACACAGAGCACGCACAGCTTGTAATGGCCCATGATTTTTAGGTTCGAAGCGTACTGTACCTTGGGCGCCATGATAAAAAAATTACGCCCAAAGATGATAGGCTATATGTAGTCCAATAAATGCTTTGACCTTGCCATTATTCATAGAACAGAACGCGAAAGTTTTAAATTTTGTTAATGCGCAATCAATTATACTTTGTCTTTGTCAATGTGGAGCTAATTTAAATTTTTAAGTTCAAGACTCGCGGGATAAGATTACCCGAGATTCAAGATTACGCAATCACATTCCAATTTCCTCCGGAATTATGTTCTTCTCATCAAAAAGAAATGAAATGTAGATTTCACAATCATTCTGTTTTTGCCAATGTGCACACTTCAATGCACTGGCCTTTACGTGAAAGCAATGAAACACAGAGCTTCGGTATGCACCAGGCAACGGTGACAGCAAGGTCTGTGAAATTGTCAGCCACTTAAGCTTTGCAATAATTCATATAACACAGCGGGAGTTTTCAAAAAACTGGAAATACCGGCGCGATTAGTTTGAGAATTTTTTGGGATTCACAAAAAATAAAAAGCCAAGCAATCCCTCTTTTTCCATATTCACATTGAAATTTTGAAAGTTTTAGTGCGTTACCTCCATTACAAACATTCTTCAGGCAACTAATCCCATTGTTGCACGTATCGCCTTCACAATTTCCATTGGCTGACCAACAGTCGTGGCATTTTATTGATTCAGCTGCAGAAAAACAGAAATATTGAAAAATTTCCTCCAAAGTTTAAAAACGCTTTTTACTTTTGATAACAAATACTGCTACTGTGAATAAACTGATAAGGAAATTATTTTTCATCTTTCCTGGATATTTCTTCGACAAAACTTTCTTTCTCAGCTAAAAGTTCACCTGTTCAACACTCACGTTAGACTTCGCTGATATGTACTTCGTCTCGTCGCACGCACTTTCATCCAAAGTTTAGTTCAGACTGCACAAATTCATGGAGGCGAAAATGGACTTTATGTTATTGACTTAAGAAAAGTCAAAGAAAATATCCCTGATAAAGTATTCCTCCTCTTCACGAGGCGTGGGAAAATTGTTTGCTTTTGATTGCGTCCAAAATAAAGGATTAAAGGATCTTTTAATGATTCATTCATATCGAGCATTTCTAAGGCATTACTCGCTGCGATGGAATTTAGTTCATCAAACATTAAAAAATTATGTGACAAAAATTTTTAAAATCGAAGAGTCAAACCTAATGGCGCTGAAGGTACTTACAGCCCGTAAAATTACCTTAAAAGTCGCTTGAAGAATCGAATTCAAGCAACTACTGTGAAAGCTGCTGCCGATGACGATGAGCTTATTGTAAGCACAAATGACAAAACTACTGTTTCTGCTCACGATCAGACTCAGTACAATTGCATAGTTTGCAGAGTAAAATGTGGGCATACACATGACATCTTTATACTCACATGCTCACATTTTGTTGGAACTTTTGAAGCTCGCGTTTTATGATATCATTAATGTGAATTGGGTGCTGCCAGACATGCAATCGTCAGTTTGCCACGCCACTGGTCTGGTCTATGCTGCTTTATCGGTACTTTTCTTGCACTGCATTGCTTTCTTCTTGCTGTACTGTGGTTTGGGCCCTACAAGTAGACACCGGATCTGGTCGGGTACCAAAGTACCTGACCAAAGCCGGGCTCCACTTATCACCACTCTACGTTTTATATATCCTCGTCTTTTCAATTTTCCATCTTCCCATATTACCCACCTCATTATAATTGATTTCTCTTTCTCTTTCATTTCTCATACACGCATTCTATAATTTTTCTTTTAACTTTTTCCCCCAAATCATCGCAGCTCAACCATTAATGACCACATGTTTTTCTCCGCTAGTAAATCTCAACAATGCAATCTACTAGAAATTAATCAATATGTAGCCAATAAATAAGCACCGATAACACAAGTCATCACAATCGCGATAGCCGGACTTACAACGAGGGCCCCATTGCACATGTCTGAGTTGCAATAACACTCTCTGATACTCTTGCCATCCGGTTGGGGATGATCAGCACAACCAGTCGGCTGCTCAAGGTAGCTGCAACCTTTTAGGGTACCTGAAAATAATAAATTAGTTGAACCAGGATAAGAAAACGAAAAAACTTGCTACAAGAGCTCAGAAACACTAAAATAGTTCTGGGAATAGTTTATGAACAGTAAAAGTACTATCCTACCTTCATCATATCTCTGCGTCAAGCAACTTGCACTTGTCTCGCAGGTGCCTGTATTGCAATCACCATCTGGATTCAAGCAGTCAAAACACTTTACGGCATTCCCTACAAAAATTCTACAACTCAACAGTATTAATGAAAATTTTTTATCCTGTCATACCTTCATAAAAAAGGCATGAAAAAGCAAAAAAAAATAAAACCAATTTATTTAACATCTTTGCCTGAATGTTGCTGGAACACAAGCCAGAAATCTGAATTCAGAAGACACTTTCTTATTCAGTTATCAAAACTCAAAAAGAACAAGTTCTGTCGCGAAGAAATGGACTTAAAGTGCGATGGGGAGAAAACGAAATATAGCTAAAATCGGATTACGATATTAGTCAGCATCGAAAAGTCAGAATCTAGTTTTTCTTGAGTTGGTGTCTGCTTCATGGCGAAAACTGTTTACATATTTTAGGTGGGCGTAAAAGAGGAAAAAAGCTGGCAGTTGGAGAATCAGCATGGACAATGTGTTCTACAGTGCGTGCAAAAATTCTACGTGTTTTCATTTTATTCTATTTGCGAAAAAAATATCGTCATGAAAAAAAGCGGTTTTCATGGCTGAAAAACAGAAAAAATAGCCTTTTTGATTACGGCAATTCAAGTTACATTAAAATGAAGAGAGTTTTTTCTAGCGCAAAATTGAGTGGCCAACCATCTGTGGCCCTACAATACTGAGGAGCCTGATAGTGAAACAGTTCCTTAAATCAGGAATTTCAAAATTTCTGAACTGTGGTGAAATTTAGAGTGAAAATCTGAAAAGTCTCGGCCGCGTACAGGTAGGAGCAAATATCTGCTCATAAATTAAAATTGGTATCACCCCAATCGCCCTACAAAAACCTTGTCTCTTTTTTCATACTTTCGCATAACTTTTGAGCTTTATCCACTTATCACAAACAACTACAGTCACTTGCTTGGTTAGTGCAGTATCACATTTTTATTGAAACGAAACAAGCACAACACCATGTCATTACTTCATCAGCATCAGCTTTCGCCATCACTGCTTCTTGACTATCGGTTCACTGGACTGCCAATGGAACTGTCCGCACCGTTGCTGCTGGATGCGCGTGGGTCATGTTGCTAAAGGCAGTGGCTAGTAAAAGTTTGCACAACTCTAAAAACCTGGGGTAACAAACCAAGTCTTCCGACCTAGCTTACTGAAACATCACTCTGATGGCTGATTCTCCCTGCTGGCTTAGTCCACAGGATGAATTGCCAAACGAGCCTGTGCACTGCCTTCGAGCCCTTGGTGGACTTGATGCGGATGAACTGTTTGGTGTTAGGTAGCTCGCATTGACACCGACTTTGGTGGATTGGTCGCTAATTTGGTGGTGTTATCACAATGCAGTCCATTGTATTTCATTATTGATTCGGTAGTGCCAGTTATTTTCTCATTAGTGATCCGTACGGCCCTCGCTGAATCAGAGAAGCCACGGTTTGGAAATAAAAATTTAAAGCGGCAGTTTCAAGGCGGGCAAGCACGCTCGAGGATACGAGCCTGGTGCAAGTCGCTGGCAAGCAAACACCCGTCACGGTGCTCGCCGTGTCTTATATGCTATGGTATTATTCTAATAATATCACTCATAAGTTCAACACTCCAGAGATTGCAGCAGACAGTCACGGCTGATATGCAGATAAACACCCATAACCCCCTCTGTTCACCATGTTCGCTACCCCGCCGTTCCCCCCTTCCACATCGCACAGCGTCTCTCAGGGGCTGTTGCAAAAGTGGATCAATCACCAGGAGTAGTGCTGCCTGAAACTGAATCTGGAATGCGGAATAAGTGGAATTTAGTGCCCCAGATCACAAGCTCTGCCGCAGTAGATTGGATCAAAATCATCAAGACGACACGGCTGACACAAACACATTAAGACGGATGTAAGACTGAGTCTCAGCAATGGCAGCAGGCTACAGGTGTACTGTGCGGCCGACTCACTACTATCTGTTTTCTTTAGGAATGTTCACGTGGCCTGCGCGGAAACGTGGAGGGCGTGTATATTCTCAAAGAAAACAGGTTATAACTTTGATTAACTGGAACATCTTGACGCATGTCTCTGTCTGTCGTCTTGTTTGGCAAGAGACATAAAAGAATGGGAAGAACAAAGCCTTCCACGGCGAGCAAGAAGCACAAATATCTGCGAAAATAGTGGTGGTGCCAACAGAAACGTGTCATCCATGTATACTTGGCGCATTTCACCACTCCCCGTCTCGTTATAATCTCGACCAAAAATCAGCACCCGTTCAGGTCGGCGTCGTCAGGTCAGCGTCGCCAGGTCGGGGCGTACCGCTCTCGGCTGACAAGACCTCGAAGGTATTCAGTTAACACTCGCACAAAGCAAAATGGTTTGAGAGCCTGCAGAGAGAGAGCTTCTTTCAGGATATCCCTGTGCTTTACCATAAACTGGATCACAGTGCAACAAAATCACGACGTTTCAGCTTTGAGCCCCAGAGTTTACAGAGCGCTACAAAGCAAGTACAACATGAACAATGTAGACATGAAGAAATTGGTTTGGCAAAGTAGGGGAATGTAGATCAGGACAAGATTATCCGGCTTATTTTACACAAAATGAGGTGCCGCATTTACTTGTTGTGATTGATTATTATCATTAGCCATCGAACAGAAAGGCACGCAAGATCCTCTATTCCATGAACAGTCTGCATGCAATGTCACCCAAGGTCTAATGAGTGGCACCTGGTGCGCCCGATGACATAAGTGAGGCTATAGTTGTTATGCTCAACCCTAAAACCGCGATTACATGCGACCAGCCAAAACAGGCAGGATCTTTCTTGATTACCTTTTGTCAGCCTGGACCGGCCTGCTCCAAAGGCGCATCAAACCACATGTACTACCTTCCCAGTTTCATTTCATGAATTTTTTCCCATATTACTGAAGTCAATGTAGCATCAAGTTGCAGGTGCAGCCGATCTTATCTTACAATTCACGTTCCCAGTTAGGTTATTATTGCAATTATGCACTTTTTAGCGAAACAATATTTTCAAATATCATGAGCTGTTAATAAATTTATCAGCTTGGAGGTTCTTTGTGACTGTCGCACCGTGTTATGTTCAGAAATCCCTTTTGCCGTAGTTTGTGGCAAATTTTTATTTGCTCTGCCCGCTTGGAAAGCGTCCCCAACCTGTTTACACTAACATTCACAATTTGAAGGCACTGCGGCGTTTTTCCACCAAAAATAGGCTCCACGCAGCGCTCAATTGGTGAGAAGGATACAGCTACAAGCATAATGCATGAATTGCTTTTTCCCGAGTACAATTTAGCATGAAATACTTACGGTCATTGAATAATGCAAAATACTGCGTGATGTTTTTTGGCGTTATAAAGAAACTAGCTAGTATGGTGAGATATTCATATACTGGGTCGATGCTAAGCGACAGACAAAGGTTGAAGGACTGTGCTCCCCAATCTGGCCAAACTCTCTTGAAGTAACAATAATATACACCATCAAGCAACTCGTCAGGATTTATCTTATCAACATGTTGAAGTATCGCGTAATCATACTGGGTCTCATCTAAAACGAGAATCTGGAATCGCAATCTTTCGAGTAAAACTTAAACTCTTCACCTGCGACAACACAAAAAAGAAAAACAATCATTAGAAGTTCGCTTCTTACAAGACATAAGAAGGCCATGGCGGATTGGTCAGACCACGCTGAGACTACTGCGTCAATGACTTCCGAGAAGATAAACTTCATTTTATAAAGGAAAGACCAAGTGTTCATTAAGTTTCCATATCACGATCGACTAATGGACTGAGCTTTTTCCAGATGCCGTAGCAGATATGTACAACTTTGCATAGGAGCATTTAAAGCGCTTCCTCACTGCATTAATATCAGCACTATTCAAACATCTTTAAAAGCGTCCTTTCCGCGCTGAATATTTATTTTCAATTTTGAACCGACTCGAAATGCAAATGTATTCTTTCTTGGTGCGCTAGCGACTTTGATAGCAGATACAGTAAGCAAGCACTTTCTACAGGTATGGATCTCGCCATCAAGGACTCGGCTTTACGAAGACCTTCATGTTCAATGAGTGTCATAATAGCAAGCTTTATCATTTTTTGGTTTTTTGAAATTGCCGCCAAACTTTGAGTTTGTGCGATTTTTATTTTGAAAAAATTTGGATCGTAGTTAATTTTTTTCGAGATTTTATTCGTAGTTATGGAGAAGCCCACGTTTATGTTGGCGCCTTAATTTTTAACCGATATTGTAGTCAAATTTTTTAAATTTTGCCTATCCCCACCCTCACGGCATTGAGCGGTCATACTGCGCCTGTGGGATACTGTTGGGTAGGGTGGGCACTGGATGCCTTAAGTTTTATCCATATCCATTAGAACTCATGTCGCGATCATGACAATTTTTACGATAGGTACAGAGTCTAGCTTAATTTTCACGGCTTATCCGTGCCGAAAAACCCATTAGGGATAATCAGTAAGGTAACCAAAAAACGGACAGTGTTGGAAACGGAGCCAACAAACAGAGCAAATTTGCCCCCTAAACACAAAAAATGGCCCTTATATTTGTTAGGACACTATGCGCAACTGGTCTGCCTAACTAGATTCTGAAGTGGCGGTGAATGCCTAGGGCGCCTAGGTCAAGGTACATCGAAGACCAGTTACGCATGCATGCAAAAGGCAATCACAAAAGAGTCGAAGAATTAAAAAAGGCTCTTTAGAGGCGAGGATTCTGGTCTTTTTGATATAGAACGCAAGAAAAGGACTACACCAATAAAAATCCAATTAAATTTTTCATGCACATTGCGAACGCAAAAACAAAAAATATTAGGTCTCAGGATAAACTTTTAGAAATTACATGACATGCTTTCATGTTTTTTATTCTTCTTGAAATCAGCCCTATGCGACTCAGAAATAAGGCATGCATACGATCTGGGCAATGATTATAAGAAACAGATCTGACAACTCCGACGCTTTCGATGAGCAAAAATCTTTCAGGGGGACCCCGCTAACGAGGACTGGCGATGAGCGTCTCGCAGTACTCGACGATTTTGCTTCTGTAGTTGGTGATGTGCTTTGCTGTGTAAGCGCTAAGATGATCTCTTCTTTGTTGCATAAATCTGTATCACAAATACAATCGGTGCAAAATTTGTCTATCGTCTTGCATCCTATAGCGTCGTCTCCCGTATGATTACTACAATCTTGATATTGTATCGCTGAAAACAAAATTATTTTACTAATTACAGGTTTGGCAGCATTTTATATGGGGCATTTCCTCTTGTGCACATGTAGATACCGACAGCATCCACCCTGCCCCTCACCCTTCTTGAACGTGTCCCCATTCTCTCCCTAAAGACCTTTGATTAAAATTTGAAGCCTGCGATTATTATGGCTTAGCTGATCACAGCTGAAATAGATAATCAGAGTAGCTGATTCTCATCTGATGTCAAGCATCTCTGAAGAACATTGTAGCTTCATTTAAATAAAAAATAATCAGTGTTATATAATGAACTTACAGTATTTATTCCATTATGTGTATACACGTATATATTTGTATATCAATTATATATGTGATATATATGTATATGTATATGTATATATGTATATGTGTATATATATATCTAATAGTTCATCCATTAGTCCGTCAGTCCATTAGTCCAATGAACTATGGATATATAACCTGTTTTTTTGAAAATATACACGCCCTTCACGCTGCCGCAGAGGCCGCGTGTACATTCCCAAAGAAAACAGATAGTATATGATATGCATATCTATGCATCCATAGCCCAATATGTATAAATATATGTACACATACAGTATATATCAATTTTTTAAACCGATCTACAGTATAATAAACCAAATAATCAGTTAATACGCTTAAAAACGGCTAAATGTAGACGTCTGCAGTAGCTTAAGAATTTCAAATCTTCCTTATGTGCTTCCTATTACGAAATTATGTTTCACAGTCACAGGCATGTCATATCATGTCATGTCATGTCATACTTCATCCATAGTCAAGCACCAGAAGGCGCACTCGAGGGCTAAGGAACACAAAATTTACAATCATTTTGTACCGAGGCGGGAGTCGAACCCTCCCCTGTAAGTGCGCACCCAGCGTGAGAGGCAGACGACTTTACCAAGCTAGGCCACGACCCCGGTAAACAGGCTACTGTGCACACTGACGATCAGTGTCACGTTAGCCCGCAGAAGAAAATCTACGGCAGCAATCTTTCGTTTTTTTCATAAAAAACCAGATGGAACCACTTTGCATACTTCCGTTGCAAGCATAAATCCAGCAACGATTTTCAGTATCACTGCAGTTCATATCTTGTGCAGCAGTCGTCGTTGATGATCCAACTGCAATTTTATAACATTGTAGCGCTTCGCCTTAACAGGGTTCAAAATATTTTTAAATAGAAAACTGGAAAGAAATATCTTAATAAACTTACTTCGAGGCGTTTTCATAAAACATAGAATTAAAAGACGGAAGAAATTTATTTTTGTCAAAGCGGTCATGCTAGACTTCAATATCGTGCAGCAACTTTGCTGTTCTGATTGGCAAGCGACTTTACCTTGAAAACATTGGCATAAAAGTCATTCGACTTTTTTTGCTACTCGTAGAATCGGGCAAATATTTCCGGTATATTATGAGTGGCAAGCAAAGGCACGTGGCACAAAACTCGTCGTGGCTGCCACATGCTGTACAGTACAGTATTATAGGTAGCTGTTTCGCGGACATTTTCAAAATGCTGAGCCTCGTCTAACGGGAATCCTCGCTTATTGTTAGTCAGGTGGCCAGTATGTCTCTGACTGTACGACTGCCGCAATTCTTGCCTGCGGCTGCCGCTAGGGCTTCAAATATGATACTGCGGGTCTTTGTAAATGTGGATAATAAGACCACTTTCCAGTTATACGCTTTTAAATTTCCCGCGCGCGTCGCTACAGCACTCTATAGCACGTTGACTCTTGTCTTCATTGTCCTGTGCGGAAATAAGCAGTGGCCACTTACCTTATAAATAAAAATTAATAAATGATGACTTAAAAAGCACACATCCAGGCAATTAATGGGCGAAGACGCGCACAGGATAGCGGGAACGTAATTTTTATTTGCAATAAACAGTAATAAAAATAAGGCTGCAGCGCGCCTTTTTCAAATTTGTTGGACTTCAAAGTGGTCTCTTACCAGCTGCTGTAAAATTTTAATACCAAAGTTAGCACAGTCTTTTCCCAATTTTGCCGCTGTTTTGCTGCAGCAAAGACACGCTGTTTTTATGAACTGTTGTTTCACGTTTGGAATGTTTCTAGCATTACAAGCTCGACCAAGGCAGTAATAATGGCAGTGAATCTCCCCTGCGCCTATTTCATTCCAACTGAATCAAATTGGCGGTGTTCGTCTGCCTTTCTTTTAAAGACGAAGCACAATCAGAGTCGATATCAAAATACTGAAAAAAGAGTATGATATTCTGATTTAGCGCCCACGTTTTAATGGGACAGACAAAATTCTGAACCCCCAGCACACATGCGAGAATTAGAAATTCTTGATTGCGAAGGGGGATCATTAGGTAATGATAATTTCAACTTTTTTAAATAATTAGGACAGTGGTCCAAAATTTTGACCACCCTCTATAGTACGCGGGTGTCTTATTCTACATGAATATCTATATTATTCTTTTTTCCAACATTACGACCCAGATTCTGTGGTGCACTGCACCTTTGCGGAAGCACGCTTTTGCAAGCTACCGCAGAAAATAAAAAGCGAAATTGCAGGATTAATTTTATGGAGCAGCGTGATAACGTTGGCTACAATACTTCCCCACAATTGACGCAGACGATATGACAGCGCAAACAAAGTCGCCTGGCCGCCTTTGGTTTTAGATAATCGAAAGTCGTCTGAATGAAAAACGTGGCACTCGTCAGTACAATCCGAGAAGAATAAGCTCTCGCTTGTCACGTTTTGTATGAACGGATTGTCGGGTACCAAACGATTAAGCTGTGCCTTTTAGCGCTCACGTTCTTCCTGGCGAAGACATCTGCCTGTCCTTCGGTACCTACTGCTTTAGTTGAAATTGTCACAAGACAGGCTTTTAATCAGTCTAAGCTGATAACAGGCATTCAAATAGACTAGACTTTGACGAAATCCCTTTGCTGGGAGCAAAGTTAAATTATCAAAGTAAACTCAGCTGCGCCTATTTAAGGGCAGGTTCCGTCTGATGTGGCATATCGATTAAATCCTCCTCGGTACCTGCTCCTGACTCCCATCGCCTTTTCGTCAACATGATGAAGATAATTGCTCTGACTGTTTTCTTCTTGGGCCTTTGGAACAATGCGATGGCGGACGATCAAGTGGACGTCCCGCTGCAAGAAAATTTCGACATCAATCGATATGTGGGCAAATGGTACGAGAACTACCGCAGCAAGGGCCTTTGGTTCGAGGCCGGTAGCGATATGGAGGCCTACTACAGCCTCAGGGAAGACGGCTCGCTGAATGTCACCAACCGCCAATACGATCCAAAGAAGCAAGAATGGAACACGATCGAAGGGACAGCAAAGGTCATCAATGAAAGCCAGCCGGCTCGCCTGTCGTTGCAATTCTACTGGTGGCAGCCTCTCGGCGATTACCGAGTCTTGTACACCGACTACACCAGCATCACTGTCATCTACAGCGACAGCAAGACACTCGGTTTGTTCGAAAAGAAAAGGGGGTGGATTTTGGGTCGACAACAAAATTTGCCTCAAAAACAAATCGACTTTGCTTTCGAAATTTTCAAAAATAGGACCGCCCTGACTGAGAAGGACTTCGTCAAGACCCCAACTGGAATTGCACCAAACTTGTGATCAGGAAAAAACTATATTTGTAGCTCTACTTCAACGTGATCATTTGTTTTAATAACTTGCAGTAGAACAAAAAATAAATCTGTTTTAATCAACTTAGAGCTTTTTTATTCATGCCTCACGTAACTGCCAGTCAACAAGCCAGCAGGCTGGAGAGTTCCCAAACTGTAAACGCAAGAGCTTAGTGACGAATGATTCATTTTAATGAAAAAAATACCAGGGACCTCAGATGACAAAAAGAATTGCTGCCATGTTTACTAGAAACTTTTCTCGGGTATGACATTATTTAACTAACAAGGGAACATCGCCAAACCCTTAGGTCGAACTTTGAGAAACCGAAATTTGTAATACGTTCCTAGGAGCAAAAGAAAGCTCTGCGCAAAATATTAGAGGCGTCTGGCCAACTGGTCAGTAGTGGGCTGCGTCTAAAGTCCCGAATTTTTGTGTGTTGAGGAAGCTGAGCGTTTAGAAAAACACGCAGAGTTTTTTCAAAACGGGGTTTTTGGGTTTGGAGGTTCGATTTTAAACTTTCAACACTCGCGTTCGGGGGTTTTTCCCCGAAAACACCAAAAAATCCAGCAGAATTTGGGAATTCCACCGTATACTTTACGCGCTGACCTCGACTGACCAGTTGGCCAGACGCCTCTAATATTTTGCGCGGAGCTTTCTTTTGCTCCTTAGAACGTATTACAAATTTCGGTTTCTCAAAGTTCGACCTAACGGTTGGCGATGTTCCCTTGTAAGAGTCCACAGAGGAGATTAGACTTCAAAAGTTTTCAAGGTAATATACAGTACAGAGTTGGCAATAAAGGCGCGCGGATTTTCAACTCTAATAATTCGCGCGTTTTAAAAAATTTAGAAGCGATACTTGAGCATAGCATAGTAGGCAGAGCAGGATTTTGTTTTTTTTGACAAAATTTCAAAATATTTCATTTTGTCTAAAATTTCCAAATTCTGCGCGTTTACTGACTTAAAACCTACATCAAAGTGGATTTTGTCTGCTGAAAGGTGCAAACAGCCCAGTGATAACGAAATGCATTATTCCCACGGCGGCTTAACTGAATGGTTTGCAGGAATTATTGTTTCTAGCAGGATGGTGCCCCTACTCTTGTCACAAATCCTACTGGACTTTCTGCAGCACTATGACAACATTTATGCAAACAAAATCCCGCTCTGCCTGCTATGCTGTGCTCAAGTATCGCTTTTAAATTTTTAAAACCGCGCGAATTATTTGAGTTGAAAATCCGAAGGCTTTTATTGCCAGCCCTGTATGTCAAATCAATATTAGTCTGTGCGGAGAAAAATTTTTGTTGCACCATGTCTAACAAACAAACCGACCGTTCTCTAATCTAATGGATTCTTACGAAGATTTTTCTCTGAAAGACGCTGCATTCTGGCAAAAACTAAACACCGAACGGTTGTTGTGGCGGTTGTTGTGAATATTTGAAATACAGCTTTGGTGCCACAACAGACTCGCTATTTCTCAAAGAGTACTCAGACCAAAGCAACAGTTTATTTACTGCACAACACGGCGAAAATTCACTTTTCTGACATTAAAACACATTCATACATATGACTTTAGCTTCGAATATGTTTGATTTTTTGCTTCTTGAATTCAAAGTAGTCTTCTTAAAATTTTATAAAAAAAGCCCAGTCCTTTGCGGTTGACTGAATAAATTGTTAACAAAACCGGTTTAATCAACTAACTGATAGACAGGGGTACACGGCCAGCAGCAGCTGACTGCCGAGGGTATCAAGAAACAACCAGCGAAAATACAGAGACTGAAGACTACATAGTCCACCTACAGATGACCATCACCACCACCAGCCTGGGCCTGGCGGGTTAGGCGTCTGCCTCTCATGCCAGGCTCGCAGCTACGGGCGAGTGTTCGACTCGCGGGCCAGTAAATCATTTCGTGTAAAATGTGTCCCTTCACCCTCGAGTGCGCATTTGGTGATGCGGTGAAACATGAACAGATCACTCGATACCATAATAAAAGTATGTGAGCCATGTGGCTGCATGGCTTCAGTGTTTTTGGCTATGGCAGCAGCTGCATAATTACTAAGCCTACACATCCATTAGTTTAGTGCGTCGCTTGGTGTGTCATGACGACCATTAGTAACAGAACTTGACCGCTGCACCACTATCGCCGCGAGTATTGGCATAAACCTCGGCGATAGTGGTGCATTGTGACCGCGTCGTCTAACTTCGCATATTACAATGCGGGGCACTGATACACGTGTATGTGAACTAGATAGCGTCATTCTTTCTTCAGGTTCACTGGCATGCGATTTCGTCCGAAAGCTTGCTGATTCAACGTATGAGCAAAGCGGCGTCCATTGGTACACTAGAATCTCCTTCATAGAAACCAGTGAAACTTTGGAAGCCCAGGAGTGAAAATGACTGGACGCAGCTTCTGCTCGATGATCCCGTTGCTGTTAATCGTGTTCGCTGAACAATCCATTGTCAGCTGTCAAAAGAAAATCGATGGCGAGATTGACATCATCGCTATTCTCGCTACCTCGAATGCAACCAGCAATGCGAAGTATGGTTTCGGTGAAGCCTACATCGAGTTTCTTACATCAAACTTTGAAATCAGCGACGAGAAGGTGCGTGTCGCTTTGCTTGATCCAGTCATGAACCAAAGCGACCACAACAATGTACATCGCGGCAAAAACTTGCCTCCGCCGTTTTCGAAAGTCCTGACAAATCTGACGGGCAATCCAGGTGCGATCACTGAAGCGATCAACGAATGGAATCCATCCACAAATCTGCAACCTACCAACTTCCCGTACTTTATTTTATGGAATTTCGATTACTCATACATTTCGCAGCTTGCTGATGAAAAAATTTTCAACTACGAAGATCGAACCCGAGCCAAGGTGATCATTGTGATGCATCCATACAATGATCACTACGACTCCATCACCGCCAGAAGACTCGCTGCCATGCGTGGGAAGGGCGTCCTCATCTACGCACTAGCTTTCCACAAATCCGTCCTCCAAGTGGGCTTAACGCAAAAATCAAAGAAGCTCGACTTTCCGGCAATGCTCAGGCGAAAAAATGCGCTGGCCGAGAAGACAGGGTGTTCTATTTCACAAGTGACGAGAAAGACAACATCGTTACGGCACTTCTCGAAGTGAAACAGGCCATGATACATGATCTGTGCGCATGGAAGTCAATCTGCCGTTTCGAAGACGCGGAGCGAAGCAAGTGCATCTTCGAGGCATGGAGGGGCGGCGAGGCCCCGAACATCGATGAAGAAACGTGCAGCGAATCCAAACCAGCTGTCAGCTGCGACGAGGGAGAATGCGAGCGTGTCTACGACGATAATTGGCCTTGGGAAGCACTGCGACCAAACTGCTCTCAAGCTTGTGGTCCGATGACCATTGTGAAACGCAAAGGAACTGAGCCTATGGAAAATGCTCATCAGTTAAAGAAGTGCCTCGGCATGTTCATGTGCGATCCATGCCCGACTGAGCCTCCGCCTCAACCAAACACGGAAGGGTTGGAAGCGGTGAAAAAAGTCAAAGAAGTGAAGGGAACCGTCGCCAACCTGACCTTGATCAGCGTCTCACTATTGGTCAGCTTGATTCTGGTCGTTGTCGTCGCCGTCATCGGCGTGACTGTTGGCATGAAAAAGCGCAAAGCCGAACAAAAGGCTGCTGACCAGAAAATCGAGAAACTAATGGAAAGCATCCAAACCATGTCCGTGTACATGGGGACCGCGCCTGGAGCCCAGAGGGGAACAGCCGCAGATCTGTCGGAGAGGGAATCCAAAGTGGCGAAGAAAGATTCTTCTTCCCAAATTGGCGGAAAAGCAGGAGGTCAAGCGGGCGCGTCGATCAAGTCGACCGGCTCGAAGAAAGGAAGTCCCACTGGCACTTCAGCCAAGAAGTAAGGCTGACGATGTTGGGGGAGCCAAGTAGAATGGAAGTGATCTGCTGACGGTTGTTCGTATGCTCTCGTTTTTTTACAGACTGATCGATTTACAGACTGATCGAAACGCGATTTAGTAGTGCTTGACCGACTAATCAGTGCATGGTTTCGTTATCAGTAAAATCTTCTTTGGTTGACTATCTCAAAGCGTTTTCTGTGTCCTTCAAGCTTTCTGGTTTTTTAAAGTTGAAAAGCCATCCAATGATCCATGGAGAATAAAAATCGATTCTATCTTGCATTTTTCTAAAACTTCTATTCTCCTTTCGGTAACTCTTCGCAGCTCCAGGTAACCCCCTCCATAGGTGAAGCCTTACCAGTGTCTCCAGACGATTGGTGCAAGCATGCGTCGGCAAAATAAGAAATAAAATAACAATAAACTTAGAAAAGCCAGCGGAGCGCGTTATTTTCTAGTTCAGACCGATGTGCATTGAAGATAACAGATCAAAAAGCCGCTGCATCAGACGTTGTCTGCGGCAGAAAGCACGCAGTACTCCTAACATAGTCCAATCTGCGCTGAGCTATTGCCATGTGATTACTGCGTTTCCTGCTGCATTTTTTAGAGGATCAGGCACTGCTTTCTATAGCCTCCTTTTTTTACAAAGCATTCACCCTTTTTTGTTTTTTAATACTAGTTATCAGTCTTGAAGACGAAGTGCACTTTAGAATCGATTTGGTTGTCGAAAAATGAGTATGATAGTCAGATTCAGGCCTCGTGTTTCAGTTAGGGTAGCCAAAACTTTAAGCCGTTATCTCAATACTTCAGAAGTCCAAATTTTCGTTTCCAAATGTTTTCCCTGCAATCAAGAATTTGGGCTTTTTCGTGCATACATAGGTGCTGGATGCGCACCATTATGGCCGCCGCCACTAAAACGTGGGTGCTGAATCTGAATATCATACTGTTTTTTCACTATTCCGACATCGATTCTAGAGTGTACTTAGTCTTAGTCTCAGAAGGAGAACAAGACGTGAATATTACTCACGATCATTGGATTAATTCCAAGGTGTTCCACCCACGATCATCCACCTATTTGTCACCACAACTGCAACAGTATGTTTCTGCAAAGCAAGCATGAAAGTAAACCTTCTTCCGAAATTCACAACCTCACTACATCAAAACTCAGCATTCTAGGGCTTGTTTCACCTCGACTCCAAGCTCCGATCTGAAGACTCCAACTCCGGATCGTAGTGCGAAAAGTTTTTCACCATTTTGGAGTCAGACAGAATTTTGGACCTCGGCGCCCGGAGTCCTTTAGGTGGCAATGGAGCTTCGTTGCGTTTCACCAAAAGGTACAGGAAGACACTCCATGGTGTGCGGGCTCCAGCAGAGGACGATCGTCGTACTGATAGAGTCGAGCCACTGTAGATGAAATTATGCCCTCGAAGACGGGCCATGCGAAGACGATTAATACTTACGTCTAGAACAGCAAATTATTCGCCATGAACCTAGGTCAACCAAGAATATTCAGCACAAACACACAGCCTCCTTTCAAGAAATCAGTCCTCTACACCGTCCCTAGCCACCATCTAGTTTGCGTATAAGACCAGAAACCAGTCTAAATACACGATGTCTAGCCCACCATTGAATCATAACAATCCATGCTGATCTCTGCACGATTCCAGTCAAATAGTCTGATTGGCGGGAGACATCTAGCGGCTTCTTCACAGCACAGTCAGGATTTACGCCTTACTAGTGAAATTTGCATGTTATATGTCCAAAAAGGCGACAAACAAAGCCATGAGAGCGAAAATTGAGCTCTGCTTCTTTCTTTTCGCTCTATTGCACATATCTTTGTCGCAAAAGCACATGTTGCATCCTGATGCATCTTGCTTGCAACCAGTTTCTTCCTCGAATGGCAAACATTGTTTGATAGTCCCTACAAAATAGAGTGAGGTAAGAGATCCAGTGGGAAAAGTTTACGTGACACAATAGAAAAGAATTCACTAATTTTTTTGGTGGTCAACAAAAAATTTTTACCTGAATCGCGCGATGTTTTGGATGAGCTCTGTGCACACAGTAGTGTTAGATATGACCTCAAGGTCAAGATCAGAATTCTGTCAGAACCCCGATTGATCGACCCTTGGTCAAAGTCAGGGTCAAAGTCAGAAAATTTTTCAGGGTTTGGTCAAGGTCAGGGTCAGGTCAGAATTCCTTGCACCCGGTCAAAGTATTCTGACAGCGAGAGACAGTGAATTTAGTGAAATGTTGTTAAAAACATTTCAAGCTTCTGCAGAAAACACAAAACTCTGTGGACTCAAACCTATGACTTGGAAAAAACAAATGATGTGGTTCACGCAGTCCTCTGACATGACGGTCAGATTCTGTGCATAAAAGGAGGACTCCCAAATAATAAAACCCATGGTAAACCTTATAAAATAAACCCAATGTGGCACGTTTACAGAGCTCATATAATGCGGACCAGCCTTTCTTAGCCAAGGCATCCTCGTGACGCAGTAAAAATATTCAAATACAATCGCACAGCAAACTTCGACTAATAATGGGTGCCCAGCTTACACGTACAGTATGCATTTCCCGCGTTGAATTTAGTGGTCTGCTAAAATTTCTTAGTCATCCTTTTAAATTATGAAACAAGATGAGACCTGTCTCAGGACGTGCCCAAATCTACGGGTAAGGCACCTCTAGGACAGCTATTGTGAAGCGCCCCAAATTGGTGTCTAAGCGTTGTCCCAAGTTGCTGTCCTAAATAGTGCCCTTAATTCGTTCTGTGAAAAATTAGAATCGCACTGTGAAACTGGCCCCTGCTGGTTGTGAGTCTCGTGCTATTGCAGTTGTCTTACTCGTCCAGTCACCTACCAGCCCAGCTGCATAGACTAGGGTGTGCCAGCGAATGCCATCCACCCGTGGCAGCCACTCTCTCTTCCCATTCGTTCATATCCAAACTTGGCGTCATTGGAGCGAGGTATTCTGGCTGTACCAGCCACTTTCAGCCTGGTAAGGCGCCTTTTCTCGGATTACGGCGAAAAGAAATCGATCATGCAGCAGGCAGTTTGAGCAGGAATTGACGTATAACGAATGAGATTTATCTTTGATTTTCAATGGGTGTCAGCTTTTCTAGTTTTCCCAAAGCCGTGAAAACAGCTTTGCATATATTTTTGAGCTTGATAAAAATTCAGTTTCTTGGACTGCCCGCAAAATGTAGGTAGCTGCAACCTTTTAGGGTACCTGAAAATAATAAATTACTAAAACAAGGATAAGAAAACGATAAAATTTGCTACAAAAGCTCGGAAATACTATAATAGTTCTGGGAAGAACAGTAAAAGTACTTTCCTACCTTCATCATATCTCTGCGTCAAGCAACTTGCACTTGTCTCGCAGGTGCCTGTGTTGCAATCGCCTTTTGGATTCAAGCAGTCAAACCACTATATGGCATTTTCTAAAAATATTCCATAGTTTTTAATAGTTTGAACGGAAATTTTTTGTCCCGTCATACCTTCAAAAAAAGGCATAAGAAAAAAGCGAGAAAAATTGAATCGAATTTTTTCGACATCTTTGCCTAAATGCTGCTGGAACCACAAGCCAGAAATTTGAATTTAAAAGACACTTCTTTTTCGGATATAAAAACACAAAAAGACCAAGTTCTGTCACGAAGGAATGGACTGTAAATGCCATTGGAAGAAAACGAAAAATAGCCAAAATCGGATTACAATATTTGTCACATCGAAAAGTCTGAATCTAGTTTTCTTTGAGTCGGTGGCTGCTTCATGGCGAAAACTGTTCTTTTAGGTGGTTTAAATAGATAACGGGAGAGAGTGGGCAGTTGGAGAATCAGCATGGACAATGTGTTGTAGGGTACGTGAAGAAATTCTGCTTGTTTTAACTTAAATTTTGTGTTTGCGAAAAAAATATGGCCATGACAAAAAGCGGTTTCCTTGGCTAACACAGAAAAAACTGTTTTTGGTCGTGGCATCTCAACTTACATTAAAAGAAAGAGAGTTTTTTCTAGCGCAAAATTGGCCAATCAACTGTGCCCCTACGATAATGAGAAAAGCTGATAGTGAAACAGTTTTTCGAATCAAGAACTTTGAAATTTCTGAACTGCGGTAAACTTGATGACTTGATGCGGATGAAGTGTTTGGTGTTGGGGGTCTCGCATTGACACCGAACTTGGTTGATTGATTGCTGGTTTAATGGTGTCATTAGCATGCAGTCCAATATATTTCGTAATTGATTCGGTTGTGTCAGTTTTTCTTGGGTAAGTGATTCGTCCAGCCATCGCGGAATTAGCGAAGCAAAGGTGTGGACATGACTAAAAATTTAAAACGGCAGTTTTAAGACGGTCAAGCACTGGTGCAAGTCGCTGGCAAGCGAACACTTGACATGTTGCTCGCCTTGTCTTATCTTCTATGGTATTATTCATTTCTGAAAAATCTGTTATCAGCCAACGAAAAGGTTAGCCCAGCCACTCTAGTCTAACCAAATGCAAGGCCGGACAAGGTTGGCTGGGGTCCCTCGGCGGCACATGCGTGAGTGGGTTATACTTATCTCGACGTGATATATCTACGTTCATGTTACGTTCAGGGCGAGGCTCACAATGGTGCTCCCACACTCACCCATAGTGCATGCTTCTGTGATTATTTTGTGCATTGTGGAGTAGTGGGGTTGACTCCCTGCGGGATTTTATTTTTTCTGTTTTTTACCAGAGGCTAGTACCTTCATGAATATACTTATTCGTATTTCAGAGTATGTGAGTTTGGAAGTTTGTAGTTTTAGAATACGATTTTCTTCTGTCACTTCGAACCTACTTGGGAAACAGAGAGGACTTGCTGCAGTAAGGTTGCATCTGCCGTGACAGCACGAGTACTGCATGTCTAGCACATACCCAGGGACACTAGAAAGGAAGATCAGATTCTGTGGAGCCAGCATGCCAACAGCTTCAGCGCGTACAGCCTTCTGCAATAGAACTAACGACCATCGGCCTTTATTGCCTGAATGAAATGGCTGAGGTGTGTGACGCCCTGTTACTCTTTTTTAGTTACAGTGCAGCAATTCTGTTTAGTCAAAATTTGTGTACAAACGCCGCCGAGGGAGCCCAGCCAGCCTCGTCTCGCCTTGCATTTGGTTAGAGTAGGGTGGCTGAGTTAACCTTTTTGTTGCCTGATAACAGATTTTTGTAGAAATAATAGCCTTTTTTCGCACCCACATTTGGGTAAGGGTGCACACATTTGGGTTTGCTGTGCACACTGTCGAAGTGTGCACAACAAACTAATTTACAGTTCAATTTTTTCAAATTCCTTGCGCGCTCCGCTAAATCATTTTAAACCACGTTGACTCTTCTCCTCATTGCCCTCTGCTAAAGTAAGCCATAGCTACATCTAATATTCAAATATTCAAGAATGATTGTTTCAAAAGTATGTAGCCATGAGATGAATTGGCGGAAACGCGCGCAGTACAGCCAGAACGTAATAGACCTTTTCAGCGTGCGTCAAATGCTTCGAATTTGAAATTCCCGCTTCGGCTGCTTATAACAATGAAACAAGGATCCAGCGAATCTAAGCGCGATCTATGCAAATTTTGGCTGGCATGACAAAAATCAACTTCAATATCTAACGTTATTGACGATGGAAGCTAGAGGAACAATTGCCTTTGTCTCATTGGGGAAATAAATGTTCAAATATCACTCCCCCTCGATAATCTCAATTACTCATTTGGATCGATAGAACAAACAGATCTGCTCACCAAGTGCCAAATTGTCATAAGCAGCCAAACTTTAGTAACCGCGGAAATTCAAATTTTTGCTGACTCTGAAAAGCTCTATTCATATTTACCATGATCAGTCATAAAAACGCAGCAGCGTGCCTCTTTCAAATTTTCGAAAACCAGCATTGTCTGTCACTACAGGCTGTAGCTGCTGTAAGATTTTGATACAACTGTTAGCCTATTCTTTTTCGTAATTTTACTTTTGTTTTTTTAAGAGCATTAAAAATGGCCCTTGCAGTACGCGTTTTATTTTGCTGGTTGGATATGCTGTAGCAAAGACATGCTGTGCTCTATACTGTTGTGCTGCATTTGGAGTGTTTCCAGTGTTGCAAGCCTGTCCAAGGCAGAAATAAAAGCAGTGACGCTTCCTGGGCCTATTTTCCCATAAAATCGAGTTGGCAGTGGTCGTATGCCTAATGACTCTAGAATCGATGTCGGAATATTGAGAACCCTCTGATATTCAAATTCAGCCATCACGTTTTAGTCGAAATGGCTAACGTTCTAGACCGTTAACATTTGTGCAAAAAGTCGAAATTCTTGTGTTTAAAGGGGCAGCTACTTCTTTACCATCGACGCGGACGGCTGCGGAGAAGTCGTCTGTTTGAAACCCTTGATAATGATTAGTGCAATTCAAAAAAATAATTAGGAAATGAAAGTTTTGTCTTCTAAATAATTGAGATCGAGGTCCACTACCTTTATGATACGCGGGTGTTGAATAGCAGATCATGCTCTTTGTCCAGTATTCTGACATTCATTCTTCAGTGCTCCGTCTGAAAGAGAGTTATGTTATTGCAGCCTACTGAAGAAAATGGAAAACAAATTTGCAGGATTAATTTCATGGAAGAACGTGATAACGTTGGGCAAAATACTTCCTCACTATTGACGTAGACGATATGCCAGTGCAAACACAGTCGCCTGGCCGCCCTCCCGTTTTGAATAATCTAAAGCCGTCAGTTTAAAAACCCCATCAACTATCAATAAGACTCGAAAAAAATAAGCTCTCGCTCGTCACGTTTCCTTTAAGCTGATTGTCGGGTACCCTACACTTAATTTGTGCTCGTAACTCTTTAGGTTCTTCCCTGCAGAGACATCTGCGCGTCCTTGGGGACTGTTTGACTTAAAAGCGTCACAAGACAGGCTTTTAATCAGTCTAAGCTGATAACAGGCATTCAAATAGAGTGGACTTTGACGAAATCCCTTTGTTGGGAGCAAAGTTAAATTATCAAAGTAAACTCAGCTGCGCCTATTTAAAGGCAGGTTCCGTCTGATGTGGCATATCGATTAAGTCCTCCTCGGTACCTGCTCCTGACTCACATCGCCTTTTCGTCAACATGATGAAGATAATTGCTCTGACTGTTTTCTTCTTGGGCCTTTGGAACAATGCGATGGCGGACGATCAAGTGGACGTCCCGCTGCAAGAAAATTTCGACATCAATCGATATGTGGGCAAATGGTACGAGAACTACCGCAGCAAGGGCCTTTGGTTCGAGGCCGGTAGCGATATGGAGGCCTACTACAGCCTCAGGGAAGACGGCTCGCTGAATGTCACCAACCGCCAATACGATCCAAAGAAGCAAGAATGGAACACGATCGAAGGGACAGCAAAGGTCATCAATGAAAGCCAGCCGGCTCGCCTGTCGTTGCAATTCTACTGGTGGCAGCCTCTCGGCGATTACCGAGTCTTGTACACCGACTACACCAGCATCACTGTCATCTACAGCGACAGCAAGACACTCGGCTTGTTCGAAAAGAAAAGGGGCTGGATTTTGGGTCGACAACAAAATCTGCCTCAAAAACAAATCGACTTTGCTTTCGAAATTTTCAAAAATAGAACCACCCTGACTGAGAAGGACTTCGTCAAGACCCCAACTGGAATTGCACCAAACTTGTGATCAGGAAAAACTATATCTAGCTCTACTTCAACGTGATCATTTGTTTTACTAACTTGCAGTAGAACAAAAAAGAAATCTGTTTTTACCAACTTTGAACCTTTTTATTCATGCCTCACGTAACTGCCAGTCAGCAAAGGGCAGCAGGCTGGAGAGCCCCAAACTGTAAACGCAAGAGCTCAGTGACGAATGATTCATTTTAATAATAACGGTAATAAAATACAGGTAATATGCAGTGTATCAATGCACCAAAGTGAGAAGGCATAGCAAAATTATGATGTGATAGCACAGCTGCCAAAGCGCCTCTTTTGCTCGAAAAGCTGTATTTACAGATTTTTTCACATTTCTGACCCAACCAAGACAATGGTATTGTTCAGTATGACCAAACATTAGGACACTAATCGAGTTAGCCGTAATCTCAGCCGTCATTCCCCAGCGCGAGGCTGGCAAAGTGTATCCACATAAAACGTCGCTTTGTCGAAAAAGAGATAGATTGGAGACCCACTGACATGGTTTCTGAATGGCACTGTTCGATGTTAGGTCTGCCCCCTTCCCGAATACGCTCCCGAAAAGCTTCCCGAATACGCAGTCAAAAGTAAAAATGGCAGCCGCGCGTCTTAGCGACCAGCTTCTTTAAAACCCTAGAATCTGTAGTTTTGTATGGGCGCTGTACGTCAAACAAAGAATTGAAGGTTTAACTACTGCCAACAGTGTTCAATGTACATTAGTACTCGTCGATTGGTCAGCACCTTACGATTGGACACAATATGGTGGGCATGATGGGCAGCGGTAGCGAGGGGAGGCGCCACTCCTTTTTCAGCGCTGATGATCGATATAAATTCTTTATATCAAAATGAACATCGTGGTCTCATAAGAGTTTGACTAGCGGTAGCAGTGACTGAATCATTTAAAATCAATTAGCTGTAACTGAAACTAAAACTGAATCTCTTCGCCAAAACTGAATTTAACTGTAACTGAATCTTTTTAGAATCAGTTCGATTCAGTTTTCAAATTACTGAGTTTTCAGCATTACTAATCTGTTTTCAGCTGTTCTTGGAAAGATCAAAGAGAAACGAAAGTCAGCCAAGACAGTATTGCTGGTTCGAATCCTGTTGATCGCGAGTTAGGGGCACACCATCTCGCTTACAGCAACTAAAGCGACAACGCCACGTGGACGTCGCGCCCTCTTGGTTATTTTCTGGCGGGGAGTGCTAAGCCTAAGCTAAAACGAACTGCTTCATTTTGGATCCACGATCTTATTGCACTCTGAGTAACTCACTGGAATCAAGGCAAGGGTTCAAATTTGATCTCCTGCTTATTCGACGCAGCACGAATGGCTGGCTCGTTGTCTTCATTGGCTTTTGGCAATTTAGAAAATAAGATCTTGGGGACAAAGGGCGGGTTCTTGCGACGCGCGCACCCTTTCCAGCAGCGAGATTTTCTGAAATAGCACGAGAAACTGTTATTTTTTGCGAGAAAAGCACCCGTGACCGCTTTTCTACTTCTGAAAGCAACCTTATTTTCTTGTGTAGCTAGCAGTATTATCTCGCTGAAGTCATGTAAAGCAAAAAAGCTTCTCCCAAGCAACCCAAGGCAAAGGGCGCGAGCCTGCACTGGAAATTCGGGTCATGCGAGGGGTCTGCTTGCACATGTTAGAACTGATATCCGATAGTCACTGGCTCTTACCTGCCCGCACATTTTCCTCTTGCATTGGCTGACGCCCGAGGATCATCTTCATGAAGAAGCTCCCTTGAAAAGGTCAGCTCCCAGCCTCAAGCTTATTTAGTTTACAGGTTGTCTTGAGCATGACTTCCCTGAAGACTTATGTAGAGACCTTACTTTTCTTGCGACCTCACCGGGATAGTTGGGCTACTCCTTCCTCGGACCCAATATAACGTCGCTGCGAGCCACACAAATGTATTCATCTTTGTGATTCGCACCGATCAACGATATCCCGAAATAAAAATTTTCGATCGAAAGTCCAACTTGGGGATACTTAGTTCAGGTAATCTTGTGCTCCATTTTCCGATCGTAGGGTCTTGAAATTCGGATGTTTGTAGTAAATGTCGATATCTTCTCCCTTCTCCCTGACCACCAATACTCGACGCCACCCTCGTTGGAATGGTTTTTCCAGCAAATCTCGCTTAACTGATGTCAGTTTCAAGCATTTAATGCGCTTTGCTTTCTCAATTTGCGCTCCGTTCATGCCGCTGAGAGGAGAATATATTTTATAGACTGGGGTGCCCTGCAATGCGTGGTGCATTGAACCAGCGACGAGCAGTTCTTGAGACAACTACTGTACATGTTTGTTGTTCCAAAAACATGAATGAGTCACGCCCCTGTTTCATGAAGATCACTTCATCATTCATGAAAGATCTCAACTTACAGCGATTGCGTCGAGGCAATAAGCAAGAAAGTACGTACTTACATATTAACAGTATATGCAATATGTACAATATGTACAGTACAGTATGTACAATATATAATATGTACAATATATACAGCATGCACACTGATCGCACTCGAAGACGTTTATCCAGAACACTACTCTGGTGCAAGAAGGCACTTCTGTTTATACCCTTGTAGAGAGCATGCCTCGCAAAACTAGTCGGTGGGTGCAAGCAGAAAACAAAGAACGAAGGGTTCGTGGCCTAAAAAAACCGGTACCGAAAGTCAGAATGCGAAATATGCTAATGTACGCGCCAAGGCCTGAACCGACGTCACGCAAATTCTCGATGCGCAGACCTATCACATATTCTGCAGATGCGACTGCTAACGATGAATCGAGAAAAGAATAGGACGCGATGACTCTCTGTTTTCTTTCGTTTTCGAGATTATGATTACAAATTTAAGTTAAAAAGCACTACCGGATCATGATTTAAGTTAAAAAAGTATGTCATGCGACCTTGAAAGACCCTTCAGCAATGTTTTTTGCGAAAATTTTTGAGTCAATTGACGAGGTATTCCTGGCACAACCGCTGAAATATGGCACGTACGATGTGAACGATAAGACAAAAAATCTTCTGTGACAACTGACGACTGAGTGGTAAAGTGTAATCTCACGAGTGCTTCATGCACACATGTCGCACGACAGTCCACGTGGCCCCTGTGTCATTCCACATGGCGACCATGTGGGATGCGTTTCCCATGTGCGCACCAAGTGGGATAACATGATCTTATGTGGAATTTCGTCCCCAGATGCTATATACGTGGCCCATTTTGGTATTTTATGGGACGAGGAATCTGGGCACCAATGGATCCAAACGCATTAGAATAAATCAAGTTCGCCATGAATAATTAGGCATGCACAGGTAATATGTCCTGGATCACGGGCTAAGTCCCGTGATGTAGCCTATTCTGCAATGTCACTTTACCAGTTTCACTGATTCGGTCCTGTTTTCTGGATGCTTGTATTTGCTCCGATATACCAGTTCTAGCCAGGCAAAATAGGGGTGTCTGTTCATGTCAGTCAGTGTTCTCGTGAGCCACGTTTTCCCGAGTAAGCGTCATCGATAATTTCGTCAGCTCTTTTTCTTTCTCGTTGGTCCTTCCTCCGCGTTGCGCGTAGTGCGGGCGCTCGTAGAGCTCAAGGATTTTCGCCGTATCAGCGAGCTTTGGGTAAGCTTAATTGAGTATGGTGAGGTTAGGATAGCAGGTCAAGCACCCAGGCAACTTCATCACACTGGCCTGCCGTCATTCTCTCATAAGCATACACAGTTCAGGGTTTGCTATAACTACACTAATGGAAGCCGAGCGTTTCATACTTTGTTGCTCGGAATAAAGAACCATCGCAAATCTTTCGTTTAGATGGGATGCGTCAGTTGGATAGATAGCGCGTATTCTAGCTGCTTGCCGCTTCATTAGGCTGATGCCCCCAGCCTTTGGCAGGCTCTCCGCTGCGCTGCAACACAATGTCGAGGAGATAAAAACTTGGCGATAGTTATTTAGCTTATAACCGCTTGTCCAGATAGCTGCACGTGAATCTATTATAGTGTCCACAGTATGTGGTGCAAAAATGTTTCTTGTTACAGTTTGATTAGGTAAGCACGAGGCATAACCCTTGCAAACCATGAGGGAAAAGAAGCTGAACAAGATGTCATTAAACCTGGGCAAGATGTAGGTGGCGGGAGCGTTCCAGAAACCTTGCGTGACGAGTTTGAATTCAATGAATAAAAGCGTAAATTAACTCACCTGTGCTATTATCTTCTTATTGTTAGATCATGCCGTTCTTTGTGCTAATCGCGGGCTATCACGAATCTACTAACAATGCGCCATGAGGGTTTGTGGGGCCTCAAGGCCAAATATATCCTTGGTTTACGTGTATGCTCTCCATATCACCTGCTTCGACCCATCAAGCGACCCTTTCAATAAGAACGCAGACTTTCATATCTCGCGCCATCGGCTAGTTTTTCCTCAGTGGCGAGATCAACGTTGATTCTGCTCAGATTATTAAATGCTTAGCTACATTGTGAAGTATTAGAAAACAGTATTAGATCCAAAATGAACGAGTCTAACAACGAGACCACGAAAGACATCAGTTCTATATTTGCTACTCCCGCAAATATTCGAATCGCCGCGAGTATTTGCACGCTGATTTCAGTAGCAGGCATCGGTGCCAATGGCTTAGTGACTTTTGCGTTTCTAAAAAATCAAAAATTGACGAATCAATTCACTATTTTCTGCGTCTCATTGGCGGGAGCTGATGTCGGGGTTCTCCTCATATTTTTGTTGTGGGCTGTCCCAATGACCATCACCCAATCGAGCACATCATTCGAATTTTTGGGCAAAAAAGTGGGTCAGGTCAGTCTGATGTTTTGGTTCGCTGGTTTATACAACACGCTATTGATTGCCGTGAACCGATTCTCAGCTATTTCAAGTCCAGCTAGGTAAGTTCTGGTATATCAGGGGTGTAACTGTCATTTCTGGCGGTCGGAAGATCCCTACTCTCCCCTGGATGAGAATCATTTACCACTTCCTTTGATGTGGAGCGGCAGGTTCGAAGTCGACACTACAGTAGACCATCCGCCCGGGCACGACAATGCGCGAGGGTGTCACAACAGTCCTGGATATCTTACCCACAGACAAATCCGATAACAAACGACGCACGCACTGGATTCAATTCCTGGACTCCCAGTACAAACCAAAAGCAAACGATGACTGTAGAAACTTTTTGAGAGTACTCTGTGCTTGTCGAAGTCCCTTGCCCACACCACAAATCTGCCAAATGGTATGGACAAAAACGAAGGGTGGCTCCCCATGAATTTGGCACAATTAGCTGGAAGCCAGCCGAGCGAAACAAAACAGGGGGCAGTAATCGCACCCAGTGGAGGCCTCTTCTTATATGTATGTACTGTACTGCCGGCTCACCTCAACTAAGCCAGTCGCTCTAGTCCCAGGAGCTGCGATAGCTCAACCTCAGTTGGATAGGCACCGCATTGTTTGGTTTGAGCTAGCAGCCCTGACTGGGAGGCCGCAGTTCGGTTCCGATTGAGGACGGCAGGTTTAAGGGCCCGTTCTTCGAGTGGGAACTAATCTTCGATGGCGATTTAATTGGTGTCATTGGCCTTGCACACCGTCGAGTGGCGGAAGCCAAACAAGTACAGAATGAGAAAATTAGTTCTTTAACACCAGTCGGGAGGAACGCTCCCTTCTCGCCTGGTACCATCCTAGGACGCTGGTGCTGGCACAAGATGCCCACGTGTGGAGGTTCTCCTTGTGGAGACACACAGAGGGAATCTGCCGCTGAGAGCTGGTCACTTCACGGCCCCGCTTATCATATGTGGACTGTTGGCCTGTGATAGGAAAAACGGGCTTGAAGTCCTGTGGGACCCAACCCACAAGAAGCCCCCCTAGAATTCTAGGCGCCCCACAGAGGCATTATTCACATCACCAGATACTTTGGCCTCTCAAATCTCCAGTCGCCTGGGTGCGCTTGTTTGTGGTGCATGCTGTTCGGAGATAATGCACAGAAGTGACCTTTTTCCTTGTGGCTCTGCACCCATCATGGGTTAGAACAGAAATTCTTAAGAAATCCGCCATTTTGAAAAGCAGTGAAAAGGACAGACCTGTATTTCTAAATTGTTGTATTGAGGCCATGTGAGACTTTAGAAATAATTTCCTCTAAAGCGATCTGCTCCCACATGACGATGTCTCATACTGTAGGTGAATCTTGAGGGTGCTGGTGCTCCTTCTGCTCCCCTCTCTCCTCCACAGCTTATTTAAAGGGTGGGTGGGGGGGGGGGCTTGGTTGTGTGGGGGTTTTTGTTTTTTTTTTTTTTTTTTTGCGCGGGGCCCCCTTCCCTTTTTGGGTGGGCCTTTTCCTTTTTTCGGCCTTTAAACATTTATTTTTATTTCAGATATAGAATCGTTTTCAGCTGGCGCAATACTTTTATCCTGATCGCTACTTGCTGGATCTTCGCTGGCTTGCACGAAATCGCTTACTTATTCGATGGCTGCGACTTTTATTACGACAACACTGTTTTCGTGTGGGGCTATAGTGCATCTTATTGTGGCCAAATGATAGGCTGGATCTTGGATCTGGGCTATGGTGCCCTCTTCTTCGTGCTTGTGTTCGCCTTCAATATCAGCACTTTTTACAAAATTCGTAAAGCTAATCGTGTAATCAATACGCAACCACAGCCGACAGGGGTGTCGGCGCCGGCTGCAAATCAGAATCAGGTGAATCAAGAACGTAGGCGGCAAGGTGAAATCCGTCTTTTCAAACTAGCTTTGATTCATTGTGGTATTTTCGAATTGATGCTCTTGTCCTTTCACTTGTTTTCGAGAATGACAACGGATCCATGGGGTATATTCGTGACCACTACAGTCATGTGGCAGATTGCCCACGCTAGTAATGGCTATGTCTACATCGCTTTCAATCGTGATGTGCGTCAAACGGTCAACGATGCCTTGCGTTCTGTGTTGGCCACCTGTCGCTTAGTCGAAAAACCAGTCGCGCAGAGCAATGCAGTGAAGGAGCATAGTTTGGGTACGGTAGTGTCTATATATAAGAGAGGTGCCGATAATGGACCAATCAGATTCCAGAGTCGTGTGGTCACGCATTTCTAGTGAGCAAACTGCACGGTTTTGTTGATCTTGGTGTTACTGTCATGTTCTATACAGAAACAATAACACGACTGAGTGACGTCAACATATATGGGATACAATGTTGTGTTTTGAGAACGATGGATATTAAAATTTATGTCTGTACATCGTTTTGGTGAAGAAAGATCACAGAGAAAAGAGGCACTTACTTTGTAGGCACTTACTGTTATACACCTCAGAGACATTGGCGAACTTGGAAAGAGGAAAAAAAGAGTAGTCTTGAGTCGGGTACGAACTAGAACCATATAATCCGAGCATGGCTAAAGTAGATTAGAGAGCTGCTTGAAGCCAATCGACAGCATTCTGTAGCCATCCGATTTCATCAACATTACTATGCAATGCTCAATTATAATGCAAATGCGTCATGTTAATTTCGTCGAGAACCTACTTACATTTCGTGGTGGATTTGGGGCTTCGCCATTGCGTTGATGGAGAAAACGAATTTTTTTGCTGCTCAAAATCACAGGGCCACTGAGTCTCATGGCATATTTGGCTATCACATTTTCTTACCTTCTCGACAGCCTTTTCGCATCGTACGCATGCTTTCTGCTCTTCACGCACGGATGCTTTTATGCAGCCTCCGCTGCACCAAACTAACGTTACTACACTAAAAAGGATTCGAGGGACAGACAATATCCTGCAATATTGATTTACAGTACTTTGATAAATAAACTACTCGACTATCCTTGGCCACAGCTGCTGCTGGGTGCCCACTGCTTCAGGACGATATGAAAAAGAATATCCAGCACGACCGCTGTCGCGACTGCCATGATGACCACGGATGCCCATATTGTTTTGATCGACGGCCAGTTGACGCGCCTAGCGGTGTTGCTTGACCAGAACCGGAAATCACAGACGAAGAATTTGGATGAGACGTTGTTGTTTTCACTGGAAGAGGACCAAAGAGCACGAGAGTTTTTATGGCTCTCTCAAGACATTTGTCACACACCCAGGCGCAGACACTTTGTTCCTCGTCCTGCAACGAGATCTTCCCTTTTCCGACAGTGAAGAAGCCAGTGCGGATATATCCCACAGCATATATCAGTTTCTGGTTTCGGGTTCTTCTTATCAGCGAGATGTTGAAGGAAGATTATCTTTATCCATAATTTGGGTATTGACAGGAGTACCTACATTTCTCATTCTGCCCCGATGTACTGAACAAGCAGATAACAGTGCATTTTCAAAGTCATGATTTGGGACAGAGCTGACAGCTTGATAGGATCAGGTACCCCCGCAGTAGTTTTTTTTGACCTTCAAGGTTGTTGTCCGATGACGCCAGTAATGCCCACAAGAAAAGTTTTTTTTGTGCAACTCTGCATGCAGTGATCGTTGTTCAGGCTTTACTGACCCGTGAACGACGAGCAAACAAATGAAGCTTTCAAACAGAAAAACCACAAACTACCATTCGAAGTATGCTCACGTAGAATAAACCGTTGGGTTTTTGGACCTGGATCAGGATAAACTTGATTTTAGAACGAACTTTTTCGATTATTTCAAGCACAAAAAAAGTATGCAGAAGAACTAGACTAGTAAGCAAAATAACTATGATTAGAATCCGGCATTTGCAGTTTGACCTGCTGCGTGAGCATCATAGTCAACAGCGCGCGAAGAGCGTGCGATTCAACTTTTTCCAAACATTATATTCTCTAATTTTAAGAATGGGGATACGGATCTGAACAAAACGGAGTGAATCTTAACTTTAACGTCGACTTCATGTAACAGTATACTAACTTTCTTCAAGGTATCCCCCCCCCCCCCCTACTTGGCTTCTGTACTCGAGTCAACTTGAGTATGACCTTCGCACTTCAGAACATGAAAGACTCGCATAGAATAACTAATTAATGACAAATGACCTGAATACTTTTGTTTTAGAAACTTGTCAAGCTCAATCCTCCCATAAATAGGCCTCAACTAGCCGCGATTATTATGATTCGAAACAGAAATTCGTCCAGCTGCGTTTCGTTTCTCTTTAATATCTGCACGAACATCCGTAGACCGATCACTAATTTTTAAACGCAGTAATTCTAAAACTGAATTTAACTGATTCAAAAAAAGATTCAGTCACAGTTAAATTCAGTTTTGGCGAGGAGATTCAGTTTCAGACTCACTCAAATGTATCAACGCTACCTGGACGTTGATAAACAAATTGTCAGAGTCTCTCAGTCCCTCAAAGTCCGAAGTCCTAATTTCACAGATAAGAAACCACTACCTTTGCTGGGCAGAAATGGCCGAATACGTTGCTGCATAACTACTGTAACCTTGCAAGCCACAATTTTTTTAAGTTTATGCTAACTGAGCTTAAACAGACCAAGTTGTAGCTTTTTTGTTTTACAAGTACGCACTCACGCTGTGAAAGGATTGGGTCTTCCCTGATGGAGAGACTGACTGTTGGAGCTTCGGCGCCACGTAAGAAAACCAGGGTTGCCAATCCAGCTCTTCGACCCATAATTACGCTAGCCTACATCGTACTTCAGCATTAGTTTTAAAGCTTGGCCATACGGGGGCCAAGGACGTGGAGGAAGGCTTCAGCATCTCGAGGGAAGCTGTCCCCTCACTTTTACTACTCGAAGGCTTCGCAGCTGGGGCGCTACGACGCTGCAGATAACTTTCGCGGATTGAGAGCGCCTTCGGATATTACATAAGTGAAAGGAATTGGGAATAGTATTGAAGTCGTGGCGTGAGTTGCAATGTCAGAGATATCGATACTGCACATGACATATTGGGATAAATGCAATTAAAATTTATGCTGTTGCAGAATTTGCGATTCAAGGGTGTTTTTGCGAGGCAAATGGACATCAGGGTCTCATCAAGGCGGTGTTTTGTCTGGTAGACACTCTGGCAAAGACATTCTCTTATGCAGCTATCATACGTTCCTTTTGACCATGCAATACGTGTCGCGAACATGAAGTTCACTCAAACAGTGTTTGCCCTCTCATCCGTCTAAACCATCTTAGCAGGGAACTAACTACAAGGTGGGTTAAATCTTTTGGAAAGGATGTCAAATTGTAGACTGTCTTCTAAAAAAGCGATGTGAAGTTGAAAAAATAAAAATTATGAGTACAGATCCTGCCGTTTGCTTGCACAAAAACTGGAGAGCACATACAAGACCGAAAAGAGCTGATCCAAAAAGGCGAAAAAGCAAAACCTTACGGAAATCAGAACCTTGGAAAAAATCTAAATTCGAAAATGGTTTCTAAATTTCTCACCAAAAATTTACATTCCACGAAATATCTGAATATGACAAAAAACCGTTGATATTCTTCGATCCGCCTTTTATTTGTTTGTAGTCGTTTGTAATATTGTTTGTACTCGTTTTTCTAATGTTTCGATTAGAATAATGCAAAGAACCGTCGAATCCAGCAAACTTTGTGGGCTCTTGATTGCAGCGCAAAGGTGTTCCAGGTTGTGCATCAAGCTTATTCAGGCTTCCTACAACAGTTTAATATCTTTCTTTCATCAATTCACTTTTTGCTTTTTAGAATAGAAGACATCACAAACAATAGGAGATTTAGAGCTGCAGAGTAAAAACACTCTAAAAAGTGTTCACAATGCACTCAATGTGTCATCGTCAATCAAAAACATGATTTTGTGATTTTTCAATTATTTTTTCTTCGGCTGTTTTGCGAAGTGTCTTTGAGAATGAGGACACCACTAGCATGTTTGAGCTTCTTTAATGAACCTGCATCCATGATAGATAATTCAGTAGGGTCACCTGTAGGGCCATGCATTGCTTTTCACCTATGCCTGCTTTGCCTGGTCTTATACCACGACCAAGCATCATGCTAGCCCACGCATCCACGGTAATGGAGTATCCGTGTGCTAGTCTTCAAGCTTTTAGTAATGCCGGTCCCCACATTATTATAGATTTCCACATTGCAACTTATAAGAAGCTTTACGAAATAACGTTTCTTGGAGTAATTACAGAAAAATGAGGAGCACGTAGCTTTCAAGCATCACACACTACAAACTCTTAACCAGCAGATCTACAGCTTTTATTCGCATCTGTTGCAGGTTTCGCCTAGTGTGAGTGACAGTATTTTTGCAATAACAAATTTTCAAAGCATTTCTGAACAGACCCATTTTCATGGTTTTCAAGGCATACTCGTAGTTTTTGCTTTTCGCCATGAGGGTCGGGTAGGGAACGTGCTCAAGCAACTTTCTCTGCATCCGCAGCATGAACAGTCTCTTTGAACAATGCAAGGAAGTTTATTGCTATCGTTCAGCAATCAAAGTTAATTATATCGTGCAGTTACAATGATAAGATCCAAACTCCAGGAACCTATCAATATCCTTTCTTATTCTAACATGGCTACATTCATTTTCTCCAGAACTTATCATAAAGCAGTCTCCTTTAAAATTGGACTTTGAGCAAAAGGACACTCCGCATCCTAAATTAACTTCAATTAACTTTATGTTTTTCATTATACTTTCACACATGCCAAACGCAGCGTGTCTCATGGATGCTTCCCCCAGTGAACAATATTCTTCAGTATCTGGATACGGGTGCTCGAACCCAAGCTGGTAAGCCATTGCGCATAAACGAAAGCCGTAAAATGGATGATATCGCCACCGTCGCTCAAAGTGTGGAGAACGACATTTCGCTTTTTTTGGGCCAGAGTAATCTGGAATCCATGACATGGCCACCCATCTTTTTGCTATTTGATTTAGGGTAGGGACTACCAAGAGAAGGCATAGAATGAAAGTGAACTTATGGACCATGTTTTAGGAAACAAAATAAAATATACACTGTAGAAAATAAAATTTGCGACCACTTATGAGCGTCAGCCTTTCCACTTGAATAAGCCAAATGGGAAACAGGAGCAGCGACAAAAGAAAGTTGATCCCTAGCAGGAAAAAGCAGGAAATTATGCATTGAAAAAGCGAAGAAAATGGCTCTCTTAAAAAAATTATTTGTTAATTTGCCACTGAAAATTCCATGAAATATGTCCTTTTCGAAAAATCACTAAAAGCCAATTAAAATTCTTGGATGTTCGTTTTTAGGAAAAATTGCCGCTTTTTTACGTTTGGATTAAAATCTGCAATGCGAATGTCACGTAGTTTACTGGCTAGTACGACTGACTGACTGAGCACAGCAAAACGAGCTTCCTGTACACATTTTTTTAAATCACGGGTACAGGGCGCAAGTACAGATGAACCAGTCGTACACGCAATAGATATTCCTAGGTCGACCTGCCAATTAGGCGATATGCAAATCACGCCGACACACTAAACATAGGGGGACTGAACTCTCTTGATTCACGATTACCAGTTACCAGGTATGTGCACGGCCTAAATCAGGTCCTATCACATTATGCAAAACGCCTTCGACTCTCTTGATTCTAGTCCAGTTCTGCCATAATCTATCCCGATTGGACTTTGATATCGCTGCGTTGCATAAGGAAAAAACACTTCACGAAAAGCGGCTGAATCGTTACAGCCTGCTGATGGGAGAGCAGCGCAAACATGTGTAGCGAAGGTGCAGGGAGTTACTATTGTCTGATTACTCACTCAGTCAGTGGAGTAAACCAACTACGATGGGCGGCGCCAGGCTAGCGCCCATGGCTGCGCGAAACATTAAACTATAGTGAAGCGCGATGTACTATACTCGAAAATGGAGAAATCGCGAATGGAGACCTCGGGGACCATTGCAAGCTTATGAAAATCAACACATCAACATCAACTACCTTTTTGACCCCCTCTTTTCCATTCGCTTTATCAAAAGTATTAACAAAACTAATTGTCTTGGCGAAAGTAAAATTTTCCTAATGTGCCAATATATGGAAATATAGCATTGGGAATATAGCAGGTGAAAAGTGGTCACTTTTGGTCAGAAAATCATAATGGTATCATGATATCATATTGGTTCTGTTTTAGCCTAGAACACTTTTTAAAATACCGAAATGACCGCTACATTTAAGAAAGTCCGAATCTTTTTTTTTAAATGCCTAGCTGTAACCGCTCATAAGATATTAAAAAAAGCCGTTTGTGATCAGCCATGATCAGGCATATAATAAATTATGGGTGAATTATGAAAGCAAAGACTTCCTGTTTTTTTTCATTGAAATAGTAGCCTAGGGTCAGTGCATTATCAAACAACCCGAATTTTTGCACTACGGACCACAGTTATTGTGCACATGGCCGATAACAGCGCCCCATTTCAGCAGTTCCAGCTAATCATGCTCGATCATTTCAGCTGTTGATCAGTCGGGCTGATCAGTAACAGCCCATCTTGTAGCCCTTGATAAGAGCTTTAAAAAGCCTACTTCTGCCTCGACATTCGTTAATTTTTACCAGAGATTTCGAAGAAAACTCCAATTCAGCAAGTGCAACGGGAAGCTACTTTTGAATTTTTCGCCCGCGTGCCGCTTATAACATAAGAGCGGGATTAGCTGCTTGCTTTAGAAATGGCTAAGAAATTAATAAGTGTTCTTTTCACAAAAGACAGATACTCCAGTACAAAATTAGACTGGCACATAGTGAAAAAGTGGGAAAATTATATATTTTCTCGCGATTTATAAAGCAAGCAGCCGAAACCACTCTAATGTCATAAGCGGCGGCAAGGGCGGGAAATTCAAAAGTAGCGTCCCGCGGGGACTTCTTGCCGAATTTTAGTTTTCGTTCGATATCTCGGGCAAAAATCAACGAATTCTAACGCGGGAAAAACCAATATGTAGCTTTTTTCAAGAACTACAAGATAGGCTATCACTGATTAACGCGAGTAATTAACAGGCAGGATTATCGACCATGATTAGCTAAAATTGCCGAAATGGGGCGCAGTTATCGGCAATGTGCACAATAACTGTGGTCCGTAGTGCGGAAATTCGTGTTGTTTTGTGATGTAGTGACCCTAGGCTACTATTTAAAGAAAAAACAGGGAGACTTAGCTTTTATAATTCACCCATAATCGATTATGTGCCTGATCACGGATAAGATTCGGATTCCATGTAATGTAGCGGTAACTTCTGCATTTTTAAAATTTTTCTAGACCAAAAACTAAGCAAGTTATGACTTCCTGACTAAAAGTGACCACTTTTTACCTTCAAAGTGCTGCATTTCCATGTATATGCCCATTAGGGAAATTTTACTTCGGTCAGGACAATCAGTTTTGTGAGTACTTTCGACAAAACAAAAAATGCATTATGTATGCACCATGTCTCCCATTAGAAATTTATATCACATGCTCACGTTTTTCAAAGCAACCCGCCATCCCCCCCCCCCTCCCCACATCGCTTCTGTACCCTAGCCTCAAAGTGCACTTTCAGCTTGAGTGCACTCCATAACATGAAAAAACCCCAGGTATTCTAAACAAACAATAATAATCAATAACAACTGAACTATATCCGTTATGTTTTTAAAACTTCCTGGGCAATCCTTCCATTAGAAAATTCGCACTAAGCTGCCTTTGAAATTCGCATTCGCATCCTAAAAATTCATGGTCAACTGTTCATTCAAATATACAAAATTATTTATCGGCCAGCATTATACAGTGGTGGGCATATGAGACATCATAGACGGGAAGGTGTATAGTTCGAAAACCTAGCCCTCTTGAAATGCGAAAAACTGCCACGTGGATTCACAGCAGAAACACACATATTGTACAGTGTGCACCGAAAGACACATATTTGCGGCATACATGGTTTTTAGTAGCTAGTCAGTACAGCGCACGACACGCTGTGTAGCACGCTGTGTTCACATATTCCCGAATCGAAAAACCCCAGTGTTCAGCTTTTTAGACACTGTAACTGTTGTTATATACTTTAGTCCCTTTGTGAGCTTAGAGCTACAGCTTCTTTATTCGCGAGAAGTCTGATATAAAACTGGCACATTAGAGCCCTAGAAGGCATCGTTGATTGGGAAGTCTGTAAAGTATTCCCTTTTTATCTTTTCTTTAACTTGTCTAAATTTTTACAGAAAAATTCATTTTCAGGGGAAGAGGGCTCATGATTACATTTTGTTTCTTTCTTCTCTTCCTGCATTTATGTTCGCATTGCCGAACCCAGCCCCCAAATTCCAACAATGAGCCTTTGTCGTGCGGTGGTGCGTTTTCTGCAGTCAAAGATAACCTAGAAGCAATTTACGGCGAGGACGAGCCGCCTGCTCAAAGAGCCATTCCCGACCCGTCGACGTGGAAGCCATTCTACATTCATTTCGTGGTCAATCCAACAACATCCGCCGCCAACAAAGCATCACTGAGAAACGCGTCCAGGTATGTCAACGACAAACTAGGCCCCATCATCAAAACGTGGCCGCTCGATGATCTTCGGACTCAAAGAGAAAAGATGATAAATAATCAGGGCCAGGAGAACTGCAAGTTCCCGAATTTGTGCGGACCCGACTTCAACATTCCCAGCGAGTATCACCAACCATGCTATGTTCAGGCACACAACTCTTCTGGTACCCAGTTGGTTCCTGAAAACGGAGTCGACATACTCGAAAGCCAAGATATGATAGACGACCGATTAAAAGGGGCCGCATTAGTCGTCTTCGTAGATGTAATCGAGAAGACCAATCCACAGTACCCAAGTATTTGCGGAACATTCCAACCTGTGGCCTTCTCCTATGCCTGTTTCGCGGATCGAGACAGCCAACGACCGACTCACGGCGTAGTAACTTTTTGTCAAGAACCACGTAACTTGGAAAACGCTTTATTGAAAACATTTTTTTTGCATGAAGTCTTACATATTGTCATCCGCGTCGACTTATCGGGCCAGTTTAAAAACCAGTTTGTGGGACCAGCGAGCGAACCATACGTTGAGAGATATGACATGGATAGAATGAGAGAAAGAGGTAAGGAGCATTGGGATTTCAGAAAGAAACCTCGATTTTAGGATCTCTATGGAAGGCAGGGGGGGGGTAAATCGATAAGTGGTCGCGTGGTCGCGCCCATACTTGTTGAGGTGACGCCAAGTGGTTCGCCCCCAATCTTTGCCAATCAGGGAACAGGTCGCCCACGCCTGACTATTCTTCTGGTCATTGATTAGAAGATGGAAAAAAGTGGTCGCAGCTCCTGCCGTATACCCGCGCTGACTGTAAAATCTTTTCTTCGCGTGTTTCCCTACCACAGGATGCGTTTCCAGTTTTTAATACATTCAAGTGAAGTGTACCAGCTCCGAAACTTTTTTATTGAAACTTGCACCACGCGCCATTGCGAATGAATTCGCTATTGATTAGTTGACTCTGCTGCTGAGGGGTTACACGACGCCGACCACAACCAAGAAACCTTCTCTAAAATTTTCTAAATTTTAACGATGCCTCGTTGTTGCATGAGGCACCATGGCTATATACTTTAGTATTCTGAGCCTCCTTGGACGCCTGTGTAACTGGTTCAGTATGCATCGATGGGTCAAGCAATGCATAAACATGGACTACCAGGGCGTAACTTTCAAAAGAAATCGTAGAAAAACTGATTGCGAAGTATTCCTATGCGCAATCGAGGACTCGAAGATGTCCATTTTCCATTTAAAAAATTACCAAAACAAGTATGGGGTACAGGGGAGGAGCTGCGAATCTTTGAGCGGTTCTAAGAATATAATCGATAGGAATTTTAATGCTTTTCAACAAAAAAGACTTTTACAAAAGAGGTTTTTCGCCTGGATGCCTGCTTCTCCTTGGTATTTTATCAGTTTTAGGGCACTAAAGATTTTTCTGAAAAATTTTACCTCGTCTTTTTTTAAAAATTTCAAACCTTTCAAAAATTCGAATTCCCAAACCAAATCAAACAAAACTTACCTTATTCGATAGAAAACATTTTCTGTATCAAATACGATCACTTTCCAACGATTGTAGACTTCATTGTTCAATCATTTTGTCTACCTACTCGATCTAATGCTATTATCAGAAATAGGCTCTGGAAAGAAACAATTCGCCTTTTACTCTGAGAATAAGCTTTATTTTCAGCTGAAAATATCACCTGGGCAAAAGTTACTTATAATTGGAAGAATCCAAATGGTGCCTTCACTAAGCACGAAACCAAAGTCATCATCACGCCAGCAGTCTATGCAGCTGTCCTGAGCAACTTTCGCTGCATACCGGACGATGCTATCAAGGCTAACTTGAGGGGTGCTGAGTTTAATATGAGACCTGACGACAGTGGGAATTCGGAAACCGATTTAACGCATTGGACACAACGACTGTTTCCAGACGAAATCCTGGCCCCGGCGCCATTTGTGAAAGCCCGACTGACAAAATTGACCCTGTCCTTCTTAAAAGACACGGGCTGGTATGAAGTGGACTTGTCCAAAGCTGAGACAGGAATGTTTGACATGGCCCAAACCAGTATGGAGGGTGAGGTAGACGTTAAGCTGCTTCGATTTAGAAAAGCTCGAACAAAGAGCACAATCACAGGAGATACAGAATATGCGAATACATATAGGACCCTTCTGTGATCCTTGGGGGAAACTAATCGAGGTAAGATGAAGTGGTTTCCTAAGTGAGGGACAAAGTTTGATCAGAATTGTTGCTGTGGGATCGTCAGGTCGAACCTTACTTTAACGCTAGTGTGATATGCATAAGATTAACTACGAACACTATGCAGCATTCCTGATGAATCATATGACAGTGAAACACAAAACTAACAGGTTTTGAGCATCGCCCTGTGCCTAAGCATGAAAAGCGCTCAAAGTGTGAGTCGATAAACATCACTCATTACAAAGGGCAAACCTGATTAAAAGTGATCACACCATTTTTTAGCGTCGTTGTTCACCCAACAGCCAAAATATGTTGTTGTGTGGAGTACAAACATTTACATCTCGTTGCCCCATTCTTTATCAATATGATGAAAATGATAGTTCAGATTGTAATAGAAAAGTCTGGCAAGATCCACCTGGCCCTAAAACAGGAGACGATGAGAAAATTTGTGTTACATTTCAAAATGTTAAAATTCCGGATTTGCAAAGAAATTATAAGCCAACCTATTCCACATGTTTGAAAAGCGAATGCACGAAAGAGGGAATAAGATTCGCCATGAAACAACCAAAAACAGTTGATGGCAAGATGGAAATGGTCGAATGTTGGACGCCGCCTCTTTGCGACAACATAACAGGTAGGCAAATTTTTTGTTGCTAGTAGATTGACATCGATATCGATTCGATAAATTTTTACCCTATCCTCCAATCAACGTGGCAGCAAAAAAGTATCTGTCTTTCTAGGGAGTATTAAAATGTTGGTATCAAAGCTCGCACTCGTGAATATACTCAAATACTCTATAATCGCTTCTCTTATAGAAAACGCTTACATTATATTAGTTTCAAGTTACAATTTCTTTTGTGGTCTGTTAGTCGACTGAATCGTGCACTTGTCATCCAATATGGTGGTGTAGAAGTGAAAGGCGTGTGTCCCAGCTTGCTTGGCAGAACTTGAAACTGCTCGACCCTGAGGTCAACTCTGGTCGTCTGAGAACTTAACGAAGTTCTCTTTGGCGGTGAGCGACTCATCCACAATACCGCCAGGGTCGATAAACGGGGAGAGGCGTGGCGGGAGGTTCGCGGATCCAAGTCTATTCAAAGGGGCACGGGCTAGGTGTGGTTTCCGCTGACATCGTGGTGCAGCGGTTTGGCATTTGTCTCTCCATATTGGGTTGGAGCGAGTGGCTGGACTCGTCCAGGGTTTGATTCCCTGTGATGGAGGTCGGTTTGCAAACCAAAAACCTAGCTGACCTTGCATGCCAGGCTGTGGGTGGCTCACCTGGTACCGACGAAGCGCTCCGAGTGAAGAGACGAAAGCCACGAGCAGACAGTACTGGCTGTCGAGCACCGACAGGGCTAAAAACCCGCCCGCTATCGTCCTAGGAGGTCGGTATCGTCTAGGATGTCCTCGCATGTGGGTGCTCCTGGCAGAGGGAAGCTGCTGTGTGTTCTGGTCCCCGCACAGCCCTGATTACAAGGTGGCCGGCTTTGGGCAAAACAGGCTTCAGCCGAGAAAAATTAAACTTGTGGGGTTAACCAACAAGCCCCCTAGACCACAGGTAAAGGTCCAAAAACGACCCTTCCTCGTACCAAACAGGATTGGTAAAAGGCAATAGGTTCAGGACGTTCGGTAAGTGACCAGGAAGGGTCTGAAATGAAGTACAGCCATGATGCATTTTCGCACAAGACTATAAGGAGAAGGTTCAATGAGCAGGGGGAGCGCAATTGCGATGCTAGTAGAGAGAGCGCTGAATTTGATCTTTATTCGCACAACCCAAGAGGAACTGTTACCGCTCCATAAAGTTTCGCTCTTGGTTTTACTTTTGGCTCTCGAAGTTCAAATTCCCAAAACCACGAATCGGTCTTATGAACTAATCATTTCTCTTTCAAGGAACCGTGAGGGTCCCATGGCCATCCAAGTTTGGCGACTGTGGCTTCTTCACTGGTTACATTGTTTGTCCAGATTACAACTCGGTATGCAAGGGGAAACCTTTCGAAAAGGGACAAAACGTGTCGGAAGAGTCAAAAGGCGAAAACAGCTGTCAAGCTCAGCTGCTTGTTGTCGGTTTCATTGTGATTTTTACGTTTCTTTTTATTAACTTAATATCTTGAAGAATGTAAGAAAATGGTAAATTAATACAGCAAACTGCATGATCGAAAAAATTTGCGAGTGGTAATTTTAATGAGCTTTTGCATTAGAATTGTTCATCAATAAATGCTTGCTAATTTTCCGAATGCGGTTTTTTGTTGTTGCATCTGTTTTGCAGCGGCTGTTATCTATATACAAAAGCATGGAGCCCCTCATATAATTTTTAAGAAATGCGGAAGGGGCAAAATGTGTCTGACGTGTGAGCGAAAAAATTTTTCGAATGGAATACGAAGGAAGATTGAGGTTTTAGTGACACAAGCAATAAAACAAAAAAACAATTAAGATGATAACAGTGCATTGATACTTGTACAGGCACATTGAGCTGTTGAGTAAGATTATAGCCATTCCAGCTGCATCTGTCTGATAGTTGGCATGCGATTCTCTTTTAAGTGCAAGACGCGTCTGCAATTTGCAAAAAGTCAGAGAGGGAAAGATCAGTTTCGTTATGGCGGGCACTAATTGGGAACAGAGTGGAAAATGATTTTTCTTGGCCTTTCCGACATGCTACGTGGGTAAAAATAAATACTTTTGAAGCAATAAATGCTGCTCGAATCGCTATCGATTTATGCACGCGATATTTTCATTGACGATGTTTTGTCGTGCGACCTTTTTCCCGCGATTTTTCGACGTGTCCCGTTTTCAAGGCTTTTCTGACGACGAGATTCTTAACGCCGGTTTCCCAGCCTTGTATAAACCCTGTCACTCACGATCAGAATGCAGCTCAATACTGTTCTAAAACTGGGCGGCATGGCCGACATTCTTTTTTCGCTGTATTGCCTTGCGAGAATATCAGTACGATGATGTGAGCACAAAAACACATCTAGTGCAGCAATTGGACGATCACATGTAACCTGGTCGATGCTCATCGTCGCTTTGGATTGACCGTTTTGTGCCCGCGCTTTATACTTACCCAGGGTTGTCGGATCGAGAGTCAGGCGCTATACCGCTAAACTACGAGGGTGGTTAGGAAGGTGGTGTCAAGTGTGAACATTGGAAACTGGATGATTAGACATACATACATGTCATCAAAACCTACAGCAGAGCACTCAGAGCTGCTCACGATCAGAGTTGCTTATTTAGTGTCAATAGCAGCTTCTCCTTGGTCGGGAGCAGCTCGGAGCTGCTCATTTAATTACTAGAGCACCTCCTCATTTGTGAGGAGCTGCTCTTTTTAAATGAGACCATCGGCGTCAAAAATAGGGGGGGGGGGGGTTGGGGGCGGAGATTCTCACGACCCGTCAACATGAAACATGAGAGAAAACTGCTTTTGAAAATTTGAGAATAAATCTTCCAAATACTGTCGCCCGAGGTGGTCTCAATTATCAAGTCGGATCGATTGAACAAACGAATCTGCTCGTCAAGTGCCAATTTGTCATGTTTACTAAACAGCTGACTGCTTCGTGGCAATCTGCAAACTTGCAGTCTAAAGTCGCCAGAATCTCCTACTGTATGATAAGCAATCTCGATGCGAAAAAACTTTTTTTGTTATTTTTGAGCGTCCCGTCTAATCTTCTATAAAAGTTCGAGTCCCGAGCTGATTTTTCGAAGGCCACAACCGCTATTCCATGCCGATCTTTAAAGGTGACTGTTGGCATATTATTTGTGCAATTTAACTCTCTCTGAAAAGTCGACTTCCACATTCTCAAAAACGGGTTTTCAGATCTGATACAAAACAGAGTATGCACCATGTCTCCCATTGGAAATTTATATCACATGCTAACGTTTTTCAAAGTAACTCGCCCCCCCCCCCCCCACATCGCTTTTGTACCCTATCCTTTCAGTTTGATTATTATCCCTGCACTCCATAACATAAAAAACCCCATAGATTTTAAACAAAGTATAATAATCAATAACAACTGAACTATATCCGTTATGTTTTTGTTAAAAGAGATGGGTAGGCCGGTTTCTGGAAGCGAGTTTCTGGTACCAAAAATGCAGGCAGGTAAACAATCTTTACGAGATCAGATAACACGTTTATGTCAGCACATTCATTGTTCATCAAATGAAGTGTGCGCCAAGTGCGGGTGCGAGCGGAGGAAAGAACAGGCTTGAAGACACATCTTCTTGAACGTCGGTATCCGACAATGCTTCACGGAAGGTGTCCAAGGTTGCTGTAGGGGGCCCTGCATCCTCGATGCACTGTACTGCGAATACTACAGCTTCCATAACTGTGCGCGATTCCGCTGATAATTTCTGTGCAGCAATATTTTAAGCTTCGAGCAGGTGCAAATGTTTCAATATGTCCACTCCTCGTGGACATCAAAATGGAAATTTGAGTTTGAGTTTTTTAAAGTCACATCGAAAGCAAAATGTAAAACTCTTAAATTTAGCAGGGCTCGAACCCGCGCCATAGCATGTGTCATTGGATTCCTAAAGCAAGCCGTTGGTCCACTTGGCTACAGTACGCATTTCTCTAGTATACCGATATATGATCCTACCAAGACTGAAAACATACAAGCAAGCAAGCACGGTGCTATGAGCCTGGTTATGCCCTTATTGTTAGTGTTCCAAGTGTGCAGTAAGTCACTTCGTTGCCATATTTGTTTGGACCATGCCCTCAAAACGTAGTGTGCTTCTCTAGTGGTTCAAGGAGCGCATTGATATTGATCAAAATATGTAACGCTCTCAACAGACTCCTCTCGCCCAGGAAAGCCGCTTATCAGACACCAATTTCTCTTTGAGAAAACCCCTAAGCATAGGGGGGGGGGGGGGGCAAAATGTGGCACGCGAGCAGTGATGGATAGCGGGAAGGTGCCAGGATGAAACTAGCGTTTGATAGAAACTAGATTGAGCTCTGGTTCTGTATCTGAATGTGGTTTCTGCGTAAAAACCCAGTCTGCCCATCTCTATGAACGGGAAGGTATGATCCGGCAGAACGAACGTTGACCAACATTGTCGAAACTTGTCTGGTTGGCATCACTGAAAATCTGTGGGTTAGACCCCGCAGCAGGGCAAGAGTTCTGTGGGCAAGTCAAGGGGAGTAGGCATGCCCGTCTCATAGACACGGACTGGTTTCCAAGGTTCCCGCTGGCTGGCTTGCACTAATGGTCTCTTTTCACACCCGCAAGTGAGGGCTCTTATCGTTGGACGAGTAAATGTTGGATTTGACACTGGATATTGCAGATGTGGATAAACTGCTGAACGTTTTGAAATCGTCGATTGGATCTAGATAAATAATTATGAGAGCAAACTACAGGTGACAGGTATGCGCAGTGTAATCTGGGAGGCAGCCCAATGCCTAGGCTCGCCATACTATTCGGGCTTACACTCAAATTTGACCAAATGTGGCTGGAACTGACGAGGGAAGCGACACAATTCCCTCTTTTGTTTCTCCTTCCATCGCACATCACGTGTGACTGGCAGCGGGCTCACGTGCGGCAGAAAGCGAGATCACGTGACTGTGCACCCGTCAGCCCCTGCTGCCAGAAATACGTTTCGGGTGTTTTTTTCATCGTTTTGGTTAGGCTTAGGCTTACTGTAGAGTTCAGATGCACTTGGGCTACGCGTGCAGGTGCACTCCGCCCATTTGCCGCATCCCGTAACATTATTTATCCTTGTTGCAGATCGAAAAATCCGCGCGTGTTTGACTGATTTGATCAACTGGTGCTGGATATGTGATCCTTATCATCGATGGCTCGGCTCCTATTCACCAATAATGGAGTGAAAGCGAAGCGAAGCGCACTGACAATGAGATATCGACGCAACGAGGCTTTATCGGCTTCAAGTCTAGGTCAGGCTTGCGCTTCAGTGAGAGGCTGGCGGAAGATCACTTATTTACTGATGCCTTGGAGCCGAACAAATGGCTTCAAATGGCAATCACTGACAATTCAGTCAGTCACTAAATCATTGGCAATTCATTGGCAATCATTGAATTTGCTCAAAGAATTTGTTAGTTATATGACTTTTTGCAATATGCCTTTTTTGATTTATCAATTTTTGTCAATATTGACTGTATGTTTTCATTCATTCTTTTTTGTGTCTATAATGAGCCGCTTGAGTGCGCATACGTCCCTTTATATGTGGTGAATTATGACTGACCATATATGCCCGCTGTTATACAGGATTTGTGAAGGCTGGACATGGCTTGCTAGTTTTATTTGTTGGGTCTGTTATATGTCTTGATCGAATTATGTTCAGTGACTGCCACGCTAAGCCAGTAATGCTCAAACCTGCCGACTGCTCTAACATGTGCTGTATTCTCCACGTCTGCGCAGAATAATAGTCTGGGTCTACTGTCAAACCGTTCCAGCAACAGTGATAGCTGATGGTACAATGCACCACTATGTGAGCCACTCTAGCCTCCGTTCTGAATCTTTCTTCGATATGCTTGATTTTGGGCGCTCTCGCAGCACAGCGTGCACATATCATAACGTAACGCAAAGAGATATACTGGTGGTCGAAGCCACAAAAAACTGGTTATCGAGTTCTCTCCTTGGCCCCGAGCCCTGTCTGCTGTTACCGCACTGCATTGTTGCCGGGATGTTTGAAATGCGCAAATTTGCCCTACTCATGTTTTTCAAACTTCTTGGGCAATCCTTTCGTTAAAAAATTCGCACTAAGCTGCCTTTGAAATTCGCACTCGCATCCTAAAAATTCATGGTCAACTATTCATTCAAAGATACAAAATTATTTATCGGCCAGCATTATACAGTGGTGGGCATATGAGACATTATAGACGGAAAGGTGTATAGTTCGAAAACCTAGCCCTCTTGAAATGCGAAAAACTGCCACGTGGATTCACAGCAGAAACACACATATTGTATAGTGTGCACCGAAACACACATATTTGCGGCATACATGGTTTTTAGTAGCTAGTCAGTACAGCGCACGACACGCTGTGTAGCACGCTGTGTTCACATATTCCCCAATCGAAAAACCCCAGTGTTCAGCTTTTTAGACACTGTAACTGTTGTTATATACTTTAGTCCCTTTGTGAGCTTAGAGCTACAGCTTCTTTATTCGCGAGAAGTCTAATATAAAACTGGCACATTAAAGCCCTAGAAGGCATCGTTGATTGGAAAGTCTGTAAAGTAATCCCTTTTTATCTTTTTTTTTAATGTTTAAATTTTTACACAAAAATTCATTTTCAGGGGAAGAGGGCTCATGATTACATTTTGTTTCTTCCTTCTCTTCCTGCATTTATGTTCGCATTGCCGAACCCAGCCCCCAAATTCCAACAATGAGCCTTTGTCGTGCGGTGGTGCGTTTTCTGCAGTCAAAGATAACCTAGAAGCAATTTACGGCGAGGACGAGCCGCCTGCTCAAAGAGCCATTCCCGACCCGTCGACGTGGAAGCCATTCTACATTCATTTCGTGGTCAATCCAACAACATCCGCCGCCAACAAAGCATCACTGGGAAACGCGTCCAGATATGTCAACGAAAAACTAGGTTCCATCATAAAAACGTGGCCGCTCGATGATCTTCGGACTCAAAGAAAAAGGATTAAAAATAAACAAGGCAAGCGGTACTGCAAGTTCCCGAATTTGTGCGGATACGACTTCAACATTCCCAGCGAGTATCACCAACCATGCTATGTTCAGGAACCCAACTCTTCTAGTACCCAGTTGGTTCCTGAAAACGGAGTCGACATACTCGAAAGCCAAGATATGATAGACGACCGATTAAAAGGGGCCACATTAGTCGTCTTTGTGGATGTAATCGAGAAGACCAATCCACAGTACCCAAGTACTTGCGGAACACTCCAGCCTGTTGCCTTCGCCATTGTCTGTTTCGCGGATCGAGACAGCCAACGACCGACTCACGGCTTAGTAGTTTTTTGTCGAGAACCACGTAACATGGAAAATGCTGAATTGAAAACATCTTTTCTGCATGAAGTCTTACATATTGTCATCCGCTCCGACTTATCGGGCCAGTTTAAAAACCAGTTTGTGGGACCAGCGAGCGAGCCATACGTTGAGAGATATGACATGGATAGAATGAGAGAAAGAGGTAAGGAGCATTGGGATTTCAGAAAGAAACCTCGATTTTAGGATCTCTATGGAAGGCGGGGGGAGGGGGGTAAATCGATAGGTGGTCGCGTGGGAGGAGGGGGGGGTAAATCGATAGGTGGTCGCGTGGTCGCGCCCATACTTGTTGAGGTGACGCCAAGTGGTCCGCCTCCAATCTTTGCCAATCAGGGAACAGGTCGCCCACGCCTGACCAGTCTTCTGTTCATCGATTGGAAGATGGAAAAAAGTAGTCGCAGCTCCTGCCGTATACCCGCGCTGACTGTAAAATCTTTTCTTCGCGTGTTTCCCTACCACAGGATGCGATTTCAGTTTTTAATACATTCAAGTGAAGTGTACCAGCTCCGAAACTTTTTTATTGAAACTTGCACCACGCGCCATTGCGAATGAATTCGCTATTGATTAGTTGACTCTGCTGCTGAGGGGTTACACGACGCCGATCATCAGCGGGAAGCCTTCTCTGAAATTTTCCAAATCTCAACGATGCCTCGTTGTTGCGCGAGGCGCCATGGCTATATACTTTAGTATTCTGAGCCTCCTCGGACTCCTGTGTAACCGGTTCAGCATGCATCCACGGGTCAAGCATTGCGCCACAATACATGAAAATGGAATGCCAGGGCCCAATTTTCAAAAGATATCGTAAAAAACTTGATGTCAAGGAATTCCTATGCGCAATCGAGGACTCAAAGATGTCCATTTTTTCATTAAAAAATGAGCAAAAACAGTGTTTTAAAGCGCGGGTATAGGGCAGGAGCTGCGATTATTTTTCCCGTCTTCTGGTCAATGACTAGTTACGGGCGGCGACCTGCTTGGGGGGTTTGTGGGGGGGGGGGGGGGGGATTTGTGTGGGGGGGGGGTTGGGTGGGGAGTGTTTTTTTTTTTTTTTTTTTTTTTTTTTGTTTTTGTTTTTGGTTACGATTCGTGTTGGGGGGGGTTTTTTTTTTTGTTTTGTTTTTGGGTGGTTTTTTATTTTTTTTTTTTTTTTTTTTTTTTTTTTTTTTTTTTTCTTTGGGTGTAGGGTTTTTGTTCTTTTTTCTTTTTGTGGTGTATGGTTGGGATGTGTTTTAGGTGGTTTTTGGTCCCCTCTGCTTTTGTGGTCGTCTGGCGTCTGGCTTGCCGAGATTAGAGGCGGAGCACCTGGAGTCAACTCAAAGGGTATGTGCGCGGCCACGTGACCACTTATCGACATACCCGCCCTTTTATTTTGCGCCTCATAGGTATTTGTCTGCCAGCATATCAACACGCCAGAAGAAAAGCATAGACTAAAACATGCCTTGACTGTGTATATATCTGCCTTGGAAAATACTTGGTGCGAATTTAGTCGAGTACCCTCCAGTCTTGCCCTGCGCGAACCTCTGCGACTAGTCGCAGGTAAATTTTCGTCGATATTTGATTTCTGGATGAACGAACAATAAAGTCCGCGAAATTTTTGTTGAAAATGGCTGAGCCGTTCTCGAGATCCAAAATGCACGTTTTGCTGTTCCAGGGATGACGACGGAAGACGACGACGACATTGTTCATGCAGGACTAGCCTTTAATGTAAAACAAAAAGGATAAAATCCGACAGGGAATCTACCCCATGACCTTACCTTTAGGGCACTAAACATTTTTCTGAAAATTTTACCTCCTCCATTTTCAAAATTCAAAACCTTGCGAAAATTCAAATTTCCAACCAGATCAAGCACAATTGACCTTATTCGATGAAAAAACTTTTTCTGTAGCAAATACGATCACTTTCCAACGATTGTAGACTTCATTATTCAATTATTTCGTCCTGAAAATGTCTACCTAATCGATCTAATGCTTTAGATAGGTTTTAACAGGCGCGGTAGCTGCCTGTTTAGCACAGCCACATAGACGCGCAATGGTGAGCGGGCAACTTTGATCGTTCATAACTCGACAACAAATCAACAAAAATGCACAAAATTTTGGTGATGAGCTATGTTTGCCATGAGTAATCATCATGCAAAATTTTGTTGGAAATGGCTGAGCCGTTCTCGAGATCCAAAATGCACGTTTTGCTGTTCCAGAGATGACGACGGAAGGCGACGACGCCATTTTTTATGCAGTACTAGCCTTTGATGTAAAACAAAAAGGATAAAATCCGACAGGGAATCGACCCCATGACCTTACGAATCGATTTTACAAAAGCGTAATGCATCCAGCATGCGTCGCCGAGGAGTCCCTGCCAACCTAGTCTCGCCTTGCATGTCAGAGCTTTGCGGCTAGGCTAACTTTGTGGGTGTCTGATAACAGATTATTTTATAAATCCGCTCTGTTTTACACCGAAGGCTAATACTCGCATGAACATCCTTATTCGTACATTGCAGGAATGCAATACGACCCTCTGTTGCCTTGAACCTAGTTGGGAAACAGAGAGGACTTGTTGCAGTAAGGTCGCAGCTGTCATAGGAGGGTATGAGTACTTCATGGTTAGCCTGGCCAGCGACATTGGAACAGAAAGTTTAGCTTCTCTGGAGCCAACTTGATAATATTATCGTTTTAGGCGACGAACCTACTGCAATAGAACTCAAGACTGTCAGCCTCTGTTTGCCATCTCTTAATTGCCTGAATGAAGTAGCTGAGGCAGGAGATGCCCTGTTACACTTTGTATCAATAGGGATTCTGTTTGACAACGATTTATTTACAAACGCAGCCGAGGGAGCCCTGCCAACCTAGTCTCGCCCCGCATTTAGTCAGGGTACAGTGGCTGGGCTAACTTTGTTGTTGTCTGATAACAGATTTTTAGAACACCCAATACTTTTTCGCACCTGTTTTTTGGTTGAGAATCCAGAATACATACAAGAAATTTGCCGCCAAGTCCTTAGCTGACGCAAGTCTCTCGCTTAAAAGTTCCCTAGTTATACTCTTCATAGTCTATTGCATGTGACTTATAATAGGTAGGGAGTTTTCACATTGGAGAAGCATTCCGCTGCTGCGCTTATCCCGACAATGGCTCCGCGTCTAGAGCGTCCAGCAAGGACGCACTCGTCAAATATACTGATGCACAATCACAGCTTAGCAGCCTCAGTAGCCACCAAACCGGAGGAAGTTCACGCGAATGTCCACAAAGAGCCGCTCACGATCAGCCCCAAGCTGTTCATCTTCATATCCAAAAAATTTGCCGACCCTGGCACAGCACTCCTGATCCAATCCCACCCGACCCTTTAAGAAGCTCGACGCACAAAAGATTTCAACGACGAATTTTTCTCTTATCGCATAGCGTCACACAGAACACGAATCCTGCCTTCTTGGCCATCTAACTGCGGCTAAACCAGCACTTTCGCGCCGCACGGCTAAGAAAAATATTCCACCTGCTGGTGGTATGTGCTTTAAATCGAGTTGTTAAAGCATAAAAAATTAATTAGCTCGAATCCTAAAATCACACCCTCAAAAGAAACACCCCTGATATGAGAGCTTTTAGAAAAACCATACTTTTCATCTGTAGCTTCAGTGGTTATTGCTGTGGACTTGTCTTAAGTACTTCGTCTTCGTCGTCGTCATCTCAGGAACAGCAAATCGTGCATTTTGAATCTCAAGAACGGCTGAGCCATTTCCAACAAAATTTTGCACAATTATTGGCCATGGCAAGCATAGCTCATCGCCAAAATTTTGTGCATTTTTGTTGATTTGCTGTCGAGTTATGAACGATCAAAGTTGCCCGCTCACCATTGCGCGTCTATGTGGCTGTGCTAAACAGGCAGCTACTGCGCCTGTTCATTTGTTGCGGAAATTGAGCCCGTTTGCCACCAGAAAATGAATCGAATGTTGATTTTTTGGTGGCACAACCGGCACATTACGGCACCAGCACAACCGGCAATAGAGTATAAAACCCCCTGCCTATCAACAGCCGCATTAGTTTGCTGTTTAACCCAGCCACTTTGGAACTTATGCGCAGTAGACCAGTGACAGAGCATAACGTGCGAACCTTCTTTGTACGAAATTTGCGTCAGCTCAGGAGGGACCAGACGACAAATTTCTTGTATTTATTTCGAATTCCTAGCCCAAATGGGGGTGCGAAAAAGTACCATTATTTTTACAAAAATCTGTTATCAGACAACGAAAAGGTTGGCCCAGCCACCCTGCTCTAAACAAATTCAAGGCAAACGAGGCTGGCTGGGCTCCCTCGGCAGCGTTTGTGGAAAAATTGTGATCAAACTTGCTTTACTGTCGCTAATCAAAAGTGCAACATGACGTGTGCCGGACATGCAATACTAGTGCTGTCACGGCAGATGCAACCTTACTGCACCAAGTCCTCACTGTTTCCCAAGTATGTTCGAGGTAGCGAAAGGCAATCGTATTTCAAAACCACCAACTTTTGGATTTACTACAAAATACGAATAAGTAGGTATATTAATGAGGGTATTGGCATTTAATGAAAAACCGAAAAAATAAAATCCCGCAGGGGGTCGACCCCACGGCTCCACGATGCACCCAGTACAACTTACAGGCATGCATTGTGGGTGAGTGTGAGAGTACAATCCTGAGCCTCGCCCTGAACGTAACATGAACTTAGATATATCACATCTACATAAGTATAACCCACTCGAGCATGTGTCGCCGATGGAGCCCAGCCAACCTCGTTTGCCTTTAATTTGGTCAGAGTAGGGTTGCTGGGCTAACTTTTTTGTTGTTTGATAAAAGATGTTTTTTTAGAAATTGATTGATTTGTGTAACGGTTTACGTACATTATCAAGAAGAGGCTTTAGAAAAAAACAATTCGCCTTTGACTCTGACAACAAACTTTATTTTCAGCTGAAAATATTACTTGGGCAAAAGTAAGTTATAATTGGAAAAATCCGGATGGTGCCTTTACTCAGCACAAAACCGAAGTCGTCATCACGCCAGCAGTTTACGCAGCTGTATTGAGCAACTTCCACTGCAAACCAGACGATGCTACAAAGGCTAACTTGCGGGGTGCAGAAGTGAATATAAAACTTGACGACAATGGGAATCCGAACATTGATACAGGACATTGGTCACAACGACTGTTTACAGACGAGGTCATGGCCCCAGCGCCATTTGTGAGAGCCCGACTGACAAAATTGACCCTGTCCTTCTTAAAAGACACGGGCTGGTATGAAGTGGACTTGTCCAAAGCTGAGACAGGAATGTTTGACATGGCCACTAAACCAGTCATGGGTAGTGGGTGCAGCGTAGCAACGTTAAGCTGCTTCGAAATTCTAGAACAAGCTCGAACAAAGAGCACAATCACAGGAGATACAGAATATGCGAATACATATGTCGGACCCTTTTGTGATCCTTGGGGGAAACTAATCGAGGTAAGTCTGCACAGTGGTTTCCTAAGTGAGGGACAAAGTTTAATCAGGATTGTTGCTGTAGGATCGTCAGGTCGAACCTTACTTTAACGCTAGTGTGATATGCATAAGATTAACTCCGAACACTATGCAGCATTCCTGATGAATCATATGACAGTGAAACACAAAACTAACAGGTTTTGAGCGTCGCCCTGTGCCTAAGCATGACAAGCGCTCAAAGTGTGAGTCGACAAACATCACTCATCACAAAAGGCAAACCTGATTGAAAGTGATCATACTTATTTTTAGCGTCGCTGTTCACCCAACAGCCAAAATATGTTGCAGTGTGGAGCGCAAAAATTCACATCCTATTGCCACGTTCTTTATCAATTAGATGTAAATGATAGTTCAGATTGTAATACAAAAGTCTGGCAAGATCAACCTGGCCCTAAAACAGGAGTCGATGAGAAAATTTGCGTAACATTTCAAAATGTTACAATTCCGGATCTGCAAAGAGTTTATAAGCCAATCTATTCCACATGTTTGAAAAGCGAATGCACGAAAGAGGGAATAAGATTTGCAATGAAACAACCAAAAACAGTTGACGGGAAGATGGAAATGGTCGAATGTTGGACGCCGCCTCTTTGCGAGAATATAACAGGTAGGCAAATTTCTTGTTGCCAGTAGATTGACATCGATATCGATTCGATTCTGATAGAAATCAAACCTGGTTTTAAATCAGAATTGGAGATCCTCGCACATAAAAAAATCATTTACAAATATGCCGAAAAAAATTCCGGAGCATCATCGGTGTCATACTTAAAAACTTTTTAAATTTTCACCCTATCCCCCAATCAACCTGACAGCAAAAAGTATCTGTTTTTCTGGGGACTATCAAAATGTTGATATTAAAGGAAATAAGTCGAACTGTTTAAACAAGTTATGCGGCCGCCAAGGTTGATAAGTTAGGGTACCTGCCCATTGGTTTCACGGCTGAGCCCTAATGTCCTCTTTCTCTTCGTGGCTCGCACTTGTGAATATCCTCAGATACTCCCCAATCGCTCCGCTCGTCTTATAGAGTGCCCTTACATTTTTATTAGTACCAATTTCTAATTTCTTGTGTGGTCTGTTAAGCCCGAAGTATAGTTCGATGCGATGCGTCAAATAAGCTTGAGATGCGACGTTTTAGGCTCTTCTGACCTTGTCAGTTTACCCAAAAGTGCCACATCGCACGCTTATTTAACGAATCGCATCGAACTACACTTTGGGTTTTAGTCGACTGAAACGTGCACTTGTCATCCTATGTGGTGGTGTAGTAGTGAAAGGCGTGTGTCCAAGCTTGCTTGGCAGAACTGGAAACTGGGTGACCCTGAGTTTAAGTCTGGTCGTCTGAAAGCTATGAAGTTCTCTATGACCCCTGAGCGACTCATCCTTTATTTCTCCGGGGTCAATAAAAAGAGAGGCGGGGTGGGTGGTTCGCGGATCCAGGTCTTCTCATGGCGCACGGGCTAAATGTGGTTTCCCCACGGGGTAACCACCGACATCGTGAGGTAGCGACTAACAGGCACCCTTGCCGGGCATGCATTATAGATTGACCCAGTCGATGGCAAGATAGGGTCAACTGCGGCCGCGGTGGTGCAGCGGTTCGGTATTCGTCTCCCCATATTGCTTGGGAGCGAGTGGCTGGACTTATCCCAGGTTTGATTCCCGGTGATGGGGGTCGGTTTGCGAACCAAAACCCTCGCTGACCTTGCACGCCAGGCCGTGGGAGACTCACCCAGTACCGTCGAGGTGCTCCGAGTAAACAAAAAGAAGCCAAACGAGCAGACAGTCTCGGCTGTCGAACACCGACAGGTTTAAAGCCCAGCCGCCATCATCGAAGTAACTCGGTGTCCAGTCCAGGATGCCCTCTCGTGGAGGTGCTCCTAGTGGAGACACGCAGAGGGAAGCTGCTGCGTGTACTGGTCCCCGCACAGCCCTGCTTACAAGGTGGCCAGCTTTGAAAAAACAGGCTTCAGCCAAGAAAAATTTTAAAAAGGGAGGGTTAACCAAGAAGCCCCCTAGAACAAAAGGTGAAGGTCCAAAAACGACCCTCGCTCGTACCAAACAGGATTGGTAAAAGGCACTAGGTTCAGGACGTTCGGTAAGTGACCAAGGAGGGTCTGAAATAAAGTACAGCCATGATGCATTTTCGCACAAGACTATAAGGAGAAGGTTCAATGAGCAGGGGGAGCGCAATTGCGATGCTAGTAGAGAGAGCGCTGAATTGTTACCGCTCCATAAAGTTTCGCTCTTGGTTTCACTTTTGGCTCTCGAAGTTCCAATTGCCAAAACCACGAATCGGTCTTATGAACTAATCATTTTTCTTTCAAGGAACTGTGAGGGTCCCATGGCCATCCAAGTTTGGCGACTGTGGCTTCTTCACTGGTTACATTGTTTGTCCAGATTACAACTCGGTATGCAAGGGGAAACCTTTCGAGAAGGGACAAAATGTGTCGGAAGAGTCAAAAGGCGAAAACAGCTGTCAAGCTCAACTGCTAGTTGTCGGTTTCATTGTGATTTTTGCGTTTCTTTTCATTTATTAATATCTAGGAGAATATAAGAAAATGTTTAATTAATACAGTGAGTTGCATAATCGAAAAAACTTGCGAGTGTTGATTTTAATAAGCTTTTGCTTCAGAATTGTTTAACAATAAATTCTTGTCAATTGCCAAATGCTATTTTATTAGAGCTGCATCTGCTTTGCAGCGGCTGTTTCCTACAAAAGCATGGAGCCCCTTTTATACTTTTTAAAGCGCGGGTATAGGGCAGGGGCTGCGACTATTTCTCCTGTCTTCTCGTCAATGACCACAGGCCGTACCACAGAAAGCAGGTAGGGGGTACCTTTTGGCCAAGATAGGCCTACCTGGAGGTAGAGACAGGGCTATCCTCACCCTTACCAGTACCACAGAAAGCAGGTAGGGGGTACCTTTTGGCCAAGATAGGCCTACCTGGAGGTAGAGACTGGGCTATCCTCACCCTTACCAGTACCACAGAAAGCAGGTAGGGGGTACCTTTTGGCCAAGATAGGCCTACCTGGAGGTAGAGACAGGGCTATCCTCGTACCACAGAAAGCAGGTAGGGGGTACCTTTTGGCCAAGATAGGCCTACCTGGAGGTAGAGACTGGGCTATCCTCACCCTTACCAGTACCACAGAAAGCAGGTAGGGGGTACCTTTTGGCCAAGATAGGCCTACCTGGAGGTAGAGACAGGGCTATCCTCACCCTTACCAGTACCACAGAAAGAGCAGCTAGAGGGAGCCAACTGGTAGAGGTAGATGTCTACCCTATCATTTGGCTACCCTGCTCTAGAGGAGGGTAGCCAAAGGGTGGGGAAAGAAATCAATACGAAAGAGCGCGCAAAAGATGGGATGCCTGGACAGAATGATAGACAATGGGTAGGATAAGGTAGTCGACCTATCTAAATGCGGAACAATGTCAGCCTTTCTCCCCGGCAGCCATGGTTATTTGATGTGTTGCCGCCACTTATAATGGGCAGAAAAACCTGTTTCCTTCTAAGTGCAGACTTATTAGCGGAGTTTAACAGAAAAACGTAATGGATTGCTGGCAGCAAAGATCAGGTAGTTCTATCTTTTCCCAACCCACATTCAGTGGTAGCGGTAGGCCTGTCTCTACCTATACCCGTTACCAATTGGTAATCCTATCTTTTGGCACCCCCTACCTCTACCAAACGGTAGTGCCCTACCTCTATCTGCTTTCTGTGGTACGGGTGACTAGTCAGGGGTAGGTGACCTGCTCCCTGGTGTCTGATTGGCTGAGATTGGAGGCGGAGCACCTGGCGTCACCTCAAAGGGTATGTGCGCGGTCTCGCGACACAATACCCGCCCTTCAAAAAATGCGGAAGGTGCAAAATGTGTCTGAAATGTAAAGGAAAAATTTTTTCGAATAGAATGCGAGGGAAGATTGAGTTTTTAGTGACACAAGCAATAGAACGATAAAAAACCATGGAGATGATGACAGTGCATTCATATTCTTGTCCAGGCACATTGAGCTGTTGAGTAAGATTGTAGCCATTCCAGCTGCATCTGTCTGATAGTTGGTGTGCGATTCTCTTTTAAGTGTAAGACGCGTCTTCAATTTTCACAAAGTCAGAGAGGGGAGGATCAGTCTCGTTATATTGGGCACTAACTCGGAACGGAGCGGAAAAATGGAAATAAAATGCGTGAATGTCAAAAAACCAAAGGAAGCTGCCAATTTCTAATGCGAACTGTAAACATACTGGTGAGCAAGGAGCCTGTGAGCATAATCATGGTTATAAAAATGGTTATATTTCGAATGAATATCGCATTATCCAACACTCTTTTGTTTTACATGTCTTATCACTTTCTTTCTCATCCCAGGCTTTAGCTCATACTGTTGGTCCGGTATTGCCTTGGTTCAACAGATCGAACAAACAACTTGTTTCTGCTGCGCTTGATGCTAAAATAAGTTTCGTTAGTTTATCCATTCATACAACGATTTTGTTATCGCCAAACACCAGCTCTCACTTGCTTCGACACGCAATGTGAGCAAAACTAAGGAGAATGCTCGTTCTAATCCTGCTTCTAAGGAATTTCCTTCTTATTCGGGAGCAAAAAATGATGTCCGAAGATTGATCAATTTCACCTGCCAGCCCGAAAAAAGCTGCGAAATCCATCGATAAAAGCATTCGATCTCATGCTGCGCATGCATGATTTTAGTGCCAACTATTTTATGTATTCATATTAGTAGCAGAGCAACATAAAAAGTGCGTCAAAGTGACTCGAACTGGCATGAATGTTTGCATATCTTCTTTCTTATCACATAATCACATATTCATAGTTTCTCGCTTACGTCAATTCACTTCCGCTAAAATTTTTTTTCTGACTCATTTTCATCTTCGCTGTTCGGTAGGGACCTACGGCACAACAATGACGTTTTTGGGGAGGGGGGAAGGTTTGAATTTGAAAATCAAGTTCAAAACTTTGGCATTTCAGATTGAGCGCTAGATGGCGCTGGCGTCTCGCCCCCAGCTGGCGCTGTGCGTGGTGGTGGCGAGCCGCGCGTAGCCAGAGTACAGTAGATGACCAGAAGTGACTGGTTGTTTGTTATGAAGTCACCAAACAACATGCGCAAGTCTTTTCCCTTTTGTTAGCTTAACTACCACACATCGTTGTCTTATCAACTCCAGACTCTTTTTTTGTTTCCGTTTCCATTATCCCGCTTCCTTTGTTTATGCATGGAGGCCAAACATTGCGAGTAGTGTGCATAATCAGTAACAGGGGCGTAACCTTGCTCAGCCTCGTGACACCTCCCGTTATCGACCGACCAGCTCATCAGTCCATTGTCGCACATACCCAATGCACCTACGTCCACAATACGCCATTTCCTATTGCAGTGCTACGTCAAGTTTGTCAGGTGTTTTAGTGGCGTGGTTACACGAACAGTCCGTGTGGGTGGCACAGGCTTCGCGGATGCACTGTCATTGACAACTGACTTGGCTGACCTGCCCGCCACATATAAGCAGCAGTTATCATTTTCTACGGCAGACAGTTGAGTCGGCGAGTGAGGTCAGGCTGTTTGGAAGGACAGAGTGATGATAAAGTGGGCAATCGTGCTACTCTGTTTATCAACCATTTTATTGAGCACTTGTCAAATAACTGAGGCCAGAGCAGTTCATAAATGGCAACCACTATCAAAGAGGGTCATCGCCATAAGAGGTAAGATACCCCACCACCTCATTCTATATTGCCCATTATCAGGAACACACTTTTTTCTAAAGCTATCACAAATGAAGTGACAGACTTTTTTAGGTTCCTGCTGGTGGCTGGGGCTGTAAGTTGACTCTATTTGCCATCGATTAGGGTCAACCTGGGCTGCATGCCAGGCAAGAGGGCGTGTCCCATGGCGATGTCGAGGGGGTAACCATACCGAGCCTGTTCCCACTTATGAACCAGGCTGATAGAGGCTGGGATTCGAGAGGCTTACAGGGCCTCTCTAGGAGGGATGAAGAATGAGTCACCCACTGGCAGGCTTGCAAGGTGGAGAGACAGCCAGTTGAACCCAGGCCGACCAGTGTTCAGCTCCGCCAAACATACTGTGACAAAAGCCTCTCACCGCTACACCACCGACCGGGGCGAAAACAGACGAACTCTACCAAATTTCATATTAAAACATCAATCCTAGCTGTCTTCGCAAAACCAAGCTAATCGGACCAAAGTTTGGTGCCCCTCAACGTATGCGCATACTGTAGCTGCTACTGCCTTAAATTCTGATTCAGGCGATATCATATGTTGAATCTGCCCTGCCCCAAATCACAGACCAGCATGCGCATGTGAGCCACCGTTCCCAACCGGAATGGATATATGTTACCACGTATGATATACAGAGATCCAATAATTTTCCTCATTTCAGATCCAGACACCCATCGAATTGTGAAATACATTATTCTCCCAGGCCCTAGAATTGGATAATACGTGCATATCGCCTTCATTCGACCCTCATGATCTCATATTTCTCGACTGATCAAATCCACATGCACTGATCACTGACTAGTGGTTGCGGCAGGCGATCCACGCGTGATTTTCTTGTACATGTGTACAACATGTATCTTGTGTAAGCACAGTAAACACGTCTTCTCAACCCCTTAAATTCATCCAAAGCACATCATGACCCCGCACAATACGCCAAATAACATATCAGGCACCAATCAAACGGGCAGATAATTCAAATTTAAGTAAACAAAGGCTAAACTCGACTGGACGGATTTGATTGAGGCGCAAAAGATATGCCTTTCCAACACCGCACAAAATACTTATCCCTCCTCATCCACCAAAAAAACATCAAAACCTATGCCTATACTAGAATATGACTGACAATTTAAAGTAAAATTCAAAAAAAGTTATCCAAAAAAATCAAAAATACGCTTGCTGACCACATCTTATGTACAATAGAGCTGGCGCGCAACTACACATCATTTACCCTTCATATTCAAAGTAGGTAAGCGAAGTAATGCCTTACACATACCATCTCCATCCCTACGCTATCATTGAGTATCCTCACCCATCAAATGCCCGAATCACGATCAAGTAGGTGTTGCCTCAATTTCTCCCACATAAGCCAGCGGAAAGTAACCAATCTAAAAATGAATTATTCATTATCTTTCTAATCCTCCTCCCTCCACACCGCCCTTACCTTATCAGCCACCTTGCCCTTCCACCATCCCCCCTCGCTATCCTTCTTATTCACGATAATGACAAAATCATCGCGCCTCAACGAGATCATATTGGGCGCTGTGGCTTGAAAATTATGCAACGCAATTGCGTAGCCGACGATCAACGTCGTGATTGGGAATTTCAGTGTTGTGTCCAATGTTGTAAAGCTTTCTTTCAAACTGTTGCATTGATAAAATGCCACTAACTCAACCAACGATCCAAAAAATCGGCCCGTATCCAAAAAATATTGATCGCCTTCAGTACGTTCCACTTTCACGTGCTTTACGTCAGCTTCGTAGCTAAAATATGAAAGATCGATTAGAGTTAAGCCACTTCAAATGATCGATCACAAAAACAACAGTCCAAAATCTGTCAGAATCGTTCAACAATTATAGGTCCAATTTTACATCAGAGATTGATCGATAAGCCAATCGATATCAGACAGATCTATTAGTAGTTGTCTTATCGATTAGACCAATGCTATACTCATGATCGACTGTCGATTGACCAATACAATAATCGATACCTATTGATTTTCAATTATCAATTACATTTATATAGATTTGTGATCGAGCATCGATCGATCGACTGTCAATCACTGATAGATCAATTAATTAATCGGAAACAAATCTATCAGTCCTTCTACCACTGCACTTATTCTGCACTTACCTCACACTGATGACATATTTTTCTTGAGTCGTACTGAACCGAATCAAGAATGTTCCAGTCGGAAAGCCTTTCAAATACGTCTCTGCCTTCAATCTCTCCATTTTTCCAACATACCTAAAATAATTAGAAACATTCTCGCACCACCCTCAACACAGCACCAAATCTTCTCACCACGGATGTTGATGCAAATCATCCAAATTCACATAGGGCGGCAAGGAAGCCGTATCCATTGAACCAACAGACGGCGAAGAACGTGGCGGAAACGAATTCGGTCTCCCTTGAGCATTTTGAAGTGGTACTTCGAACGATGATGGTCTCGTCAGCATGGTCGTATTTCTATCTTTCTAAAACATCCACAAAAATTTCCCTAATCACCTTCATCCCCACCTCCCACAAATCCCCTACCGTAGGCAAGCGCACGTGATCGCAAGGGAATAGCCCCAGTCGTCCAACGTTATCACCCCGCAATACACGCCCAGTCCACCAGCCCTGCAGACCAGTCTCCATCGACATCACTTCGATGACATCATTCTCATTGAACGATAAATAATCAGGACCACCGTTGTTACCATTGAATGATTTCACAGCTACCACCACGTGACGTGATTCTGAAACACACTAACCAGTTATGAAGTCGACAAGGCACCCGCCACCAACCAACATCAGCCTAAGACCTAGGTACTACCTACGCCCACAACCCCATGTGGGGCATATTACTTGCAAAAGACTGATTATTCCACCCACCCACACCCACACTCGCCCGTATACCACAGCAAAATCACTAACACATTTCACCAGCTCACCCATTCCAATCTGCATACAAACCCTATCACTTACGATCAAAAGAAAATGCACGCTTGGTCGACGCAGCCGCTGCCATTCCAGCACCTCGTCGATGAGGTGTCGTATTCCGCTCAAATAATTGACCACAGCCGTGACTTTGTGGAATACATTCCTTGTGGACGACAGCGCTACACCCTGAAACAAAATCAGTCAGTACATATTACTAAATCCCATAATCAGCATCCCCGCCATTTCACTTCCACCTAAAGCGCACTTGCACCTAAATTACACATTTAAGCGATTTCAGCCAAAACTGTATTTTGCACATCTCAACCCTAATTTTACGCACTCTGATTAGCACTAACGAAAAAGAACAGATAAACCAAATCAGAGTGCGAGCGCCACATGACTGCATATCAGCGTAAAAAAAGGTTTCAGGTACGACAAATCGCCAATCCATACCGGCAGTTGTGCATTTATATCCCTGGAAGAATAATCCACGCAACAATTTTCCACAAACTACGCACTCGGTTGCTTCGTCGAATGAATAATATAAAAATGAATGATCCAGTTTATGCGATGCCGCAGGTGATACGTTATCGCTAAATGTCGAAATCAATCAATAATTTCGATCAACTCTCAAACTCCATATCACTTACTGCGCCGTATTTATGGCCTGAATCCAATGTTCTTTTACTTCTTTCGACTTCACTGCCATAACGAACACATTGTCACCCTTGTTATGAACCAACGACCAACAATAGTTGCACTGCTAAAGAAAACAATTGAACATAAAAAAATAATATTTGATCGATCGCATAATTCTCACCTTGGACAATGTCATTAGAGAAACGGGTTTATTATTATTTTCCATATCCTCAATTCGATAATCGTCCAAAATCAACGCGTTTTTATAACTGTAGTGATTGTTCTAAAAAGCGAGTCAGCTTATACGTAATCCATCACAAATCCAAGACTTCCTTTCACTTTCCAATGCGAAACTCATGACTGGGGCACACGTCACAATCTTACCTTGACTTGTTTACATATCATCAAGACTTTATCAAAGACGAAAACGTATCTGGAAGCAAATGCAATTAGTTTCTGAACCCACCATGATGATTTCTCATCATACTCTACCTCATCTTCCACTTTTTATCCCTGTCCGAATGAGCCAAAATCTTGACATCTCCATCCCTCAACAATCGTCCATAATCGCACAGTTCTGTATTCTCAGGCTATAAAAAACCAACAACGTCTAACACTCACTAATATCTCAATAAATCACTGCTCTCTTACCATGTGTAGGTCCTTAATGCTTGACTGAATATCACGAATGACTTGCCTCGTTTCGCAATCTCTCTTTACTTCATTTATGTACAGTGACAAGTCCTAAAATCGAAGAAAAAACCATTTTTATAATTTAGATTCTAGCACTTTCGTCCCACTCTGCTAGCACTTTTGCTGCCTGATATTCAACAGCTTCCATTGCACCAAAGATGTGTGAAACCTGTCAGTAACCTTTTCAATTTTCTTATCATTCTCTTCCTGCAACAAGCAACTAGGAAACCTTGCCTCACAATATTTGCGCTACCAAATTGTTGTCCTATGTACAGTATTAAACATTTATGTTTAAAGCTAGCTCACTTTAATTATTTACTGCAAAGCTATCGCATGACCCAACGTCCCAAGTAAGTTTGCCAGCACGCTTTACATGGAAGAAAGTGATTCAAACCTCTTCTATGTACAAGTTGTGAACGCAAGGGCCTTCATGTTTTAAAACGCTTTTATACCACACTCTGTACAATAGTGCACAACAAAAAGTGCACACGATAATATGCAATGGATAAAGCGTGAAATCACCAAAAAGGTTATCTGTATGGTTAGGTAGGGTGTTACAACGTGTACCTATCTGACAAGCCCACTATTCTGCTCTTGTAAAACGCTGCTGAAACAGAACCTACTGCGTGCAGAAGATAAAAGGATGTCATTCTTCTTGCCATGCTTGGTCAATACGAAAAGATCATGGTATTCATTCATAAAAAGTCCTTCAAAACAGAAAAACTCTCGACAGCCTCAGGCCACCGCCATTAGCGAAATGCCAACGCACCCTCTGTCCACCTACTCTTCCTATCCCTATCCTGCAGTTATATAGTTCGCTGATGAAAACAGTGCAAAATCACCATAATCGTTATGTCAAAGCAATAAAGAAATATGCCACAGAATTTATCTAGTGGAAAGCTAATGCAGCACATGTGCAATGCAAGAAAGAAACCAGCCAGACGGTTTGCTGCACTGCCCACGTGGACCAGTTTTTGCTCACAATTGGTTCAATCAGTTCTTCACTTCTATGGGTTCCATTTGCTGAGACATTTTTACTTATAACTCGGCTTCCATGGCTTCATTCTTTAGTCTGAAACTAACAAGCTACCCAATGATTTATGCAAAAAATTTTTTTTGCGACTACTAGTTAGTAAATCCCAGATTAATGATATCTCTAAATTTGATCAAAACGCATTTTGTCTTTTTTTTGCGCATGTGTAGCGAGATGAGCAATGTGGAAGCGTTAACGAGATATCTATATTGTTCCTTTACCGAAGAGAAGCGAAGACCATTCAGGTCAAGAGATAAAACGTACAATGCTCAATTCCTACAGGGCTAACAGAAACGAGTAGAAACACTTGTCATACTGTATATCGTAAAGAGATGGGAGTCTCGCTCTCTCTATATTGTAAAGTAGCCTGCTTCGTCGCAATGTGATGAGTGAACCAAATGACGTTATATATAAGCTCGCCAAGTCCACTCCACTTTACACAATGTCCTTCATAACATTCTAACTTTTCTCCACTCTAACAGTCGGCGTCCAACACCCATCTGAGACCACAGTGCCATTTCCATGCGATCCAGAAATAGTGCCATACAAATCGCAATCATTCAACGCAATATGCGGGTTCCTCCACACTAGCCATGCTCTTTTCGGACATTCTTCTTTTCGAAAATTTAACAACGCCACCACACTACTCGTTCCACTGCCACTTCGCTGACTTCGAATGGATGCCACAGTCATTCTCCTCGATGATCCAGATCCTGTACTAAGCATTTCGCTTTTCCTTCTTCTTGCCGCAATTAATCTCGATTTAACTTTTTCGAAGTCACTTTTCAATGCCTTATTCAATAGAGTATACAAAATTGGATGACCCGTCGAATGAATATATGGAAGCATATGTACAAAATAACTTATCATAACCCAAATCGAATCGGCTTGATCACTTGGTGAAAAATACTGATACAAACTCATGGCGTAAAATGGTGACCAACATATTAAGTAGAACACTACCAATCCCAGTGTTGTTTTCACTAAACGCCAAAAATAACATGGAACTGAATCATGACTTCCAAGTCGTGCACTACTAGCCAAATGTTGCTTATGAACCCTAGCTAAGATAGCGCAATAGAAGAACGTAAACGAAGCAGCTGGAATGACGTATCCTCCCACAAAACTATACACCACAAAACCAGTCATCACATGTTCTGGCGGATAAAACGCGCATTTTGTGTTCAATATCATCGCGTGACTAGAATTATGTGAAATCATATGTAATAAATCGCTGTATTTGTACAATGGAGTCATAGACAATAGTGCCAGCCCGATACATATCCAAATCACAATCAAAGCCAACGAAGCTGATCCTGCCCATCGCCTAGAATGAAATGAACCAGTCGAAATCGATGATCGACGACGTGCAGCCGCAGAAATGGTATTTTCTCCATCCAAATCGATTTCTCGTTTCAGATTCAAATAAAAAAATCCACTCAAAGCGGCCAATAAAAATGGTGCGCAGAATTTGTTCAAACTTTCGCTACATATATACATTTTACATAAGAATTTCCAGTTCCAAAAAGCCCATTCACCATTTACCACATCAGCCAAAAAGACCACCAGAAAACTTAAAACGACTAAATCGCACGCGCATAAAGCAAGTATAAAAATCTGGAATGATCTAGGCGCTTCTGTTCGTGGTTGTCTGACTACAATACTAACGACACAAATCACCCATAAATTTCCGACTAATCCGACAGCGAATAATGTAAAGTATGCAACAAATATGGCCATCCGAAATCCACTCAAGGATTCAGACGAAACATCTTGCTCAGCATTCATCATAACCATAGACGAATTATCATATTTGTGTCCGATCAGATCACCAATATCCTCCATACTCACACTCCCAACTATCATCAAATCAGACACCATGATGCTGATATGACGAGAAATTCTACGAATGCCTTTTATGGCTTTCTGGATTCTAACCCCAGGGAGAATGACAATGAGTAATCTGATAACAATTAGCTGCGACTGGCTAACTCAAATATCAGCTATAAATTGACCTACAGACTTCAAAAAACTATTCAATGGATCCAGACGGCTTTAGATGCAAACTGTTGATTCCAATAAGTTACACCAATCACGACAGACTTGGTGATGATTCTCATATCTCTCAATATTCCAACGATTCTGACCTTTCTGAATCTGAATCTGAGGATCTATCAAATTCACCAACTTAATGAGCTTAAGCTCATCAAGACGACTTGACAACAACCCAAATCTCAGTCGTTACACGCTTTGATTCCACTTTCACTTTCGGACTACTGCTGATCAGCATTAAGCCCTCCATGGATTTCCACCAGGAACTATTGCATTAAACTCTCCCCACGGTCACCAGATAATGATCACTCACACACTCGGCCAAGTCTTTAGCAGATATCAAGCCACTCTTCATGAAATGACCTATACAAAAAGATTCACTTAAAAACGACCGCCTTCGACTATCTTCTCTCGTCAGGAACAAAGAAAAAGCGGATGTCGATGAACCTTCTCTTTTTTCTTTCCTAAGCGAAGAAGCCTTTACGAGACGGCTTTATTCGTTAGTCGATAATCTTTTATTGTGTTCATAGCTATAGTCTCGTTCAAGTATGCCCTATCGTCATCGTCTTTATTACGTTCTCTTTCTTAACTGATTCCCGACATAATCGGCTACACGCGTAGGCAACGGCCTTAAAAACCCGCTTCGCCATTTCCATTACCTCATAAAATCGCTCATCCTTTCCATCAAAGGGGCGCGCGCAGAACAGAAAACCTGTCGATCGATTTATGACTATATCAATACAATTTACATAAACTATGCCCAAGTATAAACTGGTCTCTAGTCGATCTCCTAACGAATGTATCAAAAACCCTGGGTATATTTAGGTCAAACTAACCCCTCGAGTCTCAAACCTTTCTATTCCCGCCCTGTTTGTCACACATAATCTCATGCTCGATTCACTCAACCCATTAGCATCTATTTCATATTCTTCACGCACCTCACTTGACAAAAGTGCACATGCAGTTTCATAGTTAGCTGGTAGTCCTACTGCACTTATTTTCCATCGAAAGCCGTCTTTCTACTCACCAGCATCGAATCCAGGCCCATTTGTACGGAAGGACGATCCTCGTGACCAGTGGGCGTATGTTTCAACAATTCCTATGAAAAGGGAAAAAGTCAAGATGCTTAAATAAAGGGCATAAAGGTCAAGCAAACAAGACAACCACCAACGGAAATGCACTCTTATCATACCACTCAATGGAGAACACCAACAGCACCTACGCACATGCATTGTGATCTCACGGTCGTCACCCTCAGTTTGACATTTCCCCTCTAAGCTTGCTAGCAAGTAATTAGCATGATTTTAGAATATGCTAACAAAGGACAGATCTCATACTGCTTCATGATCTATCAGCACAAGATTTTTCCCAACTCTACTAAAAGCTGCTCCAGCAAACACAACTTCTCATTCACAAGGCCTAAACTCTTGACTAAAAAGTAAATACACAAAAAAGAGGTAATTTCAAGCAGCGAGAACTAAGCACGTAAACCCTCCATTCGACAAAAAAACCAGTTCTCTTACTTTCAACAATAAGTGGTATTTCAATACGCGTTGCATCGGCAGCGACAACAAGTCTTGCAGCCGAAATTTATTCCCGTTAGCCTCCGTTTGACATTCCTGAAAAAAGCATGTGATTTTCTTGTTCGTGTTCATTCAGTCTTATAGGGCGCATCAGAATTATGTTCTATCAACTGTGCACTTCTGAGTCCTCAGCGGAAATATGAATCTAACATTTCGGAATATCCTGATACACCAAATGCGCCAGAACTCTAGCCCCCCCCCCATCAAGTGCACCACATTCAGCGACCCCCGGATCCGCTGCCACACGACGCTCTGCAACCGATAGCCACGCACATTTTTGAAAACCTACATCACAAAATACCGTAACAAACTATCAAACCCCATATTCCCCCTCTATCAGATCCCCACTTACCGTAATCTTCGATCGAATACTACTATTCTCCGCGCACAATTGTTCAATACGCACTTGGGCTTTTGGCAATTGACTGCAATATTCCGAATAGGAGACAAATTTCGATTTCCACTTGACAAAAACGTCACCAATTCGTTGTTGTATCAATGAGCTGGTCGACGATGATGGACTCTCGGCATGATGACCATTCATACCGGATGGTGAACCGGACAACGACACTTTGACAGCTTGGCGCAACTCGGATTGAAAAGCAGCGTGGATTTGTGACAAATGCTAGAATATAAAGTCAAAGTGAAAAATCAAAATACTGAAAGCATGAATCAGGCTCAAGATACTGACACAGTAGAAATCACCCAATGCTTCAACACAGCCCCAACAAACTGGAAAAACAACACACCAACAAATCCTGTCATTCAGGTCCAGGGTAGGTGGCGGATGCCGAGTCGATTTCACACCAAGAAGTCTACACTACAGCCTCGGGGTAATATCCTCAACTATTCACTGCTTCAGGGCAATAGACCTGAGACCGTGCGATATCCTGCGATTGCCAGACGAAGGAAACTCAAATCTTGCGAATGCTTCGCGGTCGCAGCTTAGGATAACTTGCCCAAAGCGAGTGTATTCTCTGAACAAATCGATCAACAATCTGTCAAGTCAAGCTTCAAATTTCTCATACAGTAAACACATCGCTGGTTCACTTTTTAACGTTGATTTCGAATCTGTGCGTAAAATTTTTGTATTCTCACTGCTTCCCGAAAAAACTGAATTGAAAGCCCCAAAAATTAAACACCCGGTTGTATTTGACACAGATGGGACCCCTGGGGGCGATCAAAAACCCAAATACGTATCTCTGCTTCAAACCTGTCTCTAAAAATCTACAATTTGCAGCCTCACTTTGCTGACCGCAATCGCAGAATGAACTTTTTCGACTACGGCCAAGGCTAGTGGTGTGGATACCATATATTAACCTATTATTGCACTGGTTCAGAGAGCTGGCCTCCCTCTCGGTCAAGTGACTGATCTGGTTTGCAGGCATGGTGGTCTGACTTACACCCTGGCCAATCAGGGGCCAGGACCATCAGAACCTCCTTCAGAGCCGATATATGAGGTTGTTCTCTGGCTTATGAGTCTAAACGGCCCTTTGGCGAGGTTGGTGGACTGGTTCCTGTGGCTCAAGCGGCCCATTAGTTCGTCCTAGCACACACATGGATGTGCTCCTCATTCTCATGCCCTATTTTTCTGAACGAAACCTTCGCCCCACTTCTCAGGCCAGCTCATGTACTGCGTGATCGTCTAGCAAGGGGGTCACCCGCCAGCGTCATGTTTCAGACCCAAACCAAACCAAAGACTTATAGGTCACTGCTCCCCACTGTACTTACCGCCAAATTAACGAATATGATTTGATGATCATCCGGGCTCAGCACGTCTCGCAATGGTGCTACGAATTTCTAAGAAAAAACCCTACTTTTATATATTTGCCCTTCAAAAATTCCCTTTTCCCTTACTAACCTGTAATAACATATTCAAGGCATCCACATAATTTCGTTCCGTATCCAATAATTCTTTGATGCAATGACCTCGAGGATCGGTTGGTTTGAACTCCTGCGAAAACAACCCACAATTACGTTATTTTTGTGATCATCGCAATCCCCGTGATTTAACGCCCCGCCACGACAAACTTCGCACATCAGGCTTACTGTAACCGCTCCAAGCTACAATATGCGTGCGTCCACGGATCGCCCGGCACACACCCCAAATCTATCTGCAAGCGGTTACAGTAATCCTGCCTCCACCCACGGATACTCCTGGCTTACCTCTTCTTTTTGCGCCTTTGCACGTATAACAATATGATCATAAATTTTATCCTTTTCTTCATCCGACAATTGATCATAGGTCTCTTCTTCCAATTCGTGCGATTCAGCCACTTCCGCCAAATTCCGATAAATTGCATCATTATAATAATCGTGTTGTTCGGGCGATGCGTGCGGAACACTAATTGGAAAGCCGCTGAAAATATTAAAAACCTTCACAATCCTCCTTCAAGTTTTTCAATTCATATTATAACCGCCATCGACCCATTTCCTTCACAAAAGTCAATTCAAATCGCTCCCATTTCTACCCTTCAAATTTCCAATAGTTCACTATTTAGAAAACTCCCCTCAATTTGTAAACAATTTTAAACAAATTCAATTGATTCAGTACAAAAAAGAGGTCATAAAAAATCATTCCCCGCAACACAATACTTACGGAATGCCACTTTTCAACGCGGCAGTACTTTTCGAGAATTTGGACAAAGTTTGTAAAACTTTACCAAAGTCCTTCAAACGATATAATTCGTTCGCTTCAAATAATTCAGTTTGTTTTAAGCCGAAATGCGTTTGACAAGCGCTCAAGAATAGGCAAATATTTTTCAAACAGAGGAACTGAAAAAAAAACAGCATTGGTTAGGTTAGAGAATTCGAAATAACAACAAGACACCCCACCCCCATCAATAGACACCAAAACCAATCATTGGGTGACCATCAGACCAGAAAGAACCACGTCAAAGTCAAGCGTTTAATCGTGAACAGCTTCGAAAAGAAGTTTTATGAATCAAGATCTAAACACAAAAAACCGCGAGGACTGAGTGGGAATCGAACTCGCGCCTTTGGATCACCAATCTAACCCACGCGTCATTTTCTGCCTAGCATTACATAAACGCAGTAGGACCATCTGAGCGTGCCGCAGCGCATCATGCGGTGCAATGGAGAACTTTGGTTCAGAGCTACAGTAGATCTGATTCTACCAACAGTCACATTTAGTCTGTTCTCACCACTTCAAAAATCATCACTGGAACATCTAAGGTTAAAAAATCATCCAACTTCTGACCTATTGCAAAGTCCAAATGCTGAGGGTCTAATTTGGAAATTAAATTTTTCCCGCTATTTTTCAAATTAGAATTTCTGGCTGAAAAAATATGTATTTATCGCTATATTCTCTAACCCCTGCAGAACTCCCATGGAAATGATTCCCTACCGGTAAGTACCTCACTAAGCGAGCCTGATAAAAAAGCATATCCACCCCTCACGTGAGATGATGGGATAAAAAAGGGTGCAGTATCGCTACCAAGGGCCATTCACTTCACTTATTTGCCACTTTATATCATTTTTCTGATACCTACTCTTCAATAAGGTCCCTGCTCAGCCTCATCTTGTGACTGCTATCGTGTCACTGCAATCGCACATCACCTGCCTTCTGCGAGTAAAAGTAAGTTTCAGATTGTCATTGCTCACCAATTTGCAAATATGGATACGGGCTCTCTGACACTCTTATCTGCACAAAAGCCAATACGACTGCTTTAAAAATAACATTTCTAATGACCAGATTTGCGACCTCCACTTAACGTGCATGCGTAAAACTTGGTTTCAGATTAATATATTGACTGCGATTTAAATTGAGGACGCAACATGTTCGATTTTTTGCTGGAATTACGACCTCCAATGTGGCGCCAGGGCCAAAAAACCTGCATTCGCGCACCCTTTGATGCCTGACATTTGTGTTGGGACCGTTCCAAGTGTCAAGTATTCTAGGCATGATCAGAAAAATACTTGATCCTTCGTGAACAAATGAGAAATGACTCGATGTTGGGCATAATTTTCACATGGTTTCTCGTCAATCGCAAATATGGATACGGACCCTCTGGCATTCTGATTTGCACAAAGACCAATGCAACCAATTTTTTTGCATCCTTCTTCTTTTGCAACTTTCCAATCAAGCAGCTCCCTGCTTAGTCTCACCCCATGCCTACCATCTTGTCATTCTCATTTGTTTACTCAATATCAAGTTTTTCTCATCATGCCTTAAATAATCACTGGAAAACCACCTATAATCGCTGCCACATAGGGCCGGTCTTCCACAAAAAACACTAATCGCATCCCTCGTTCTGCTCTAATGAGATTTGACACAGCCTACATGCTACTTTACTGAATTAAACCTTCCCCATCAATACTCGAAAACAAACCGAGCGTTCAGGAAATGGCCGGTGGGCGTCACGCACGGAAAATTAACCGTTGCCGCTACCATTGCCCCAACCCACTCGAAAGATTGGAAACAACGTTGGAGGTATAGGAAAGGGTGAAGAAAATCAACGACCCCCATCAAACAAATGTCGACCAAGCAAAGAGAACAGGTCGAAAAGAGAATTAGATATCCTCGAGGGATGATAAATTATATCCTCGCACAAACACCAGTTGCGCTCCGGGGGCCCCTCCGCGACAATATGGTCCTAGTTTCGGCTCCATTGCCTCGTCTCGTGTCAACCAAAGCCAAAGAACCGAAACGAAAATGAATGAACACGCATAGACAATATTTCTGCACGCCATATGACAAAGTTCACCACACCACATCCAACGCATTTTTCCGAAAAAATTTAGATCACAAAAATGAATAAACTGAGTTATAAATTTGAATTTTGTCCGCTATCCTAATCTTTTTAAATCCGGTTATCACCCACACCACACAATCGCCATAATCTTGCCTTGTCACTGCAATCTGCGTCATAGCTGCATGCAGCCCAGATGAATATGTTTCCTCAGTTTCACCCCCCCCCCCAGTTGATTACACTATCGTGCGTGGTGATAAGCAGTCCATGCTTGCGAATACGCCTACATTCCTACAATGTTAGCTGGACTGACATAGCAACCGGCTGATAGCGTGCTCGGTACACGCTTGGTAAAAACATGAAATAATGGGGGCTTTTTGAAAGCATCCCAAACAGCTAGCGCCTGTAAACAAGGAAAGAATGCGAGCAGGTCGGATAAAAAATGGTGCTTTCTACACTCTTACACATGGTTGCTTTGTAATGAAAAATAAAGCAAAAACACGGTGCATTTAAATTTTAAAAAACTGCGCGGAGTCACTCTTTGAAAAAACGCCATTCTCAGAAAATGAAGTCAGCAAAAAAAGAAGTTTGTGTACATTTCATTTAAATTATATGCGCGGATTGATTTTTTAAAAAGGACACGGTATCCGGGCGATTGAATCGGGAAATGCAGAGAGCAAAAAAAGTGAAATCAGATTAGAGCAGCTTACTTGAGAAAGTTGCGGTCGTAAACTTAATTCTCGCACATCTACGCTTCCTCGACACAATCGATTGGCCACATTACATAAAAGTACACCGTCCCGTAAAGTTTGAGCGAAATCTTCCAATTGTGAATGCGGCGATGTAACTCGATGAGTCTTATCCAAAATACCGCATCGAATAAACCATTGAACACAATCGCGCCATAACGTCGAGTCCGTGTTCGACGATGCCTCCGATGCAATACACGACGATGTAGGTGGTGAAATCGATCTGACAGACATTTTTTATGAAATAATTCCAGCGCGCGTGCAAAACAGAATTTCACATTATTCGATCAAGCCGACCACCCGAATTGAATGAAAGTTCAAAATCACGCCACGCAGTTGCGCGTTAAGCCTTTGAAACTTATTCGACTAAACAATGTCGAACGAAAAGGTCAATTCGATAACATATTTATATATAGTCTAGGTGAAAATGCCTTCATCAAAATATCAACACACGGAGCCAACTTTTTTTTGACGAGTGCGTGGATAATGGGCGTCAAACGGGGCGATTGAAAGAGAATCTTGTTTCGTGAAAAGGGAAAGTAGGTTTGGTGAACAATCGGTCGGAAACCACTAGAACACGTCAATGCGGGTTTACATGAAGGCGTAAAATAATTTAGATGCGTGACGTCACGCACAGACACCCCACGTTCCTAGAAACCGTGCAACCGTGCGCAGCCGGCTGCCTCGCACGCACACGCCTGACCGCGTGCCAGTCCGGATGGTAATTATGAGTTTCAGGTATTTGAAAAATATTGTCAAGTTCCTCAAAATCGCGTCAAACGGCTGCATGAAAAGTCGAGAGTTACTTTTCAAATCAATTTAACAAACTAAGGATAAAACACGCATTTACTTTCAACAACACAAATTAGGCCAAAAAAATTAAGACCAGGTAGTTTGAAAACAGATACAGCCACGAAGAAAAGCAAGCATGCTGGGGAGACACATTCGATAGCTCTTTTCAGCTTTTTGAAGCACGTACTGAATGATTGTCGACTGTTTTACTTCACATCTCAAACGGAGCTCTAATTCACTACTGGCAGAGGACGCTGAAACTAACTTTTACGCAGAGAGCTGTGACATTTACCCAAGTGGCTATTTGAGCGGTAATATAGTCCATGGATCTACTTTACCATGGTATAGTAAGTAGATCCATAATATATTCTGTGCTTGAAAAACAGACTGCGATAAGGTCTTTGGTGATTCGTGTAATTCTGACACCTTCTGTTAATAAATGCATTTGAAACTTACTTTTGCCTCCTTAGTTTATCTTTCTGCGCTTTACCGTTGATAAACAATTGTCTTCTAATTATCAATTGGTGGACTAAAAATTGTACGGATTCCCCAAAGTCTCGCCAGACGAAACCGACTAAATCAGGGCCAACCTGCGTCTCATTTGCGTGCACTGTTTTCACTAATTCCAATTTGGTCAGTAGAGCACTTGAGCTTGAGCTTGGGCTTGAGCTAAAGAATTTTGCTTTGAGTTTCTCACTGTATAGGTGACGAAGGACTACTGTACAGTACAGAATCATATGATATCCAACTATTGAACTATCGCAGCACAGCTACTTTACTACTTTTACAGCATTTACTTCTCAGTGTATTGCACTTTACACTGTAAAGTACACCCACTATTCGTTTTCAATGAGCGCAGATCACTCACTCTTTTGTGCCTTTCTGTGCGCGTGCGATTGTACCGAAACCACCCTCTTCCGACGCCTCTTCAAATTCTGCAACAATCTCGTTCAAGAAGAACTTCCCATCGAATTGCTTGAGAAAATGATCGAATGCAACGGTCGCTCGATAATCGCTGTCCTGTTAATTGCGCTGCTTGAGATATCGACGGTCGAAGGTCAAAAGAGAATCAAAGGCAAGATCGATATCATCGCAGTCCCTGCAATTCCAGAATTTGGCTTCCCGCAAGAAGGTTACGCGGAAGCTTTCAAGGAAGTATTGCTATCGAGCTTTGAAATCGGGGACGATATGGTACGCTTGGGACTGGTGGATCCTGTGCTCAACGAAGCAGAATTTAACACTATAAACAAGGACGGCAAGGATCCTGACACATACAAGGTATTGGCGAATTTGACGGGAGATCAGAATATGTTCATCGAGGGCATCAGGATCTACAACTGGACTATTTCTGCCCGTCCACAACCAGATTATCGATATGACCTGAAATATCGACGTTACGATACGAAATATGTCGTTCAACTAGTCGACAGAATGTTCAACTACTCAGACGACACACGAGCCAAAGTACTCATCATGTTTCATGCTGACCGAGGCAACTTCATCGACAAGGCAAGATCCATTCTTCGTGAGATGAGCGAAAAAGGTGTTCTGGTCTACGTGCTGACTTGGAAAAAAACTGTCCTCGACAAACCAGGACCTTTCATGCGCGCCGACGCCTACGCAGAAGCCTTTCAACTGGCGGACGAACGCAAAGACAAAGTATTCTTCTTTGAAACAGACAACAAATCCAGCACGATCCCGGCGCTCTTGGAAGTGAAGGAAGCCATCGTGCGCGATCTGACTGGATGGAAGACAATCTGCCGCTTCAAGGATCAAAATCGAACCATTTGCGAATTCCAAGCTTGGCAAGCCGACGAAAACGTGTACATCGACGCGCGTGAGAACAATCTGGAAACGCCGACGGGCAGTTGCGTCATTGAGGACTGCAAGCGTGAGTGCGACGACAAGTGGCCGTGGGAAGGACCGCGACCCGATTGCATTAAAGCCTGTGGTCCAATCACGATGGTGAAACGCAAAGGTACTCTTCCAAGGGATGCCTGGCGACTGCATAATTGCCTGGATATCTTCATTTGCGATCCATGCCCGACTGATCGTGAGGAGGGAATCAACACGATGATCTGGCTCGCTGTCGGGATCATCGTCGTCATGCTGATCGCATTCGTCGCCTTTGGCACCGCTGTCTTCATCATCATGAAGAAACGCAAGGCTGAAGCTGAGGCTGCTAACAAAAAAATTGAGAAACTCATGGAAAGTGTCATCTCCATGTCCGTTTATATGGGAGCACCAGGAGCCCAACAAGGAACGGCCGCCGACTTGTCGGAAATTGAATCCAAGGTGGAAGCACCACGAACGAAAGGATCGTCTGGTAAACTGAGTACCAAATCTGAAAAGCGTGCAGGAAAGTCGACCAAGTCTGGTAAAGCGAAGAAGAGCAGATTAGCTGGCACTTCTGGAAAAAAGAAGTGAGGGTGACCGGATGATGTGATGTATTGGTTTCCAAATATTTGTCCACTCGTTCTCGCTCGATGTCATCTTGCTCCCTCCACTTTTGTAAAATGAAGGATCAACTGCAACTTTCCTACTTCATCAAGTTCATTCAAAAGTAAACCAAAAATTCGAAAAGAAAAATTAAGTTGCTCAATATGGTTTGAGATCTAGCGAAAACGCTTTTTGAAAGCTCATTTTCATTTTTGCTCTCTCGCTTTGTCTGACTATCTCTCGCAGACAAAGCGACAGACTGGCAGATCAGGGCGAAGAATGAAAAATATGCGGATGTTTTTCATGAATTTTCTTTAAGAAACTCTAAAGTCGCAACGAAACAATATAAACGCATAACAAACGAAAACGGCGCTCATGAGTAAGAGTTGGTGCCTTCTGATTTATGCTGCAGAATGTGATTCCCCAAGGAAGTTCCTGTAACCTCGCAGTTCCACCGCGCATTTTTCGCGGAATAAAAACTGTACACGGGTGAGTCGCAAATTTTCAATCATCTTCCACTCCGTCGCACCCTTTGTTTGTGTGCTTGATCTCCCCAGAAGGCACCCTTGTGCAGATCCTCCACTACTCCAGCGTCACCCATCCATCACCAAATTTTGTTGGATTAAATTTTGAGATTTGGCTTTCGGCAAGTACACGAGTGCAGAGAATGCACTAACACTCAAAGTTATTGCATTTGCTGCACCTGCCTCCACTACTCCAGCGCAGATAATTTCGTTACACCTGGTCGTTTATGGTGGCCCAAAATTCGCTACTCGAAGGTAAGAGTAGAGAGTAGTACAGTATCCAGCCTAACTCAATATTACCCTGCGCGCTACTCCTACCCGAGGAGTAGGTGTAGAATTTTGCCGGCTATAAATCCGCCTTCATAGGTTTGTCCATGGATTTTTTTGACTGACATGAGCACACTTTTGCAAGTGGCGTCTAGTCGTCTAGTTGTAGTTGCTTGTGGCGCCTTTGTCCTGATCCTATTATTCTGCTACCTGCAGTAGACAACTATTGTCTGGTTGTTCTGAGCCGGAATGGATAGAAACATCAAATTATTAGATATTCGCACTTATTAAAAATTGGCGCTGATTTTGCAGGTTTTTCAAAATTTTTACATACATTTTAGAGGGACCGTTTTCCGTTTTTACAGCCTCTTTTGAACCCCTGCATGCCCACATCCATACCTGTCGCCTGGAGCACGTCCTCGTCTGGAGAAAAGCTGACAATGAAAGTGGGCGAACCAAGCAACCAAGCCAGTCACCTTGCACCCGTCGTCTCCGGGGTAACAAGCATAGGATCACATTTGTAGAGATCTGGTACCGAAGGGGCGTCATTAGCAGCCGACCAAGAAGGCTATTCGCCAAGCTCCACTAGTGTGGGCGGTATTTCTACTGTGTGGATGAATTTCATTACGAATAAATAAGTTTTAGGTGAAATGCCACCTCGTGGCAATTGTGTGAGTTCGCCTCCACAAGCTGTCGTGGACAAAAGAACGCCTAATCACCCCGTACTAAATTACAGGAGTCCGCCTTCACAAAAACGAGCTAATAGTTTTCTGGAACTAGAGCAATTGTTATATAAGTTGGCACCTCTGTGTTGGCTGCTAGTAGCCGCAATAGTTCTAGCTTCGCGTGTTTTTAAGAGTGGAGCGGAGCGTCCACGAAATTTTTATGATCTCAAGTATACAGGTACCCCCCGCCAGTAAGAGGTATTCTGCTCGCCACTAAGGAGACTGGTCGGTCGAACTTCATAGTTCTTTATTGGCCGTGGTGTGAGCTGTTAATCACTTTGAAAAGGGAAAGATTGCAAGTCAGTGTGAATATCTGTAAAGATGACTCTTACTGGCCCAAGGCATTTTCTCCGCGCAGTAACAGTGGCTGCACTAATTACGGCATCGCAGTCGTGTAAGTTCTCTGCCTGCGCTGGATCTGTAATTGCAATCTTGAAAAAAGATGATTTCCAGGCGACATGTCCAAGCTTTGCGCTGCATTTGGAAGGAAAAACACACCTTCTTTCTTCTACAACGATAAATGCTACGTACTCATGGCGGATAATGTAGCAAATTGGACAACCCAATCAAACTTTTGTGCGAAACAAACGGCTACCTGGTTCGATTCGACTGTGGCGAGTGGCAGAATTGCTATTTTTCAGACTGATGATGAGCTTCGCGAAGTTATGAACAATTTGACGTTTTTGGCGTATGGAATGTCAATTCGCAATGGCAACAATAACGGTGGTTTGCGAACCGTTCCAAATACGGTGTGGCTTGGAGCCAGGGCTCCTATTGCAGGCTGTCACCTAACAGATTTCTGCTGGATGAGCGATGCAGACACTGAAGGATCACAGGTTTCAAGAATCCCTATCTTACTTAACCGAAGCTGTTCAGAGGCAAACCATCCGAATTGTCTCGCTGCGTATTTCGGATTGAAAGTAGTCGGAATTTATCTCAGAACAAACATCACAATATTTGCAAGCTCTTGTTCCACGAAAAAAGGCGTCATGTGCGAATATGGTAAGTTTCTTCCTTTTTGTCTCGCCTTCTTGCCCTTCTCTTAGTCTACACCTGTTTCAGGCTGCGCTACCGAACCAGCCATTTGCCCGGGACCGCCTCCCGCAGCCACAGCATGCTCGACTATCGCTGGGCCATGCGACATAACGTTCGGGGTTAAGTACACAACCACACCCGCCACCTCAACCACAACCATCTCATCCAGTACAGCCTCCTCGACGGCGATCTCATCCAGTACAGCCTCCTCGGCGGCGATCTCATCCAGTGCAGCGTCCTCGACGGCGATCTCATCCAGTACAGCCTCCTCGGCGGCGATCTCATCCAGTGCAGCGTCCTCGACGGCGATCTCATCCAGTACAGCCTCCTCGGCGGCGATCTCATCCAGTGCAGCCTCCTCGGCGGCGATCTCATCCAGTGCAGCGTCCTCGGCGGCGATCTCATCCAGTACAGCCTCTTCGGCGGCGATCTCATCCAGTGCAGCGTCCTCGGCGGCGATCTCATCCAGTACAGCCTCCTCGGCGGCGATCTCATCCAGTGCAGCGTCCTCGACGTCGATCTCATCCATTGCAGCGTCCTCGGCGGTGATCACATCTAGTGCAGCCTCCTCGGCGGTGATCTCATCTAGCTCAGCCTCCTCGACGGCGATCACATCCAGTGCAGCCTCCTCGACGGCGATCTCATCCAGTACAGCCTCCTCGGCGGCGATCTCATCCAGTACAGCCTCCTCGGCGGCGATCTCATCCAAAGCAGCGTCCTCGACGGCGATCTCATCCAGTGCAGCGTCCTCGACGGCGATCTCATCCAAAGCAGCGTCCTCGACGGCGATCTCATCCAGTGCAGCGTCCTCGACGGCGATCTCATCCAGTACAGCCTCCTCGGCGGCGATCTCATCCAGTGCAGCGTCCTCGACGGCGATTACATCCAGTGCAGCGTCCTCGGCGGCGATCTCATCCAGTACAGCCTCCTCGGCGGCGATCTCATCCAGTGCAGCGTCCTCGACGGCGATCTCATCCATTGCAGCGTCCTCGGCGGTGATCACATCCAGTGCAGCCTCCTCGGCGGTGATCTCATCTAGCTCAGCGTCCTCGACGGCGATCTCATCCAGTGCAGCGTCCTCGACGGCGATCTCATCCAGTACAGCCTCCTCGGCGGCGATCTCATCCAGTGCAGCGTCCTCGACGGCGATTACATCCAGTGCAGCGTCCTCGGCGGCGATCTCATCCAGTACAGCCTCCTCGGCGGCGATCTCATCTAGCACAGCCTCCTCGACGGCGATCACATCCAGTGCAGCCTCCTCGGCGTCGATCACATCCAGTGCAGTCTCCTCGACGGCGATCTCATCTAGCACATCAGCGACCCCTACAAGCTCTATCCGCGTCTATAATACCGCGCTGCCTTCACCAGAGGCATCATACCCGTACACCATCAGCGTAAATACTGGGGCAGCCTCCGCCACCAGTGCGTATGCTGGCTTAGCTGGTATATTGACGCAACCGTCATCAGAAAGCACAAATCCTGCGACTGCAGCATATCGTTCAATCACTATCGCAGCCACGCCAGCCCCGAGCACAGTCATACCGACAGTGGTTCCTACGATCACTACGCTCGTTCCTGTCGCAGCTTTTTTCTTCGCAGCAAGTACTTCAAACCAAACTCCTGCTGTGAGCTCTGCTGCAGCGACAAGCACTTACTCTGAAAGTTCTTGGTCAGTAATTGCGGGCGCAGGAGTTTTGACATCCCTGGCAAGCAGTACAACGTCATTTGAGACAGATGCGCAGGAGGATATCGACAAAATCACAAGTACAATGCAAGGCACTGCAACGACAAGCTCAATAAGCCAGGATTCCACATCACCAACCCCACTCTCCACTTCAACGCATCCCCTTGCTTCAGCCACAAGTGAAGCTGCCAAAAGCACATACAGTATCTGGTCGAAACCACACCCCATCCTCCTCCAACCGTCGTCACAACTGCTTCGTCTTATCCGTCCACCACTCAACCAAACCTGGCATCGTCATATTCCTCGTCCCTGCCACTTGTCTCGAGTACTGTTCAGCCTTCATCCACTGATGGTGGCACCACAACTCAATCGGATTCCTCATTAGTGTCAGCAGCGCTGTTTTTCAGCAGCTCCTTTGCAGCCACATCGACCTTTTCCTTGACACCATTGCCTTCTCAGCCCGAGGAGCTGATATCAACCAGTTTCGTTTCAGCATTCGAGGCTTCTACTTCAGACATCCAGATTTCTTCGGAACTTACAGCTGCTGTTCCCTCGATCAGCAATGGGGGTCCCACAAGTTTTTTAAATGGACTGACTTCTCCTGCTGTCCGCAGTACAACGAAAGACCTGGTATTCAGAACATCTGATCACATCGCAAGTCCAACATCTATGCAAACCCAATCTACTCCGTACTCAACACATGTGCCTGTCTCAACTAGCACACATTTGCAGTTCTCAAGCATGCCAGCCCACGCACAAGTGACCTCGCCGCCCAGCATGTCTGAGTCGGAATTTGCGCAAACATCGCTGTTGCTATCAACTATTTCCACAGTCGCTAACACAGCACGCAGCTCGCCTGAGCAGTCTGATTTCGCAAGCAAAGCGAGGATTCCCATACTAAGCTCATCAATGACCAGCTCCACAAGGTATGAAAATATTGGACCAAGCACCCTTTTACTGACCATATCCCCAGAGGCACATACAGCGACCACAACGCGACCACAAGCGAGCACATCAACAATGTTTAGCAGCTCGAGTTCTAGTACGGAACGAAGAACGGCTGGGGCCTCAGTTTATTCAACCTCCCCGATATCGACCTCATTTCAATCCACTTTCGCGCAGGAATCCACATCAAGCCTTACAAAACTTCAATCTACCATGCAGACTTTAACGGGCAACATTCCAGTCACAAGTGAGGGTGAGCCCGCTGCAACCGCTCGCCAAAGGGGAAAAGCACAGGCATCTTCTTATGGCACGACACAAGGCGTGCTGAACTCATCCTACGGCGTAAGTGAGAATATTTCAGCAGACGAAACAGCAGAAAACCAAACTTATACTTCACTTGCTGACAGACCGAAACCCTTGATAAGTCTTTCCAGTACTGCACCCAGCTTCCCTCACAATTCGGCTCAAACTATGCTCACTGAGTCCCGCTACAGCACTGCCAATGCAGTGGCACCCTCTCTGGACGATTCAGTTATTCTAGGTGAAGCACAAAGTACTGCGGAAACACAGGATTGCAATACTTGTTCAACGACTGGGCCTGCGGCAGACTTGTCCACATCAGTAGCGCATGACGTTGGTTCGCCCACACTAGATGGAACAGGCAGTGCAGTGACAAAACAAGCCTTCAGCACGGTTGCAGTGGCTGGTATTGCTGACACATCAGCAACTCGTAATATTACTTCGCGCTCTCCGACAGTAGAAACCACATCGGAGCATTTCATCACATCGACAAATTCTCCAGAAACATCACACACATCAGATGCATCTTCTAAGGACAATGTCAGCTCACAAACGCCGGCATATTCTTTACATCCTCATGCGGCACTTGCTGACGGTCTGATTCCCACCACAAGTCGGTACAGCACTGCAAAAAATGGCCCACAAAGTTCGACGCAGGCTATGCACGTCAAATCCGACTACAGCACTGCCCTAAGCTCTGACACTGCCACTGCAATGACACCATCAACAGACGAGTCAATTATACTTGGAGAGGCACAGAGTACACCGGAGTCAATGGACTGCAGTACTTGTTCAACGACTGAGACAGCGAAAGACTTGGCCTCCTCACGAGCGCATGACGTCAATTTACCCACGCTAGAAGGAGCAGGCAGTGCAGTTGCAACACAAGCCTTCAGCACGGTTGCAGTGGCTGATACTGCTGACACCATAATAGCATATAGCATTACTTCACCCTTTTCGACAGAAGAAACCACATGGCAGCATCTTAGCACATCGACAACAGCCCCAGAAACATCACAAACATCAGCTACTCAAAAGCATGTCACTGCGCAAGTACTAAACTTGTCTTCACATCGCCCATATCATCTCACTGCAACAACAAGTGATCAAACCAGCTCCAAAGCTATTCATACCATTGTCTACCCAGACCCGCTCTATGAAAAAGCAGGAGAGTTGGTATCAAGAAGTCAAAATCCAGAGCAAGAAGACTTCACCAATCCACCTTCCTTCATCAATCTCCTCAGCAGCAGCTCGCAGGGATTTTCGCAAGGCGTCCTAAGTAGTATCCGCACCACAGATCAGATTACACTGCAGTATATTGGAGCATCTGGCACAGCGTCCTCGGCGGCTTCGACGCTAGAAATCCCCTCTACAGATACCTTTGCCCATCGTGCCACTGAAATGATGAGCACAGTAGCCCGCGAAAATCAGGAAGCAGTTACAGCGCTGGTGTCTTCTTTTCACAGGGTCCAGAGTAGTGTCACTGCATTTAAGACCCTGACACCAGCCCCTTCACCACCAGTAGTGCATCCAACAGCAGACGCGTCCTCGATCTCAACAGCAGCAAGCAAGTCACCATTGCCAGCATCCAAATCTGTTTATCCACAGCAGGAAAATGTGAGCTTACGCACTAACATGGCTCAGTCCACAACTCCACCGAAAAGTACAGCATCAAACGAAGTGGGAACCTTATCCCCAATTACTAGCTACATCCTTCCTCCTGCATCAATGGCAATAACAGAGCAGAATACGCCAGTACTAACCGATGTTAGTGGCCCAGTTAAGGAAAGATCGAGCACCGATTCACAGACCACGATACAAGGCCAACTCCCTAGTGCCGCATTCAGTACTGACTCCGTCCAAATGACCAGAAGACCTGGCCAGGTGATACAAGATCCCTTGAAACCCAGTACTGATTTCAGTGGTGATCCAGTGAAAAAGACCGAAAGTAGCCTAGACGGTTTCGAGCCCACTTTGGGTCCTAATATTTCCTCAACTGACGTCGAGACCACAATGGACAGAATTGCTACAAAAGAGCTACCGAATACTCCTTCAAGAGAAGATCCCACTTTAGCTCGACAGGAACCAAGAAAAGTTGCAGACAAAACTGCATCAGTTCAGCAAGTGCCACTAGGCAGTTTTACTCCCCAGCAAACCCTACCTTTACCATCACAGTTGCATCCGTCCATGAGCACTGAATCGAGTTGCATCTCCACTCGTTCCCAAAGAAGCCCTGTAACAGCTACTGCTTCCGCCTTGTCAGTGCCACCAACTCTTTTGGATGTGCAAACGGTCACAGCAGAGCCCTCACAGCATAAAAGCTTTGTGCCAGTGACATTACCCACCGTCCACACAGGGTCTACCTCGCAGAGCGAAAAGTTGTTTCCCAGTTCAACAAATGTTCCCAAGCATAGTTTTGGACTGCTATGGTCACACAGTCAGCGACCATTTCCTGATCCTGAAATCGTTTCCAACATGCCATCAAGCCATAGGATGGCGTCTATCACGCTTCCTCCGCCAGTTCTTCAATTCTCAAGCATTCTTAGCCCTCACACGCCAAGACCAGCCTCCGAGGCCATGAAGGTGGTTTCAAAACCTGCACCATCAAGAGGTCATCATGCCCCTTTTGCCTCTCATGTAAAAGTTACAAAGCCAATCTTGCATCCCGTGTATCCACAGCAGTATCAGAAGCCTGAAGCTGCAGCGGAGTCACGCGCACATGCCCCTCCTACGCCATTAATGAGTGTCTTAAAAAAGTCAACAGGAATAGTGTATTCCTCTACTCATCCAGCTGCAGTTCTCGCAACACAAGCAGCGACAAGATCGTCTAACTTTGCAACGACCTCTGCAAACAGTCTTTCGTTGCCTGACAAACATCTGCCCAGCAGCGGGAGCACAAAACCTTCGACTGGTCTTATTTTAACAAACTCCTTGGATGTAGACCACAACCTTACAGCTGCATACCATACCACACCTGTGCAAGAAGATAGACACGAGGTTACAGTAACCAGGGATGGCATATTAGCACCTAGCCCCGCAGCCAACACGAAGCAGACGCGCACTGAAACAGTCATGATCACTAAACCACTATTTTTCACTAATCCTGCCCAGGTAGCAACCTCCAATAAGCCCCCAGACACCGCAAAAAGCAGCAGCAGCAACAAAATAACCATGTCAAAGCCAGAGTCATCTCCTGAAGGCACCAAATCTGGGAATATCTCACCTGGACAAAGTACGCGTGCGCTCCATGGCTATCTTGCGAAGTGCATAAAATACTTACTTTCAGCGAGGTGTCAACTCGATGAATGGGGTCCGTATTCCCCTTGCAGTTCAACGTGCGGATCCGGTGTGCTTCGGCAACGAGCACGTCAGCCATCCAATACATCTGGACAAGGCTGTATTGCTGAAACTGAGGTCGACGAGTGCAAACTACCAGAATGCGTAAGTCACCCTGTCACTGCGCTCTCGATCTTCATTCACTTTCCAGCATGTCATGTGGGGATCTCTAGCTAGCTGCTCGCACTTTAGGCATGAATTACTGTATGTCCCTCAGTGTGCAAGGCTAGGAGGCTACAGCAGGAAATCACTGGAGCGATAAATCTCGACTATGATCTGAAGCCCTCTGGATAAATGGATCAAAAATATATGCAAAAAATATCCGTTTTTAATTCTAGAATCCAATGACCAGTACTCAACGAGCTGTAGCTGATGCAATAATGAATATCGGATGCGCATGGATCATGGTCGGCACTGGATTATCCGTGGCGATTTTTGTTTGCTTGCGGTGAGGAGAATTTTAAAGGCCATTGCGAGAGTCTTCCAAAAACAGTCTTATTATTTGCCAGGCACACCTATTATCTACAGGTCATCCACGTGAACCAAGACATCAGCCTGTTCCTATCGCATGTACTTCTGCTGACATTCGCGAGTCGGGACGACAGTCGTTTCAGCCACGTAAGAACACGCTACGGGCGACTGTTCGATTTGACAGTGACTGGTTTCAGGAAGTTTGCAACCTGGCAGCACTCGGTCTGCAATATTTTTTCACTGTGAATTTCATGTTGCTTGCCATGGAAGCGCTTCACGTCTACGCAGTCCTCACTGATGTGGTCATTGGTCAAAATGCACTCATTGGATTGAGAACAGCACTCGGGGTGTCTTGGGGTGAGCGGAGTGAGCATATTGAGCATGACGCAAAGCTGTGAATACTTTCTGTTTCAGGTCTGCCTGCATCCATTGTGACCATAACTGGGGCGACATCATACGGTAGACTCATGTCTGACTTTTCGTGCGTACTTGCTGCAGGGGTGAGTCGGCTGGTGCACAAGGTTATTTGTTACAGATGCTGGGTCAATGCTGGCCACCCTGTGTTGCTGGCGACGTTTCTCCCAATAGCGATTATCGCCTGGCCAACTGTGATTTTGATCGAGGCTACAGGATACGGCTTAACGCGCAGCCAGTCGTTTGCTGTCACTTCATGCAGGTCAGACAGAACATAGACTAACCGCCACAGTCACAAAATAACAGTTCTTGTAGACTGGCCCACGCTGGATTGATTTTCGTGTTTGGAGCAGCATTCGCCTCCTGGTTTTTGTCGTGGACGGCCATCTATCATCAAAGGATATCTTTATTCACTGTGGTGTTCGGCATAAATGTTCTACTTGGTATATTTATTCAAATGTACCACGCTTTCTCTAACGAAAAAGTGAGTAATTTTTCAAAAAGAATGATAATTTCGGAGAGGAACCAATTCACCGTGTGGGCTTTGTAGGCTCGATCGTTAGCCAAAGCTGTCTGCCAACGAATGAAGCGAATGATATGTTAGCGCCTACTCTGCTATGGTTGTCTAGGTTGACTACACGAGTCAGAACAGCGTGGCTGTGCCATACTGTATGTACTCTGTTTCGAGGACGGATAGACGTGATTTGTTGGCGCCTACTGACTGCACAGTGCAGAGGATGAGAGAAGAGATGCAGTTGCAAGGATGGCAACTCGATGTATTGTACCTCCACTAGCGATACGATGAAGGACGAGTATACGTGCAACAGGCAGTACATTGGAAAGGTACCGCGGGGAGCGGATGGTCAAAAAAAACCCCGGCAGGTCCCCTAGTCGTAGAAGCTAGAGACATCAACCCGACGGGCTTCTGCCTTGCCTGGAGAGAGTGTATCGAGCGGCCAACGAGGACAAGTCTACACTGCTCCCTGTGTAAGGTTATCAGTCAAGGCAACCAGATACATAGCCTTCCCCGCAGGCCATATACGCCTATTACATGTGATCGCACAGGACACGCAAGCAGTACAGACTGACTGGAAAAGGCATCACGGACAACGAAACAGGTCATCAACGCGAAACTCTTGGGGGAAGCATGATAAACGGGCCGGACCTGACAGTCAGGCATGTCTGGACCTGTCCTGACAATGGAACCTGGCAAAGGCTCGACTGACAATCGATCCTGAGTGTCATGTCATACTTTATCCATAGCCAAGCACTGTACAGCGCACTCGAGGGCTAAGGAACACATATTTGACAATCATTTTGTACCGAGGCGGGAGTCGAACCCTCCCCTCTAAGTGCGCAACCTGCGTGAGAGGCAGACGCCTTAACCCGCTAGGCCACTGCGCGCAGCCAGCGGGAGGGGGGGGGGCAGGGGGCCATGGCCCGGGGTGAAAAGTCCAGACATATTAAAAAAATAGAGCATAATTGTAGAGCTCTTATTGTGAGTATAGGCGGAGGCATAGAAAGGCAGTACAACACGATAAAGAGTCATGCAATCGCTGTACTGTAAGCTTAGCCAGCTGACATCCTTTTAGAAGTCAGCCGAATAATGTGCCTTGAAGCAGACACTATTCTCATTTATCTGCTACTTAGCACATTTCTGCCAGTGTATAGGTTTAATCCACAGTCATTGGGAGATCACAGCAAGCCCAGAGGAAATTGTCAACCGATTCTTCATGAAGCCCCGCCGCTTCAACCTTGCGAGAAAATGAACTTGGGGACAAACCCCAAGGAAATGAGAGATTGGAAGAAGCTGATGAGCAATCTTGTCATAGTGGAATCGGTTTCAGCAGCGACGACAGCAGAGGGGAGTTCGATCATGATCTTCAAGATGCTGACTGGTTACTGAATGAGCTACAGCATAATATTGTGTAGTCAGCTGTATGAATTTTTAGTCCAATGTAACTAGTTTTTGTTGAGGGTACCTAGGTATATAGGTCAGGTTTGAAAACGTGTCTTGTAACGGCGATTTTTCAAAAATTTCGCCTCCGGCGGGAAAGGGGCACATCCCCCTCCCCCTGGCGGACATTCAAACGGATGGTTATATGTCTTGCGTGCCCCCCCCCCCCCCCTCACGAGCCAACCCCCCTGGCTGCGCGCCTGGGCCACGACCCCGGTCTGGGCATCACCCGACCGGGCGAGTTTGGGCCCCGGTCTGCATCACCCGTCTGGGCGAGTTCTCACCCTGAACTAGGCCGAAAGACTTAGTTGGCTCCCTGGTGCGAATGTTCCAATGGTCACTTGCTCCAGGTGCATAAACCCAGACGTGCTACAACCCTGTAAGTTAAGAACCATCCCGTCTTTAAGATTACGAAAAACCCTGAAAAACCCTGAAAAATGCGAAATTCTAACAGGGTGGCACTTCATTGTGAAAATAATCAAGCGCCGAGACAAAAAAACTCACAGTCAATGCCGTCGCATACGGAGTAGGAGCTTGAAGCAGCTGACAGCCTGGAGCACTGCATTGACGCGTTCAGGGATGTTTACAAACCAAATACTTCTTCACTAGCTCGCTCCCCATCAGGAATGTACTATATTGTACTTGTGATTTCGTACCCCAAAATCCCACAAAACACATAATTGATGGCGATTACCACCAGTAGGAGGTATGCTCGGTGTACGCTTCGGGAAAGTGTGCGGCTCGCCGATGGTGAGCTCCAAATGTGACAAGTGCTGGGCACTTTGAAAAGAGTGCCTATAAGTACCAAGACTTCCGATCGAAACAAAAACAAACAAGTCTAACATAAGATATTCGACAGCGATTCGTGCACGCAGGCAGATTTTCAATTGGAAAATAACATCATAATATGGTTTTGATGCACACAAGTACCATGACAAATCATCGGGAAATTGACGGGTGTCTTGCGAGTCCCGCATCCCTGATTCCGCAATCCCGCGTCGCAGTAGATCAAGCATTCGGAACTGGAAAACGCAAAGGTATTGTTCATAAAACTTGCTGTAAAAAAAAATTTAAAGCCTCAGCCTCACGATCGCATGAGCATGGTCTCTTTATTTCATAAGACAAGAGGAACCACGTCTAAAACATGGTTTCATTACTACGACGCACACACGTGCACAAGTAGAGCCAGCCACCCATTTAAAACATTCGCTCATCATGAAATGCACATACAATCAAATCACTTTCACATCAATTTACAATCACAAAATTGTTAAATGTCGCAATCCAGCTGCATGGTGCGACTAGAGACCACGAAATCAGGAAATGTGCATTTAAATCCTTGTAAGATCGGGATTGGAAATTGAGCGAATTTATTCAAGAATTCATTGAACATTTTTGTCAGAATGGGCATGGCGAAGCAGGAAAATTTGGTGAGCCAATCGTCGTTCATAGACGATGCTTGACCAATGCCTTTGTCCAAGGTGATTCGAACAAGTTTGACTGCGCCAGTGACACTGAAATCAAAATGTAAGAGGTGACATTATAAAAATGACTGACTGGGGGGTCTGGGTAAAGGCGAAACTAACAGGCCTCCGACCTAGTCCATCACTGAAACATCAACCTGACGGGTGGCATTCTTAGTTATCGGCTTATCGTCAGCGCAGTGGGTCGACTACCAGACGAAATACCCAACATTCGAGAACATCAAACCCCCACTAATCGTAAGCTGTCATGACAGCGTCCAGAGCCCACCCCCTGCCCAATAGTCAGCTGGACTTACTTTACTCCATTCCATTTTGGTTCGAATTTTCCCCGCAATAGTTGAACAGCCGCGCTTGCCAGCAACTTTCGTTTCCCAATTCGGCCAGTAGCTGGTCCATAAATTTCCAAATTGCCATTTCCGCCGTCGAAATAAGTTGTTCGATCAGATAATATAAAAATAGAAGCCGCTTTCTGTTCAGTTTTGTACACAATATCGCCCGTCTCGTTGGCCAAATATTGATAACCACTCTCGCCCAACATCTCCACCAATGAACCCAAACAGACTGGATCGAATCGATGTAGATGCATAGGCGATACTTTACGAATTGGTTTCCTCGACGAGCTACAATTGAGCGAAAGCAGGCTCTGCATTGACGGCGATTTGAGGAGATCGGCAGCCGAGAATCGATAACCTTGCGAATATGCTAGGTGAAAAAGACTGTTGAAAGTATAGTCGGCCATTCCAAACGTAAGCATGCGTTTCTTGTCGACCAAAGTTAGCGGTGGGGGATTGAAAGGGACAGCTGACATGCCGCGCCAGTGGACTTTGCCCTTAAATGAAAACACTGATAGGCCTCACAGCCGCAACCAAGTCCCAACCAACACCAGCCTTACCTCTAACCCAGACCAGACTCCATCCTTTGTGACTTTCGGTTCGTTGGCCAATAACGCGTAGTCCAACTTGTGGTCAGCGGACAAATTGAAACGAGTTGGGAACGTGGTCAAGGGAGCATTGATCGATTCTTGGACGAATGCGTTCATAGCTTGACAAATAGCGTCTCCATAGAATTTGCGAGCCTGAAATGGATTGAATGGTCTAGCGCACTCGGTATACTAACCATGTAAAGGCGCGACTGGCAATCGATACTCTGTATGGAGCCAGCAGCTGGGAGCATCACCCGTTAGGGTGGCGTTTCAGCCATGTACTAGGTCGGAAGGCTTCGTAGGCTACCCTGGGTTTTTGGCGTTGCAAGAGCTCCACTGGTCACTACCTCAGTAATACGAAGCCAGTCCTGTTACAACCATGCTAGTCAGCCGCCAGGCTCCTCGCTCTGGCGTAGGATGCTCTCTATGGTATCGCTAGGTTCTGCGGGCAGGCTGGAGATCTAGCTGATAACCTGGCGGATGTACGTGAGTCTATCGTACTTGATACCACTTAGACTCCAAGAGGACCCCTCGTGAAAGCTGTTGGAATCCTAGAGGAACAACATGGATTCAACTGGATTCCTGGTGGATTTCAACACATCAGGCAGGGCCTCCTACAGAAACTAACGATCACATAGAGAGCATCCTCCGTCAGCTTGAAACTTAAGCTTTCAAACATCCCCCACTAAGCTTAATTTTCACTGGTCTGCTTCAAATATTTGGGGATAGCAAACCTAAGGCTTATGTGACTATGATATCCGGCGCCCATTTTCTTACCTTCTCACAAACCGATGTATCACAGCTGTCCACGAATGTCAAATTGGCCGAGCCCTCGATGTCAACACGCATTTGAGAGAAATTGGCCATGCAATCGATGGATTTCAGGGCAGGCTTGGCATCGATGCTTCTTCCCAATTGGCTATTTGTCGTCAACTCGCCCCCAGTGATCACGGCCTTGTATTTGCCCGTTGTTGGCTCCTTGTCCCCATCCATCTTGAATTGCCAGACGCCATCGGCCACCAATCGTCCACCGAACAGACGAGACCAGACTCGGTTCGGTTCATGCAACTGGTACTGATAGTTGGTCAATTTCGATTCGACGATTCGTGGTGGTTTGATAGTGAGCAGACCGAGACCACTGGGAAGACTCAGTTCGCCAAACTGGATAGCGTGGATAGCTCGTCCCACTCCACTTACAGCGTACGAATGGACAGCATCGATGGATTTCTTGGACAGGAAGATAGCAGCGCCCGGATTGCCGACCTTGCCGCCCAGCGTAGGATTGATCCATGGTGGAGTGGTGGTCGGCGATGTGGACGGGGTCGAAGTTGTGCTTGATTTCGTGCTCGGAGAGGTCGGCTGCGTCGTGAAGGCCTTTGCTCGTGTGTATGACATCGCCAGAAGAACGGGAAGAAGCATGATGGAGCGCTAAAACAGGAAACCAGTGACAATAAGGTGCAAGGAGAACACAGGCAAACAGCACAGTAGAAATCAATTGGTCAATCGACTGTCGATTGGCTATCTATAACGTAAAGGGCTCGATCAGCTCAGAGTGAAAAACCGATAGTTAAATCGACAACAAAACGATCGACTAACACTCCAACGTCCCCTCCATTCAGCATGATCATCGATTCCGCCAATGATCACAAGATCACAAAAGGATCACTATTTGGGCTAGTAATCATGTGATCACCAGAAATCGATTCTATCATTGATCATCTGATCCCAAAGTCGAGCTCGTCTGAATCAGCTGCTATCTGAATCAGCTAATAAAGTAGTATATTAGATCAGTTATAGACTGATATGTCTGAATCGATAAGTAAAGCAGAGATCGATCGATGATGCAAAGTTAGGGTCATGGAAAATAATGTGCTTACCATCGTCAACAGGCTCGTGAACGCTACGATTCGAATTAAAACCAAGAATATATCAGCGAATGCGGAGATTCCTGGAAGAAGAAGGTCTTTTATTTCACGTGTCAGGAATTTGAGATTGAGCAATCTTTCACTCATCTTGATCGAGATCGAATCAAGAAATAGACTTACTCTGATGATCACAAAATGTGCCCAGGTTTCTTGAAATACCGAAAACTTGACTAACGTTCTTGACTCTACCGTTCGACGCCAATCGTTCGTTCGAATAAGACTAAACAATTGTGGTCAGATGGCCCCTTTTATACCCTTGTGGATCCATCTAATTTGCATAGTGATAAGTCATTCGATCGAACGAAAAGGCTGCATCTATATTCTGCATCAAACACAGGTAAATTGACGACCTGAACCAGTTTAGAACGACTATGATCGTGAGCTCCGTTGAACAGGCCTCTGGTTCAGGATGCTCCGCTGCGAAAACCGGCGAAAGAAGAACGGAATGGCGAAACAAAAAACAGAAACAAAATCATCATGCGGACCCTGAGATATTGATTTTTCTGAAACCGCACTGAAATGAATAGCAGTGCAAAGCAAACAACGGGCGATCCGTCACGCAAGGCCAGCATAAAGTTTGATTAAAACCTGAAGCCATGCCGAAGAATGCGTTCAGGCAGAGACAGACAAGACAGCAGTAGTGTTGCCCAGGCCGACTAGGCTGGTCCTGAGATGCCGCACTGCACACAGCTCTTGGATGGGAGGCATAGCACAGGGAACACAGAAGGCATACAGGTTACGTCCTTCCATCTTTCTTGGAGCGATCCTTGCCGTCTTGTCATACTCTCTACTCTCTTTACAAAATCACACGATAAGTCCGGTGAGAGGAGTCTGCATTAAGATCGCGTGCTCTGGCAATGACCCCTCTAGCAGTGTAAAGTGACAGAATGTGGACATCAGCAGCATGGGCAGCCCTCACTCACAATCTGCTTTCTGCTTTGTTTATGCACGGTTGTGTTCACTAGTCTTATCGAAGTGTAAAGTCGACAATTAAAAAAATCGTCGGAAGCAACAATTTTTCAAATCAAAGAAATCGTGATGAAACGAAGGATTCGCTGGATGATCACTCTACTATTGATCGTTTATGTTGGACGATCTCTGGTCAACTGTCACACGAAAATCGATGGCAAGATCGATATTGTCGTCTTTCCCGCGTTTTGGGACGTAAGCCTGCCGACTTCCGGTTTTGGTGAAGCCTACGCCGAGGTCCTCCCAGCGAATTTTGAAATCGGAAGTAACAAGGTAAGGGTGGCTGTGGTCGATCCTGTGTGTGATGATGACGAGTTGCGCTCTATTCACGGCGGCGAAGATCCACGCAAATCGAAAATTCTAAAGAACTTGACGGGCGATCATGATGCTTTTATCAAAACGATGTCGAATTGGGTACCAAGCACAACGAAATTGGATCGCGGTATGTACGTCAACCATTTCTACAATTTCGAGTTTAATTACGCATTGCGTTTGATTGATGAAAAAATTTTCAACTACAACGACACCACTCGAGCCAAAGTCATCATCATCATGTACCCTCGCCAAAGTTTCCAGCCTTCCCTGTCGGCCAGTAAGCTAGAAGAGATGCGAGCTAAAGGAGTATTGACCTATGTGCTGACTTGGCGCGAAGCTGTGGGAATGAAAGATTTTGTTAAAGTGGCGGCCAAGAAAGAAGCCAGCGAATTCGATGGCGGTTCAAACAAGTTATTCTTCTTTAAGACAGAACGCAAGGACGACGTCGTCGCAACCCTCACTGAAGTAGCTAATGATATCGTGCATGAGCTGTGCGGATGGAAGAAGATCTGTCGCTACGCCGACGAGCAGCAAGCCAACTGTGACTTGGTTACTTGGCGAGTAGCAGTCAAGCACCCGTACATCAGCCAAGAGAAGTGCCAAGACAAGGCACCGTCCAACAACTGCACGATCGTCGACTGCGAGAGCATATGCGACAAAAAATGGCCATGGGCCAACCCGAAACCGAATTGCAGCGTTGTTTGCGGTCCGATGACCATGGTGAAACGCGAAGGTGCCAAACCAAAGGAAGAGTCCATAGAACTGGAACACTGTCCCGAGATCTTCGTCTGCGATCCATGCCCGACTGAGCCGCCTGAGTCGTCTTCCAGTCACCTGACTCGTCAAGAACCGCCTGAGTCGTCTTCCAGTCACCTGACTCGTCAAGAACCGCCTGAGTCGTCTTCCAGTCACCTGACTCGTCAAGAACCGCCTAAGTCGTCATCCAGTCACCTGAGCAGTCGTGATCCGCCTGAATCTTCTTTCAGTGCCCTGAATCGTCATGAGTCCCCTGTTCCGTCATCCAGTCACCTGACTAGTCAAGAGACTCCCGAATCTTCTTCCAGCAGCCACTTGACTCGTCAAGAGCAGCCTGAGTCTTCTTCCAGTCACCTGAGTCGTCGCGATCCACCTGAGTCCTCCTCCAGTCAAAAGACTGAACATCCGCCGGATCGTAAGCAGAAAATAAATCATCCCCCTGAACCGAAGACTGAAGGGCAAGATGCGGGGATGCAGATCAAGAAAGGTGATAGCAAAGAGGGGACCCTCGACGGCCTAATATGGATCATCATCATATTATTGGTCATCTTCGTTTCGGTCATCGTCGCCACTGGCATCGGCATCTTCGTTCACATTAAAATGCGGGAAGCTGAGAAAAAAGCAGCTGATGAGACGATGAAGGATTTTCTAAAAAGCGTTCGCTCCGTCTCGGACAAGGAATCCAAAGTCGTGCCGAGCGATGGTTCCGCGATGAAAGAGTCCTTGACGAAAGTTGCTTCAAAGAAAAAGACGTCAATGAAACCCGTGAATCCAGCGGGCATGTCAATCAAATCAAGCGGCGTCAAGAAAGGTAGTTCGGCTGTCGCTTCAAAGAAGGAAATGTGAATCTGATAAAAAAGTGATGGCTACATCGACTAGAAACGTGTTTTCTCTTTTTTTACTCCACTGCATTAACTGCTCTTTCACTTCACCACTACTGTACCTTCTAATTCGCGAAGTAAAGTATCGTGTATCGTTTTGATAACATGCGTATCTCAAAGACGATTCTGTTCAGACAGCGTGCTGTCTAATGGATAAGGTTTTTATTATTAGTTTGCGTTTTCATTCGTTTTTGACATTTTTTTCAAAGTTTTGAAATGCAAGTGAAAAAACACTTCTCTACAAAGTTGTCGCTATCTTCAATTCACTTATTGCTGGAAACTTTTTTTAAAAACCCGCTCGCCTTCGAATGACCAAGCATGAATCTGACCGTAATTTAGCCCTCCTAGATTATCCGCGGTGAATTGAAAGAGGATAATAAATTGTTAAGTATAGCGCTGAACTGAAGTGAGATAGTGAGGATACAAAGCTGGTGAGTTCTGGCGGTTTTTGAAAACATCCGATTTTGACAGGGTTTGACTTTGACATTGACCTCCATTGCAACACTGCTGTTAACAGTAAGCATATTGATCTGATTTCGATATCCTTGTCTAAAAAAAATGGGTATCGGAATCTATATCGTCGAAAAAATAAAGATTATCATCGGTATTTTGAAGTTATTAGTATTTCAAAGTTGGGGGCTTGTGGCAGACCTATAAGTTGACCTTTGGACCTAAAGTGACTAGCGGCTACACCTTCAGTACATTGATTATAAGAAAAGGTTTCCCCGGTTTCGCAATCACCTAGGATATACAGTATCATACTATTTGTATGCCCCAAATCCTATCCTAAACCATTTTGACCTGGCTGTCCCTAATTTAAGACACGTGCTAATTGTGAAAGTGTTGAGGAATTTTGAAAACCAAGTCATAACAATGTAATTTGTTCATTATAAGATCTGAGATTATTTTGCAGACACAATCAAAGACTTTGACCATATTCCAAACTCGTGCATGGATCAACAATATATTGTCAACCCGTTTACGTCGCTAGCGAAAATAAGCGGCTGTGCATTTCTTTGCTCTGAGAGGAAGTTTTGTCGTAGTTTCAATTGGTATTCAAGCGGCGCCTGTGAGATGTCCGCCTCGGATCGAGCAGATGCCTCTAAGCACGGCTTGATAGCACCAAACCAAGGATGCAACTACTGCAGATTCAGGCCGTAAAACACCAGCTAGTCGATTCGGATGACAGCCAGTTAGGGGTAAAGTTTGGTCAGAGCTGCCCGTATGGATGTCACGTCATGTCATACTTTATCCATGGCCAAGCGCTATACAGCGCACTCGAGGGCTTAGGAACACATAATTGACAATTATTTTGCACCGGGGCGGGAGTCGAACCCTCCCCTGTAAATGCGCACCCAGCATGAGAGGCAGACGCCTTAACCCGCCAGGCTACGAGCCCGGATTGGTTTCTACTATATCGTTTTCTGAAAAAGTTTAGAGGAATATGATGCTTTGCTATTTTACGTGACTGTCGCACGTCGGCATGCACTTAAAGGGGGGGTCACAAAAATTCACTGAATAGTGATAGTTCACGATTGCAACCACCTTTGCGTCTGTGAATCCACGAATGCTTTCTTCTTGCTGAACAAAAAATTTTTCTGTGGTTTAAGATGTGTTGTTGAGAGACTAGGTCTTTTTGAAGGCATCTCGACTCTGGAAACGTCAAGCGGGTTAAGTCAGTGCGATGGATCAGCATACTTGCTACTTGCATCGAGCAATCCAACTTGCAGTTGACGCCGAAAGTGACTTTTACCCAGTGGAATGTGCCACTTCAAGCGGCTTCCAGTTGGCCACGCGCATACAGTATTTCGGTTCCAGCCGAGCCGGTGTCAGCGTCTGTTTGTGACTCCAACAAAAACAGCTTAGTGCAGCCTCAGAATCGGGCCCTGTGCGGAAGCTCGCGCAAAGAATGAACGCCTGACAACAAATTTTTCCTTCGAGCTGTGCAACCAAGAAAATAGCACAGAAATGCGAATGAGTCAAACTAACGAAATGTTGCACCTCAGTCAGTCGTGTACTCAGCAGGTGCTGCACTGCTTTTTTGCAAAGTTCAACCAGTAGTGCCAAATTTTGGTGAAATTCAAGATGGATACAGGAAGTATGTACTTTTGATTAAAGAGAACAGGCCATTTGAACCAAAAGCACGCATTTGGAGTCAGCGAGCAAGGCCAAGTAGCTTCTTCAGCTGAACGACTCTAGGACCGCCCCAATCCAATTCTGCGTGTCAATTTTCTAATACGAGAACCCCACATGTTCTGCGCATATATCTTTTTTGATCTTGTTTCTAAAAGATCACATTTAAACAAGGAGCCTTTCGAAAAGCGTTAGTCTGTATGCAAAACAACATAAACGCCACCAAGTGTTCAAATTGTAGCCTTATCTTACTTCATAGTTAATAAAAGCGTACGTCCAGCAGAAAAAGTCAAGTAATTGTTCTTCAATCTACGTTATCGCATCGCTCTTCTGATCCCTTTGGCGAGGATGCTCTACAATCAGGTCGCAGACCGAGCAGTCCTGACGATGAGTGGCTAAGTGGACTGATAAGCCTTTTGGTAGCATAATGGTTTGTTTTTTTTTTTTTTTTTTTTTTTTTTTTTTTTTTTTTTGTTGGGTGTTTTTTTTTCGTTGTTGTTGTTTGTGTTGGGTCTTTGTTGGTGTTGGGCCGTCGCTTTGTGGCTTTTACATAGCATAGCATGAGAAGGTACCTGTGCAAAGGAGTCAGAGATACCACAACAGGTGGCGTCAATTTGGATGCCCGCCAAAGCTACCATGCCCCGCCCACTTATGTGTTTTTTTTTGATCGTAGAACGCTCAAGATACTGTAGACTGCTGTAAGAAAAAGATGGAAATCGGTGAAGAAGCGATCGAATAAAAACTCACCAACTAGTTTCTATACACCACATAAAAGGTCTCTCAGAAGCCTTATCTTTATGAGTCTTGTAAATAACATTCTTATAAACGCATAAATAATCCATGACAAACTAGGAGGACTTCTCAAAAACGTGTTTGGCGACATGTAGCTATAGTTGATGCAGTTGTTACGAGCGCAAATTGAAAGTTATGAGTTAACAATAACCTTATCGTTAGGTTAACTCTATGATGCAGTGCAGTACATACTTCAATTTGCGTTCTAGAGCCTGCTGCCCACGTGATATACGTTAATTTGTTAGTCGCATGTAATAATCCTGGCTTTACTTTTTCTTCATATGACGATATTCAATAATGCGTAAAGCAGATAGTCTCAGACAGGTCCGATGCTTGCATACTCAAAAAATGCTGTCTTGATCAGCAGCCAAAGTTCCGGTGCACGTTTCTTTGACAAGTTTTCCATATATTCCCGCAACAACATGGCCTCTTTTTTATTGAAAAAAAAGGTTAAAACGAAGGCCATGTGCACATCATGACCTCCCGTCACCAAAAAAGCGCGTTAAAAGGCACTGGCTTACACATACATGGAATGAAATTATTCCTACGCGGAATGCACCAACGCACCAATCACTAACAGCACCAAGCCACGCCGTTATAACTGCACGTATATCCGCAGTTCCGACTGACCCGTTGGATGTCGCAGTTGACTTGCACACTTCGAGGAAGAATGGTCACACCGGGCAAGGTGCACGAGTACTTTTCGGGCAGTGGCAATGGGAATTGGGCGTAGCGATCGAGAAATTTGTTGAGCATCTCGGCGAGGATGGGTGCCACGAACTGGCCGAGATTATCCATCCACTCGTCCGTGAACATGCGAGTCTGAGGTGGTGGTTGAACCAACTTGATAGACTTGATCTTCACGATGCCAGTGATGCTGAAAATGAAGTGAGGCAACTCGTAAACGCCCCGAATTTCAATTTTCCCGCCATGTGAGGATTCCAGTTTCGACAGGGACAACTGGGTATGGGACACCCCTGTGAATTACAAGCTATAGGGCCACACCATCCTATCAACAGCACTAACATGCCCTGACCCTAAGAGCGAGGCAGTACTTACTTCAATTTACTGAAAATTGGTTTGAATTCGCCACGAAGCAATCGAACATCCACGCGAGCCAGGACCTGTCGATTTCCGCCCTTGACCAATGGTCCGTGAACTTCGAGGATGCCACCGCTGCCATCGAAATATCCACTCTTGTCCGACTCGATGTAGACGGCCATGGCTTTCTGACCACTTTTAAACACGATATCGCCCGTGTCGTTGCTCGAAAATGGTCCGAAACTGGTCAACTTGTCGAAAAAAGCGCCCAAACACGGGAATCGCTCTGTATTAATGCCCTTTGATTGGACTTTGGCTTGTTTGCGGACATTCTTGACTGGCGATGGCGTCGTCTGTTCCTGAACACCGCAGTTCAGACTGAGCAGTTGCAGGGTCGATGGCGAGGCCGACTCGTGGGCCGAGTGCTGACGACCAAACACGTGGGCCTGGTGCAACAACGAGTTGAACGTGTAGTCGCTCAGCTGGAACGTCAGCATTTTATTGTGCGTTCCGACTGGCATTTCGGGCGGATGGAAAGGAACCGAGCTCGAGCCACGCCAGATGTACTTGCCCTGCAAAGGAAGTGTGTGAGTACGGCCGAGGTCGGGTTGCGGGAAACCACTCACCTCCAACTCGGTCTTGGTGCAATTCGTGTCCCCGGAGACGGTGGGCGTATTCCACTGCAGACTGTAGTCCACTTTGTGGTCCTCGCAGTGCACTGGCACCCTGGTCTGGTACTGTTGCAATTCGCCGTTGATCATTTCTTTGACGAACGAGGTGAACACGTCGCAGAACGCTTTTTCGAAGAATTCCCGGATCTGAAACAGAAACGTGGAATGTGGTGGTTAGGCAAAGGAGGCAGTCGTTGGGTGCAGAGCACTCGAAATACAGGGGCTGGTCCGAGTGCCAAGTCAGACTCACCTTCAAGCAAACGTCCATCTCGCAATTCTCGATGACGCTGAACTCGGCCGCCACGTTTTTGATGTCGATGCGATGTTGGCCCAAGTAGGCTTTGCAGTGGGTGGTGCGCACGGCGGGCTTGGCATCGGCAGTCCGTCCCAGTTCGTTCGTGGCATTCAGCTCGACGTTGGTGACCGAGGCCTGGTACGTGCTGCCGATGGCCGATCCCAGAGTCGGCTTGAACTGCCAGACGCCAGCGGCCACCAATCGACCGTTGTAGAATCGAGATCGAATTCGATTCGGCGAGTTCATCTCGTAGTCGTACTTGCCCATGCTGGCTTCGCTGACGCGCGGCGGCTTGATGATCAAAGTGCCAGTGCCCACGAACAGCGAAAAGTCGGACAACGTCAGGGCTTGGAGCGAGCGCTGGACAGACTCGGCTGCGTATTCGTGAACGGCGTCCAAGGCTTTCTTGCACAGGAAAATACGAGCGCCAGGATTGCCCGATTTGCCATCAGCGAACGGATCGAGCCACGGAGTTGACGGTGTCGGAGTCGGTGATTGACCAAAACTCGACTCGATCAGAATAGTCATCGCGATGATCGCGAGGAAGGCCTGAAATCGATTGTTGCCAGTAATCTGCAAAAGTAGAAAATGGAATTCCCTTACCATGATATCGAGAATAATCGATGAAAATTTCGAAATATGATCACCGTTCGACTCCAGCGCAAAGTGAAACAATGAGGTTCAGGCTTTAAGGGCGGCCTTTTATAGGGCCGGTCGGCACCTGATTCCTGGTTCTTGTGATAAGATAACAATAAATCTGGCCCTTTTTTTTTGTTTCCATCATTTTTTTCTGGGCGAATCTGATGGTCTGATGTTCAAGTGGACCAGTTTCGCCATCATTTGCTGTAATAAATGTTGAGTGCACCTCCATCGCTGCTCATTTGTTTATTTACTCACAAACTCTATGACCTGTCTGTCATGGAATTTGCTCTTTAATAAGGAGAGAAGTGAAACCAGTTCGCCACCCTGCAAAGGTCAAGTATGGGAAAACTTTGCTCACAATCAGTGACGCCAAGGAAATAATGCAAATGCGCGTGAGCGCTCGTTCTTTTTATGCAGCCATCATGGTGCTTTTTGGTGTATATGCAAGAACCAGAGATTTCTGTAGCAGAGAAAGACTGCGATAAGAATGGAGTAGTCTGAACGCTGTTCAGATGGTTCAGATTTGAGTCAAGAAACAAAACAAACGCATGTTTCTTCGTAAATCCTGCAACACAGCTGGGTAAGGTGTTCGATAAGAGTTGATACTGATATGAAACTGTTCGATGCTCCGGAATATACAGCTGATGCGCCTGAACTGGCTGCACCAAACGCTAGCTGCCTTTTTTGAATCCAACCCAAAAAGCTACTTTTCCACTTATATGGTCAGCCTTATTCGTTAGCATGACCACGTAGATGGCTCCACAGCGTGGCACTGCAATATGATGTCCGTTGATTTCAAGTCGACAGACCCTGGTGCTTCAAATAGCGTATCCAGTCCCCCCACCCCAGCTAGTCTTATTCGACATGTCAGTCTGACTGACGGAACTGAGAAATGGTCTGTCAGCAGATGATATCGAGCTCTGACCTGAGCTTTTGTCGACTCGCAGTCAGAGATCAGGTCAGCAGTGTCCTAACTTTGAAAGTTTGAAAGTTTGGTCGGTCAGAATCCATGGAAAAACCTCTTGCTTTTTGGCAGGGGGTGGGGCTTGAGTTGGCTGAATTTACAGAGTGATTTCTTGCCTTGCAACAGCAAGGCAAGAAATTTTTTCAGGTGCAAATTTATTCATAGATTAGTAAGAAATTATGTCCGAGAGAGGCCAATTTTGCAAAAATTTTGCCTTCGCTCTTAACACCCATCCGGGCGATTGGCGCTTATCTTTGAGCTCTAAGTTATAGCATATTTATGCAATTTTTTTGTTTCCCCCCCCCCCCCCCCTCCGACCCCGAAATCCTGTGTACGCGTCTAAACTGATCGTGAGCCACGGCGGCTCTATTTGCGGGTGAATATGATGACGGGAGACCAGCATCTCCGTGTTTGAGGAACAAAGCTTGTAAGATGTGCCCTGGTGAAAATGCTCCCTCAGCTGGGGTCATGTTATTTGGAAGTCGCCACTCGAAAACGGAATGGCCGTTGAGATATGAGAAGGATAATGCCCAACCGAATTTGGAGGTGCAGTCAGATCTTTCCAAAGGTAGATGAAGATGCGAGCAGGGTAGGACTCAATTAACTGCTCAAAAATGTGTTCATCGTGAGGTCACCTTTCAGAGTTATGTGCGCTGTCATATGTGATACCTGGTGCCCTGGAAGGTGCCAGGGGAGACTCTTCCACTACCCTCCCAACTCCTCTCTCGAGGTAGACTCTTGAGTAAACTCTGCGCGAACAAGATTGCTTTCCGTCAGGTCGCTTAGCGAAGGAAGATAGCATTTTCACAAAACTGTGCGTCATACTGATGATATACTTTACTGAACAAAAGTGGTTTATTTGAGTTTTAGTCAATTTAAAAAAAAAACATGGGTTGGGTTTGTGCTCACTAGCGAATGGGTTGGGTTTGACTTTTTAAAAATGGGTTTCGGTTGGGTTTGACTTTTTAAAAATGGGTTTCGGTTGGGTTTTGGGTCGAACTGTGAACCCATTGTCGGACCTGGGGATCAGGTGTCCATGTCCAATAGACATAATGTAAGTGGATTGTTATTGACAAGAGCTCACAGTCTTCATGTACGCTGATCTAGCAAAAATCCGTCATTGCATAGCATAGTGCCTCAGCTGTCGTGCTTTTGGCCGTGAAGGTGGCTTTCCTATCTGCTCACACTAAAAATGAAAAAAAGAGCCTGATAGTGACTCTACCCACCCTTATTGAATGCATGCATGCGTTTCGCTCAACCCTGAGTGTCGCACAACCTGATGTTTGAAAACCCTGATTTATTTTGATTGTTCAGGATGCAGAACATCTTCATCATTCAGACTTATCTGAAACTATATTTTACCATATCAGGCGATTTAACTCACTGCACATCATATTCAAGCAAACAGCATCCAATATCTAGTTTCTGCTTTAATTTCAATGCATCTCGTCCCCGCCAAACTAAAAGTGTCATCTTTCTGCTTGAGTGTGTACAATATACAATAGGATCTGAGCTACAAGGGGCTGACTGATGGATTAGCCAGCTTACTACAGCTCTGTGTTTGCAGAATCTACAAGAGGTGTGATACACTGATTAGTGGGATACAAACGCTTCCTTGTCCTCAACTTCACTGGCACATGCTCAGAAGGAAGCCAGGCGGGTAGTTGTGAAACCTGTCAAGGACTGTCATCCATGTCAGGTCGATCCGACGTGAAACCACATTTTACACAATAAGAAAAGTTTTATTCATTTCGCCTTTTGAATGGTTTTTTGTAAGTGCATTGAGAGCATTGATATTGATAAACAGCAGAAACTTAGAAAGTCGCCCCAGTCTTACTTATCAGCCATTATCAACATAAAGTAATGCTTCTTATCAGCACCTAATTTTATCAGGAAATTACACCTTCTCAATACGTTCAGGGCACAATATTTGTGTGTAATCCATGACTATATATATGGAATGGACGCAATCAATGACAGTGATCTTCAACCTCGACCATAAATTTTGGACGCCATCCAAAAGCGAAATACCCAACGCCTGCACCAGCGATGATAGCGATGCACAAGTAGCCATTGAATGTCATGAAAACCATCATCAGCATATAGGAAATGAAGGTTTGCACAATGTGCAGGAAAGTCTGCAGGATATGCCAAGCCGTAAATGGTGTTGAGCTGGAAAAAAGTTGTACTTTTTGCATTCAGCAGCACCATATTTCTTTGAGCTGAAAACTCATTTCATACCCAATGAAAACATTTTTCTGTCCTGCTCTCGACTTGATGTCCATATTTGTAAATCGAGTGGCTTGACGTGATGCCGCATATTCGACCAGCCACTGGCGACCAAATTTCAGCGCCTCGTAAATCAGTGCGAATAAAAATACGCCAACCATGGATAAAATTAGACCTAAAGCAGAACAATTTTTTTAAAAAATCTTAAATATGAAAAGATATACAGTAGATTGGGTAAATTTACGTACTTCCAACATCGTGAATTTTCCAGCCTTTAAACAGTACCGTTTCATCCATGTAATCCATGTGGAAATAAGATTTCATCATATCGCCCATATCCATGCCTCCTGCAAAATATACATTTTACAGAAACATTTCGCAGCAAACTGCACTCTTTTAAGAAGTAGCAGAAATGGCCACTGCATGATAATGAAGTGGCATGAAACCGATTTCGCTACAGAGGAACGCATTTTCTATGCAGAATGCGTGCATATGCTGCGATGTTGTGTTTAGAAATTAGTATATGAGAGTGCCTAACATGGAACATATGCATAGAAAGAGGCAGTAGAAACCCTATTTCGTTATCACTTCTTCAAGATATGTCAGGGGCCTTCCAAGAACTTCTAAATTATATGTCAGAAAACTCCAACTATGGGTTATACGCTTATAGACAATTTCATAGATCTCGCACAACGCAAAATTTGAATTTCCCGCTGCAACCTGCATATAACAGTTTCATATAGATAAAAAATTTCTCACTTCGAAGCTAATGCGCGTCCCGCTGAAAAGCATTTTTTAAAACAGAATAGCGACACCTTCTGGCCGCTTAAAAAAACCAGCTACAGCCTTTAATTAGGGAAACTGTCAACAAATCTATATAACTTGTCAAAACGGCTTGAAGCGGGAAATTTAAATCTTGCGATGTATTAAGCCTGTGAAATGGTCTATATTCCGCTCGGCCTAACCAATAACAGTATTTCTTACCCGTCATACTAGTCATGCCGGTCATTCCGCTCATTCCAGTCATCCCAGTCATGTCAGCCATACCGCCTGCTGCTGTGGTCATTTCCATGCCCATGTGATGGTCCATTCTGATGATAGGTTAGCTGGAAAGGGTCACCACAGTGTCAGAGAAACAGCTGATTCTCACTCCTCTAGGTAGCGTGCCATAAGGAATGAACAGTTGAACTGCCATAACGTGTCCCCCCATTCTCGGTGTTCGTCCGCACAGTACCCGCTAGACTGTCATGTCGGCACACAGTTCTACTTCGTCACCATGTTGTACGGATTAAGTAACAACAGGTTCTGGAATAGCGCCCAGGTGCTGCTTTGGTTCGAAATTTAATACCAGCCAAGCCAACAAAACAGTCACGCGCAGAGTCTCCTCAGATAGGTTTGAAAAACACAATAACTACTCAATTCGCCTACTTGTACTAGACTCGTGATTTCCTGCATATCAACCTAATCAGGCGAAATTTTCACAGGTTACCTTAAGCCAAAAGCGTAGTCCGATGAGATGCGCCACATAAGCGTGCAATGCGACACTTTAGGGACCACAGACAATTTAAAAAAGTGCCCACAACGTCGCATCGCAACCTTCTTTGACGCACCGCATCGAACTACTTCCAGCCTTAAAATACTAATATCGAATCAGGTCACCGGTGATTATCAGTGATTACAAAGCAGATATTTGACTGATTAGAAGCAAGGGCTAACAGAAACAGCACTACCTGCAAAAACTGTTAGCGTTCAATATATGTATTTAAAAATTTTAAGCTACTAGTAGACAGCTGCCTCAGCACCTCCAGTACACACACATCGCCTCCACTCACTAATACTCAGTTCAGACGAAATATTTAGTCCCCTTCTCCAAAATGACCATGTTTGCCATAGATAAGAAGACGAGCCTGAACTACTCGCCAACGTACAGACGTCTGAGGCCAGCCACTTTGCCGAGTGCATAGGTTTGTTGATCAGAGGCGAAACGAGATGACGTTGTTATCACTGAACTCGCGTTCGCTGATAAGCCATGAAATGTATGGGCTAAGGCTGGTCGGTCACAAGTGGCATAGTGATGATGAGATATATCTCCATACTAGTCGCTCAGAAAAATCTCACATGGCAAAAACTGCTCTCGTTAAAAAAATTTAAGCTGTATGTACTTGCGTTTCTGACTTGGGTCTAAAATCATTATTTAAACCAAGGGTTAGTAATTTCTGTTTATTTAGGATTGTCTCCAATGCTTCAAAAAATATTGTTAAACATAATTAATGAGCCCCACTACTACATGATTATGTATATACTTCACAAAATATTGTTACATAATTTTACACGTGCTAGAAAGTATGTTAAAAAATTATATACTTGTACAAAAATTTTGGGGAATTATAAAATTACCAAAATATCATACTCACACACATAAAGATAGAACACGTACAGGATGAAGGTGTACAAAATAAAGATATTGCAAATAATTTTGACAATACACGTTTTCATTAAAAAGTGTGTCATAAGACCTTGACCTGTTCATAAATTATTGTTTATATAATATACTTAAGTGATTTTTATAATTAATTTACCACTTTTACTATATATTTATATAAGTAAAAATTGTCAAACTGGTTTTATTATGAAACATTTTTTCACCCAGTTGTTGACTAATTACGGTTTATGATATACTCGTTATATGACTGTTTGAATATTATATATCTTATTATATCGTAAATAATGTATTTGTGCACTGTGCAAATACAAAGAATCCCTATTTTTTATATACAGTATTGTATGTGCCCTTAGCTATGCCAACTGCGGTCACTATACTGTGCAGCGACATTGACCTTGTCGTGGCTTGGTTCACTGGGAAGAGTTACTCGAATGTCTTGCAACTACAGTTAGTTGCGTAAAAAATACGCATAGAAATTTGGATACGTATACGCGTATAGCCGTAATGAGAAAAATACGCAATACGCAAACTTGTAAGCATACTTTGTGGAGTACGCAATACGCATACGCATACGCATTCAAATCAAGTATTTTTACCCACCGTACTTGCAACTACTTTGACATGAACTTGAAAAAAGAAATTAATGGATATTATTTACATATCTAAATCTCGGAAAGATAGAGATGTAGATATGAATACTGTATGCAAATCATATCTTTTAGATACAGATATTCATTCAGGATAAAGAATTCTGAAAGCATAAGTGGTCCAACTATTTGGGAAAAATCAGAAAATTTTGAACTTCACTTTTCCCCAGCCAGACATGGTGGTTCACGTTGGCTGCGGTTGCTGCAGCCAACGTGTCAGAGAGCTGCAGTGACCACATCTACTCGTACATAACTTGCTGGCCTCCTTCACATTAGATTAGCTGGGGGTTTTTGGGTGCTCTGGCAATTCTGCGGCTTCCTGTTGATCGTTGGCTATACACATTCACATTGCAGACAGACAGAGGCAGTCAGTCAGACACTGTCTGCAAGAAGCTGTTGAGGGAAGGCACGAGATTGCGAAATTTCAGTCATAAAATAAACTCTGGATTTCATTCTACTTTTTTTGCATTCTTTGTTTCGTGTACAGTAGATCCTAGAAAACAGTCTTGCATTTTCGCATCCCAAGGCCACACCCCTTCCTCCATTTCCGCTGACAAGCTAAAAGCCATGTTTTTAATTCTGCAGCTGTATACTTAAAAGGTTATTCCTATTTTCATTTTACAGTTTATTTCTTGTTCATGCAAAAACATTTTTTTTATGACTAATCAATTTTTCAAGCTTGCTTGATCTGAAACGCAATTTTATCGCTCCCAAATAGTGTGCGCAAAACTACAGTACGATTCTAGAACCAAACCAAAATGCCAAAATTCCGCTTCGATAGATATTTCTTTCGCTGAATAAAAAATTTCGAGAACCAATACCTTTTTAAAATTAAAAATGAATCGATTTTTGGTGGGCAGTTTACTTAACGCGGCCAAACGAGAGGCGCTTCCGACCGCGCAAAAACGCAATCTTTTCTTTTACGGACCCGAAAGACCGTTCGAATTGTTCAAAGAACAAAATCATGCTCGTGGTGAGTAGAGGCGGAGAAGTTTGACTGGTTCATGTACTTTTTCTAAACTGTCGAAAAGGTTTTTGTCTCGGTGTCTCTTGCTTTTTGTAAAAAAATATTTTTCAGAACACGGAGTTCCATTGTGGCGCAAGCTGACCTATTTTATGGCTTTGCCATCGGTGGCAATTTTCAGCGTGTACATGTATTTCGTCGAAATGGAACATCAAAAACATCCGCGGGAGCCTTTCGTTGAATACGAATGGATGTATCATCGAAAAAAGGCGAGTAAAAAGTTTCAAAAATTTTTGTTCTTCGCTTATGTTTTCTTTCTTTTAGGACTTCCCATGGAAGGACGGCAAGAAGTCCTTGTTCCATAATCCAGTCAAGAATGCTCTGCCCGGAATTGGCTACGAAGTGCCGGATCCGAACGAAGGACACGGCGGACATCATTGAGTAGAATTTGGTCCAGCATTTGTATAGTTAGTTTTCGATAACTACGAAATTCAAAACAATCGATGTTTTCGGCATAGTTGTAGTAATTTTTCGTTCGATTTGCGTCATTGATGACACGATTTTCTACTGGACAAGTAATGCATTATTGTCAGTATTGGACGTTGTTTGGAATACCTAAATTTAGGTGAAGGATTTTGCTGAAAGTAAAAACGTGTCTGATTTTGTTCTCCTTATGTACTTTAGCTTCTTGGCTTTGCCTGAATTCATTTCTTATCAGATTATGCAGGAGTTTGGACTTTATTATTTAACTTCTAGGTTTTAGCTCTTTTTGTAAATTGACTGTTATCGATCGACTCGGCGGAATTTCGGGCCGTTCAAACGTATCGATCCTCACATACTGAAATATCGATTGATCAATCCCGTCATCAGCAATATGGAATTGACTTCAACGAGCGGAGCTGGTATTAGTCGTAGTCCGGCAAGTGGCTCGAGACCAGCTGTCGGCAAAGCAAATTTGTGGCGTTCGCTGTACGAATTATCGAAAAGTCTGTACACGGATCCATATCGATGGTCCATGGTCAAGGGAGCGTGTTTTTTTGGTGCTGGCGTGTTTATTGCTCGCGAATTCGCACAAGTGGATTTCGATGAAGTCGTCATGTCACCACCGCCCGCCTAGTTGAAATGTTTGTCAATGATTGATTATGCGGTGATAGGCTGCTTAGTTGTTTTTGAAGTTGATTGATTCTGGTTGGGTGAAAAAACTTTAATTTGAATTTGTCTCTCGATGATTTGCGCTTGATTGAAATTCAAAGCCGACTGTCAAGTTCTGCAAGATGGTGGAAGTCATCCTGGTACATGTTGAACATTAAGGCACGCATAATTGATATTGAAAGATTCTCATGACCACCATCGATTCTAACTAATTCAAAGATGGAGCGGCCCCTGACTGAATGACCCCCTAACTGTTGAAGGTGGTCCGTGACTGATGAGGAATACGGTGATGGTCCCTGGGTGTTTAGGATATGAAAGTGGTCCCCCACTGTTTTAGATATGGAGATGCTCCCTGAATGATTTCGAATACGTAAATGGCCCTGAGTCATTTAGAATACGGAGATGGTCCCTGGCCTTGTCTCACAGGTTTGTCGTACAGAGCAACCCCAAGAAGTGTGCTAATAGTAGCTTGCCTGATGTGGTAAAAGGTCAAAATAAACGTACCAGTACTACGCACTTTGCAAGCAGACAGGGTCCTCGTGGGTGTGCTGCCACAGGAGTTGATGCCTGGCTTATTTGCATGGCGCTATTCTCCTGACTCGTTTGGAACCAAACCCTGCCAGGGTGCCCTAGACTGGTCCTTTTCCACCCGAGCACTCATCAGATGTGCTGGTTGTCAAACCTAAAAACAGTGGCAAAACTAGCCTGTTCCAACATCGAACCATTCAAGTGTCCTGAAGAACAATAAAAGCAAACACATAGGCCAGATTTATTATTTACTTGCCAGGAAAACCAGAAATCAGGTGCCGACCGGCCCTATAAAAGGCCGCTTTTGAAGCCTGCAACTCATTGTTTCACTTTGCGCTGGAGTCGAACGGTGGTCCTATTTCGAAATTTTCATCGATTATTCTCGATATCATGGTAAGAGAATTCTTTTTTCTACTTTTTCAGATTACTGGCAACAATCGATTTCAGGCCTTCCTCGCGATCATCGCGATGACTATTCTGATCGAGTCGAGTTTTGGTCAATCACCGACTCCGACACCGTCAACTCCGTGGCTCGATCCGTTCGCTGATGGCAAATCGGGCAGTCCTGGCGCTCGTATTTTCCTGTGCAAGAAAGCCTTGGACGCCGTTCACGAATACGCAGCCGAGTCTGTCCAGCGCTCACTCCAAGCCCTGACCTTGTCCGACTTTTCGCTGTTCGTGGGCACTGGCACTTTGATCATCAAGCCGCCGCGCGTCAGCGAAGCCAGCATGGGCAAGTACGACTACGAGATGAACTCGCCGAGTCGAATTCGATCTCGATTCTACAACGGTCGATTGGTGGCCGGTGGCGTCTGGCAGTTCAAGCCGACTCTGGGATCGGCCATCGGCAGCACGTACCAGGCCTCGGTCACCAACGTCGAGCTGAATTCCACGAACGAACTGGGACGGACTGCCGATGCCAAGCCCGCCGTGCGCACCACCCACTGCAAAGCCTACTTGGGCCAACATCGCATCGACATCAAAAACGTGGCGGCCGAGTTCAGCGTCATCGAGAATTGCGAGATGGACGTTTGCTTGAAGGTGAGTCTGACTTGGCACTCGGACCAGCCCCTGTATTTCGAGTGCTCTGCACCCAACGACTGCCTCCTTTGCCTAACCACCACATTCCACGTTTCTGTTTCAGATCCGGGAATTCTTCGAAAAAGCGTTCTGCGACGTGTTCACCTCGTTCGTCAAAGAAATGATCAACGGCGAATTGCAACAGTACCAGACCAGGGTGCCAGTGCACTGCGAGGACCACAAAGTGGACTACAGTCTGCAGTGGAATACGCCCACCGTCTCCGGGGACACGAATTGCACCATGACCGAGTTGGAGGTGAGTGGTTTCCCACAATCCGACCTCGGCCGTACTCACACACTTCCTTTGCAGGGCAAGTACATCTGGCGTGGCTCGAGCTCGGTTCCTTTCCATCCGCCCGAAATGCCAGTCGGAACGCACAATAAAATGCTGACGTTCCAGCTGAGCGACTACACGTTCAACTCGTTGTTGCACCAGGCCCACGTGTTTGGTCGTCAGCACTCGGCCCACGAGTCGGCCTCGCCATCGACCCTGCAACTGCTCAGTCTGAACTGCGGTGTTCAGGAACAGACGACGCCATCGCCAGTCAAGAATGTCCGCAAACAAGCCAAAGTCCAATCAAAGGGCATTAATACAGAGCGATTCCCGTGTTTGGGCGCTTTTTTCGACAAGTTGACCAGTTTCGGACCATTTTCGAGCAACGACACGGGCGATATCGTGTTTAAAAGTGGTCAGAAAGCCATGGCCGTCTACATCGAGTCGGACAAGAGTGGATATTTCGATGGCAGCGGTGGCATCCTCGAAGTTCACGGACCATTGGTCAAGGGCGGAAATCGACAGGTCCTGGCTCGCGTGGATGTTCGATTGCTTCGTGGCGAATTCAAACCAATTTTCAGTAAATTGAAGTAAGTACTGCCTCGCTCTTAGGGTCAGGGCATGTTAGTGCTGTTGATAGGATGGTGTGGCCCTATAGCTTGTAATTCACAGGGGTGTCCCATACCCAGTTGTCCCTGTCGAAACTGGAATCCTCACATGGCGGGAAAATTGAAATTCGGGGCGTTTACGAGTTGCCTCACTTCATTTTCAGCATCACTGGCATCGTGAAGATCAAGTCTATCAAATTGGTTCAACCACCACCTCAGACTCGCATGTTCACGGACGAGTGGATGGATAATCTCGGCCAGTTCGTGGCACCCATCCTCGCCGAGATGCTCAACAAATTTCTCGATCGCTACGCCCAATTCCCATTGCCACTGCCCGAAAAGTACTCGTGCACCTTGCCCGGTGTGACCATTCTTCCTCGAAGTGTGCAAGTCAACTGCGACATCCAACGGGTCAGTCGGAACTGCGGATATACGTGCAGTTATAATGGCGGTGTTTGGTGCTGTTAGCGAGTGATGGGTCCCGATTTGAACCAGTGTATTGCGTGTGATTGATCCAGTGCCTTTTAATGCGCTTTTCTGGTGACGGAAGGTCATGATGTGAACATGGCCTTCGTTTTAACCTTTTTTTGAATAAAAAAGAGGCCATGTCGTAATGAGTAATTGAGGAATCCACTTTATTTTAAAAAACATTTGGAAACAAATGTAAAAAGGTTCGCTGCTAAATCGAAAACGTTAAATTAAATAATAGCTATGTTAAGTGTACGAATGCGACACTGGCGAAGGAAAGGCATTAGAGCAAAACGGAAGAGGCAGTAATGAGCCAGGTTCAGTGTAGTCGATTGCGAAAACTGCCAGTCTGCGCCCTGTTGTTCGTGGCGACTGATCTCGCCTGTCTTGGAATGGGCAGGTCGATGTTTCAGCCGCAAGTACAGACAGATGCAAGACTTGCCTTCATCCTCGAGTACGCATACACGTTTGGTGATGGGGTAAAACGGGAGTATCGGGCTCCTCTAATAACAGGTTTCGCAATCAGATCAATTTGAGTAAGAATTTTCACCCAGCCGTGTCCCCGCAGTCAGAGTTGGATACGGTCCCTGACTGTTTTAAAGATAAAGATGGAGATTGACTGGAGATGGTCCCCTTAGTGGGAACGTGAATGGTCCTTGATTTTTTGTAAATGGAAATGTCCCCTCACTAAATGTCAGTCAGAAATGTGCATCAAATAAATGCGGCTTTATTTCTTCAAGCTCCCAGCACGTTCAAGTAATTGCCCGCCATCTCACAAATATTCTAAGCCGTGTATGGTCGGCTCTATCCAGTCCATATGCTTGCTCAAATCAGTGTAAACAGCGGGCAAGTCTGGCTTGCATCCCGAATTACCAAAACTGACCACTCCGAATAAGATCGGCTGCTTACCACGACACACCAGTGGCCCTCCAGAATCGCCCTGAAATCATGTATTTAGAAACTTATTATTGAGTGTTGTGCCGTAACAACTCACTGAGCACGGTGTGCCCGGTTTGGGCGCCTCTGGCTGAGCGCAAATCATTGAACTCTCGTTAAACGTTTTTGGGTAGTGAAGTTTGCAAACACTCGAGTCCTGCACAGTCACTTCCAGTTCCTGCAGGCTGACAGGCGACCTGCGTGCCGAGCTGTCATCTGAAATCAGTTTTTACTTTTATTCCCTAAGATATATATATGTATATACCCATATAATTAAAACAAAAACATATGGGTGCATTACGTATGTATGTATGAATATTTTTTATATATGTACACATGTACCTATGTAATATATATATATTGTATATGTATATATGTATATAACATATATACGGTATACATGTACATATGTCTACTGTATTACAGTTATTTGTTTCAGATACTTGTAACTCAAAAGGTATATAAGGTTCCAGCTGTTATCTATTAGGCACACGGAATTCAATGGGGTTAGTTTTGTTCCTGTGGAAACCTTCTTTTAAATCACAGCAAAACTAACAGGGTACCCATGGGGAGGGCTGTAGAATACCACCTGCGGGTGTGTTCACCTCATGCACTGCACAAAGATACCCCACCTTTGGGGGGGGGGGGGGGGTGGGGAATTATAGTCAAATCGGTCCCACATCGGGAATTAAACTATTCAAGGACAAAATAAACCATTTTTAGGTGCACCATGCTACAGTATTTGTAGGATTTCACAATCTAATTTTCTTCCCATAAGATTGTCAGTCATGACTCACTGAGTTCATTCGTCACACCCCATCCAGCTACCACACACTTTTGTCCAGGCTTAATTTTCTCACTGCCAGTTGCAATGTCGATAGAAGAAATATTTTCATTGAATTTGATCGGACGTTCAAATTTGAAAAGTGCAAGATCAAAATTAGCGAAAGTCGCTTTTCTATTGAATAGTGGATGGCAGACGTGCGCTTGCACTCGGCGATTCTCTTGCTTTTCGTTCGAGTCACGGAACAAATATTTGCCAGCAACCACGTCAAACTTTCCAGGTTGAGACTCTCGAGCTGTGATGCCGCTAAAAACATCTCTGGCATGTATGAGTGAACAATTTTATCATGTATATACAGGCGACTGCGCTGTGCAGGCGTACAGTACCGATGGTGCCCAGTCGAGTGACCCGCATCAATTGTCTAAAGGGCTGCCTACAGTACTGCGCCCCTATATGTAGCTTACTATGCCGTCTGGTATGCACCATACTTTTGCTACTGTATACTGCATGTTCCCTGGAGTCGAATACTGTATTTTCATCCTCATGGAGCGTGGAACCGTGCAATGCGATGCAGGTGCACAGTTCAGGTTAACCTGTGCAGGTGTAATGTAGTTCTATCCGCTGTGCAGCGCTGTTTTCATCACCACTAAGCCAAACCTCGTGTCTCACGCTCATATCGATTTGTCGATTTTACAGACCTTTGCTGATCATTCACTGCATTGTATGCTGCAGCCCCTCCTCCGACATTTATAGTGCAATATGCCTTTCAGTGTTCAGTTCCTGACTTCATGCCGCCGCTCTGTGCCCGTACCTCCCTAGCACAAGTTCAGGCACACACCTCGGCCGTAGCTATGCTTCTAGGATGCACTAAAGCACGTTTAAACCCGCAAGCTATCCTAAGCTTACCAAACGCAGTGAGCGGCAGTGATGCCGATATCCGACTCCTTGTCATCTTTCCGTGCTCTTATCAGTGCCGCACCGCAATCTGGTCTGCCCCTTCTTTCCAGGGACAACAACCAGGGATGCCCGTTTTCATCGGCATCAACACCATTCACAATATCTGAAATGGATGACACAAGTAGAAACCCTCTCTGACAATGAGAGACACAATGAACTTACGTGGCTTCCATGCAGATCCAGATTGAATTAGGGAAGCAATCAGAAACATACGAAACAACATTTCAGATCCCACTGCACTCGACACCTGACCTACGAAGTCTAATGCAATAGCTAATTTCGAATGCTGTCAGCACTAAAACCTCTCGCGCGACTGCGCACAATCAAATTCTGTCTCTGAATCCATCAGTTATGCATGATCTCTGCATAAAATCTGACCGCAATGCATAGCCTTTGCGCTCATAAAAAATAAATTTTATGGTCGAGTTATGTTTGTGAAAAATTCAAATGCGAACAAAAATTTTTCACATTTACTGACCCCAAACTATTTCATCTTTTTTAGATTATTTTCGCACAACTCGCTTTTTTTAACTCGTTTGGTCAACGGCGGCGTTTTATAAGGGATAAAATTCTATAACAGAAAATACATATCGAAACACGCACTTCATAAAACACATTTATAATATTTTCAAAAAAAGGAAAGCTCTCAATTAGGAAACTCGGACTTGAAGCCAAACGGGAACAATAAATGAGAAACAAGCGGTATGTACACAAAAAATTGCAAGATAGAGGATAAAAAGTGCAAAACGAAGAAAAGAAGGGATAATGCACAAATTCGCAGAAATGAAAATTGCAGCAAAAAAAGTAAATGGTATACGCAGCTCGAAATAAGTACCGGGTCAGGTACAAAGTTCAAGTGCACGGTTAAATTCATCAGGCAGCAGAAATATGTTACAATACCATATACAGTAATACCATACTGTACAACAGGCATAAATTAATCACAATAACATTCGTCTGCTATGTCGAGACTGCCGCGCAACCATTGAGCAAGAAATTTTTATGTAAATAATGATTATCGCCCGTCGATGGTGCTTCAACTACTTCTATTTCCAAATTTGCAAGGTCCGAATTTAAGAGACTGTTTGAAAGCGTTGGATAATTGGTATTTTTTGATGGCCGTTTCGATTTCTCAGGGGATACTCGATTATTGTTGCACAGGGGAGACTGAAAAAACACGACGTTTAATAACTGCAATCTGATTGGCTAGCGCATGACTAAGCCACGCCCACTGCACGCAAGTATTTATTACCAGTCGAAAAATCGGTGAATTCATCTCTGCCCCGTTAAAAACATGAGTCCAGAAAAAGGCGGGAAAATCGAATTTTCAAAATATGCGAACGTACCTCAATGCCTCCATTCCCGACTGGCATCATTTCGAAGCATCTATCATCGAAACTTTCGGTTTCTGGTGTGATTAAAGCTACCTCTGAACTGCTTTGTTGTTCATCTTGGCTGGAATGGTGATTTTTGGCGTTCGATGACGACCTTGAGGTCAATTCTTTAAGATGACGCTGAGTACAGTAGTACGATGCCTTAAAACAAACAAATTTAAATTTCCCGCCTTTTAACTTACAACAAAAATATTTGAAATACTTGGCGAAAACGTTCGTTTAGATCGGGTAATATCAATGCCACAATATCAGCAAAGGAAGGACGATCTTTTCGTTCATATTTCCAGCACAAGCACATTAAGTCGTAGAGCCGAATCGGGCAACCAGTCGGCATCTCCATGACTCGCCTGTGATCGACCACGTACCGCATCACATCCTCGTTCGAAAGACCAGCGTAAGGCTGGCTGGCCAATGTGGCGATCTCCCACAACACTACACCGTACGACCTGAAGCGGTCAAGTCAGTGTTTATTTTTCTGCTAACTTAGTTTTCGTTCTGCATACTTTATATTATTGCTATGAAAAAGAGATTTGAAACTATATTTTACCCACTTCAAAAGCACGAGGTTTTAATCCCGGATTTGGCATTTGGAATATAAGAAACCAGGGAAGTTCCACATTCTTCCACGGTGCGTAAAATATGGTTTTAGTTGGGCTTTCCTACCACCACAATGAGTAAAATATAGTTTCAGACATGATTTTATTTTGCTTGAATTGTGAACTCAATTAGTACTCAAGTGAATAGATTGCAGCAAAATGGTAGATACTTCATCTCAGAAGATTTTTGTTATCCCAGCAACAAGCCCCACCCTCCGCCGACCCATAAACTTACCAAATATCCGACTTTGATGTGAACGTTGCATCTTTCAAGGCCTCTGGCGCCATCCATCTGACGGGCATCAATCGTTTCCCTGTTGGTCGATAATAATCTTTCACATAAACATCTCTGGCCATACCAAAATCACCTGAAAAGAACTTGAAGTTTCCAAAAATTGATCCAGAAAAAGTTTAAATGCGTACATACCAATTTTGCATACACCATTGGCACTAACCATACAATTCCTTGCAGCCAAATCCCTGTGACAAAATTTTAATGCCTCGAGATAAGCCATTCCATCAGCTATTTCGCCCGCCCACTGCAATGTTTCTTTCAGTGAAGGTGGACTCAATCCGTCCACATTCTCCTCCGCGTTTGGTCGCCTAAAATTAGACATTGTAATGACGACTTGGTAGAATACGGCTGCGTTCAGGATTGCGAAAAAATGAGCTTAGTGCGCGGGTTCGAATCCCACTCAGAGCTCAAGTTTTGGGTGAATTTCTGGAAAGGGATTCCAATTATGGACCTTTTTCTATTAAAAATTTGCAATACCCAGTCTCGAAGGAGATCGTGCGATAAGATCGCTCGCATTTGGCGACACTTGACGATAGTCAGGGTGCAAGTGCTTAGCGCGCTTGACCATAATCTTAGAGGTGCGAGTTCGAATCCCATTCAAGGCTCAAGTTTTTGCATATATTTTTGGATGCTGGTTTTCATTATGGGCCTCCTTTTATTCACAGTTATAGAGCTAGAGGAAGGTCCATGACGACTCCAGGAACCTGAAACTGGCTGCAACCTGTCGCAGGTGTGTCTGCTGTGCGCGTTGCAACCTGCTGTTATGCATTCCACCAGCCCAGTGGATACTGCTTGTACAAACAGAGACTTTTCACCCGAACATGTCCTTGTGTTGTGTTCAAAAGGCACTCACCGAGATCTGAGGTAATCCCTCAAATTGCCCTTGTGCATCATTTCCATGACGACCAATGCTGGCTGCCCCTCACTGACCACACCATACAATTTGACAATATGGGCCACATTGAACCGTTTCATAACTGATGCTTCGATCAAGAAATGCCAACGATCATAAATCGATGCCCTTTCCGACACTGTTTTCACAGCGCATTCACCAAAAGTAACTTGGCACACGGCTGTGCAATTTCTTCCCATGCCCGCAAACACTGTGCCAAAAGTGCCTCGACCAATTTCGTGCAATAGTTCGATATCTTCTCTGAAAACATATGAATAACAAAAAATTGTGGTGAAAAAAACTAAAAAAAGTGTGCAGTACCCACCTCCTCAATTCCCATTCATCTGGCTTGTACACTTCCAGTTGACTAATATATTCAGGATTGGCAGAAAATACATTCATTAAATATTCAGGTAATTTTTTGCGGAAACTTCTTTTATATATATACATTGCAAAAATAGCTCCCACGGCGATCACTGAGACTGAACATCCGACTGCGATTAATATAATGACAGTATTGGGCATTTTGTACGGCTCCAGGATATCGAAATTGAAATATGACGACCATTCACCCCATTGTGCCAATGACATACACCGAATACGAACCTGGTATCGACCAGCTGCCAAATCAGTAAAAGTGTAGCCATTTTGTTTCAGATATGCATTGATAGGAATGCAATGGTTGGTAGCTTCCTGAAATGATACCATTTTAAGGATACAAATGACTTGCTCTGTCAATCCGCCAAAAATGCACATCTTTTTGAAAAAGTCTGAAACCATATTTTACCCCACTAGGTCAAACCATATTTTACCCCCGACTTGCTACAACCATTTTGTACCCTTATAAGCAACAGGCAGATTTTTGGAAATCTTTTTGTCACTGTCCTCTCCCACAGGAATAAAGACGTCCACACACAGTGCAGTCTGACAAGAAAAGGGAAATTACCCCAGCTCCGCCAATTTTCGAGTACTGCACTTCGTATCCAAGAATGAGTCCATTTGGGTCGTCGGGTCGATCCCACTGTATTGAAATGGAGTGCATGCTGGACTCAGATGTATTGGCTACACGAATACTCGTTCCGTTAATATAATCTTTCCAAACTGGAAAAGAACGGATTTTAAAATTAAGAAAAGCGGTTAAAAAAAGTTAATGAAGTCTTACCAATTGGTTGTGTTCTTCTACTTTTTATGACTTCTTGACTACTACAAAAATTCTCAGCTACGCTTACATTCTGGCATGCCCAAATCTAGAAAAATAAATTATATTCGAATTCAAGGGATTACTGTAACCGCAGAATCAGGCGATAATGGTTTTTACTTACTCGAATTTCATACGATGTGAAGTGATACAAATTGGTCAGCGTGTAATTTAAGCCCGTTATATTGATAACAGTGGGTTGTGATGGTTGTGGCGCAGCTTCCGCTTCTGTGGTTTCATTTCGCGATTCATCCGGCGAATAATCGATCGATCGCTTCTTGCGCCTGAAATATGATGATTTCAATTTCAGCCCTTCTTAATCCTCGAAGGACACCAGATCTTACCATCCTGTTGGCAATATCACATTCTGAATAGCGTTTTCGAACGAGGCTTTTTCCAATTGTTCCTTGACATCAGGTAGCAATTTTCCACCGGATGAATTTTCACCAGCCTCGCATTGACAACACTGTTGATCCGACTTGGCAAAAACCTTGGACGCTACTGACTGCGATGTGTGTAGTGCCGGGTCCAAATATGAGTTATTCGATTCGTCGATGTCATGAACGAATGTTGGCTCTGAAATGCAGTGCTTATGATGCGCCAGGTTCTACCTTGAAGCAAAGCCAGAATGCGACTGATTGAAGAGGAGAAAGCGACCACTGGCTGAAACATCAACCTGAGGGGTCGATGTCTCCCTGCCAGGGGGACCGAATACTCTTTCCCACAAGTCATAACCCGCCAGGCGGTGGGGTAATTCAGATGTTTTGGAGCACAAGAGATCTTGAATCAAAGCGGCGAGTGATCAAGAAAATTATGACACGGTCCCTCCGCCTAAAATTTCCATTGCACTTTTGCATACGCCAAACATGCCTTAGCTGATGCAAACAAACACAGTTCGCTGTAAGTAGTTCATTCGAACACAAAAAACACTTGATAGAATGACAACGTGTGTCATTACGGTCCTGCGCCTTCTGACGCCACAATTGATAAGAAAACGTCCCCCTGACTAGTGATGCACGAATGAGCTCATTGAACTTACTGTGCCGACAATAGTCCCTCTCGCTGGGCAGGGTGTCTTTTCGCTTCACGTAGCTGATCATGTAGTGTGTGATGTCCCCGTTGGGATTCAGGGGTGGCTCCCAAACGACGGTGATCGAATGAGCAGTAGGACTTTCTAATTTGGTAATACGTGGTTGACTAGGCCCTGAAAAAGAGTGGCTGATTGGGACGAAGAAACTTAATAAGAACAGATGTAATTTTACAAGTGAATTTCGTCTTTTGATAAACCACTTTCGACATCCCGCCTTTGGCTCCTGGTGAATTCACGATGAGCGTTGTCAGGTAAAAAGCGTACAGCGTGTTCGGTTTCAAATCAGTCACCATGGCGCCCTTGTTGGCCGGCACGAACGTCATTTGCCAGCTGAAAGATTAAAGTTTTTGAAAAATTGAGTCAAGCAATCGATCCCAGATAAGCGATCGATAGCTCTAAATGACTGACTAATCAACACGCAAAACTGTTGATTCTTAGTCCAGCGCTTGATCATTCGGATTGATCGCTCATCCGATCCATAATGATTGATCAAAAATCGAATCCATGATGATTGATCACCCATCCAATCCATAATGAGTGATCACTCATCAAATCGATAATGAGTAATCACTTATCTCATAGATATTGAGTGATCACTTATCTTCTCGATATAAAGTGATCACTCATCTTCTCGATATTGAGTGATCACTTATCTTATTGATACTGAGTGATCACTTATCTTATTGATACTGAGTTATCACTTCTCTCATCGATATTGAGTGATCACTTATCTAATTTGATACTGAATGATCACTTATAAAAACTGAGTGATTACCTATCTATTCAATCGATATTCAGCGGTCGCATATAGATATCGACTGATCCCTCATCGTATTGAGTGATCTATCGATGACATGGGCTCAACGGATCTCATCCATTGCACGTGAGCCTGAGCCTGATCAATCGATAATCATTCACGTCTATGACCCTCACCTGTCTCTACATGCGTCCCTGCCTTCAAATATATCAACATTTTCCGAATCCACTTTCCTCCTGTACAACTGATAACCGAGAAACATGCGGTGGTCCATCAAATGGGGCATGAATTCGTCCCACCCAAACATAACCCACTCGGCACCGACCGCGAGAATTTTCAAAGACAATTCAACCACATCGCCTGAAATGTTCGATTTTTGAGAAGAAATAAATCAAAAGTAATAAAAAACTTACAAACAGCCTTATTTCCATTGGTGAATTCAGATACGTCTCTGGAATCAATGTCTTTCAATCCAATAGCAGCAGCTAATTCTTTAATTTTCGAGTAGCAGAGCTGGGGATTGTAATGAAATTGAATAGAACCATTGATGATTAGGCCACTGCTAAAGTTCCACAGCTGAGCTAAATTCTGATTTTCAAATACTGATAAGGCGTATTTATTGACGCTAGAAAATGAAAATACAGATCATAAGCTGGTATTGTCCTTGTCTTGGTTCAATCATAAGCAGGATGAGAAATGGTTCGATGCCAATCTTTTGCCCTGCTTTGTAGATAAGGACTGTCTGCACACTGATAAGGAGCTGATACAAAGATTGTTAAAACCTGGAATTAGCAAGTTGATGCTAGCAGGATAAACCTTGAACTGACCTCCACTATGTGGTAACTTTATGCTAGCTCAAAATCGACTCTTTGCGATTTGCAATGGGCGCTGATAATTAGCAACGACTTACTTTTCATCCGCCTTTTTCCTAAGGCCACGAATAGCGCGTAGATTTTTGAACATGCTCAGCGAGACCAAAGATGGTGAAAATGATATTTTTAAATATCCTTCGATCTAAAATTATTTAAGTAGCTTGGCAATCGCAAAAATTATTTGATATGTCAATGTTACCTCGCGTATTTCACCCAACGATTCTTCCAATTTTTGGGCCAAATTTTCTATAAATACGGGAAAAATAAAATGTATAACTGATATGAAACTGCTGATAACTTACTCGTGACATCACTTTGGATGCTGATTTCTAAAGATCCAGCCACCACAGTACATCCTTTAAATTGCTCAGCTTCCGCAAAACTTGTGATCGGGGAGCCATGACATTCTGAAATGAATTAATTTTTTATCAAGCGATCAATTAATTCGAGTACAAACTATTTTTTTAAATTTCTGTGGACTCGTGAAAATTTATCTAAGACTATTTGTCACTCATAGCTAAATTCATAGTTGGATATTCAAGGCTGATGCATCTGAGGCTGAGCGCAAAAGATACAGTACAATAAATCTTGATTTGCACAATTTCGAGTCTTAAAAGATAAAACTTGAAAGGAAAGCAAAATTAGTAAACTTAAATGTTTCGCTAACCAAGCCCACCCACATATCAAGGCCACTTACTCTTGATGCAATCCTTGTTATGCTCGCATGGGACACAACGTTGGGGGTTGGTGGGATCAACATTATAATTGGATGGGCACTTAGTTTGGCACGTGCCATCGGGCAAAGGCTTGTAATAAGACGGCTCGTCTAAATCGTCCCTGCTTGGATGTTTTTCAAGACATTCTTGAGCCGATATGCAACGCCTGTTCCGTAACTACAATCAACAACATCAAATTACTATAAGGGGCTGAAAAGGGCATTCCATAAGCGAATTTAATACTGATAGAGGCTGATTTAATACTGATAGAGACTGAAAAACTGCCCTAGGCGTCTACTGTTTACGCAGGGGGCAGTCTGGCCTCGTCTATAAAACAGGACCTACAAACATACCTACAGTAGCACACGTAACACTGTGCACGAAACATGTCCCATGAGCGGGAATCGGGCTCACACTACAGCACATGTCGCGGTACTCCAAGCCACAGGGCACTTAGGCTGTGTGCCACGACTAACCTGCACAGGGAGCTTACGATTGGGATGCTGAGCAACCATATGAGTTGCCGCTTCAAGCACATATCACATGCAGCATACTTGTTTACTTGTGTCTCTTCCCCCTTTTGAGTGCATGTTAGAGGATGGGTACGAGTAACATACAAGATGGTGTGGTATGGTACACTATCAACCTATCATTTACTCAAAACTATCACCTAAGCAACAGTGCCAGGGTCTAGCACAGTGTACAGTGGGATTCATCAACCTGCTTCATAACACCCGTTATCACTTCTCAGTGTTCTGGGCCCTACTGTACGTGCATATGACTTACCATATAAAGCCCGTTGGGACAACTTTTCAAGCACTGGCCACCGAAATTGACGTGGCGACAACCATAGCACTCTCTGTCAGTCGGCCCGCTACATCCACCAGCGCACTCCTCGTGGCAACAAACAGCTGGTGTCACTTCCAAGTTACACGATCGATTTCGAGAAGTGCAGTGAGAAGGACATGCTAAAACGATGACCATAAAAATAAGTTATGCCGCAAGATATTAAGGCTTACCCAACTGGCAATTCTCATAAGTCCAACAATTCGATACTTCCGAGTCATCCTGCCTCGATATCCCAGACATGCAGTAAGGGGAATTTTGTTTACATTGATCACCACAATTATCTAAAACAGGCTTCCTTTATCACTATTTTCGTCCCAATTAAAAAACATACTTGGATCCTGATTTCCTTCGACCACAATATGAGCTGTCTTATCACGGCACACTTCTGTCCAATTGACAGTCGAGGCAAAACATAATTGAGGATTAGTGGCCACTCGAACACCACCGTTTGAAATTTCGATCAATTTACTTAGCCCGATTTCTTTTAAATCAGGATTTTGAAATAATACTAAGGCGTAATTTTGGAATAACGAATTGCCGCGAATTATGCGTAAATTAGGCAGCAACGAGGCCACGGAGTCGAGGCCTCTGAAAATGGACAAGAATAAACTCATGCCCTGGTGCAATCTGACACGTCACATAAGACACAATAAGGGTTCAAAAAAATTGCACTGACAGTTTTAGGTTGCACTAATTAGTACGAAGTGATAAAATAGATGTCCTCTACAAAATTAGAGAGCACCAATCACGTAAAGACAAGTCCAAGTCATACTGATTAAACCAAATATGCACAGCAATCAGTTTTAAGTTACAGAGATCTTGAAGAAAATGGTCAGTACTATCTTTTACGATTGACGAATCAAATTCACTAGAAACTGCTGATCGACCCCCTTTTTCGATGAATTATTATTCTGTTTCTTGTTTTGCCTGTGCTATGTGCAAAGATATAGTGCTTAAGCGAAAAGCATGTTCAATCAACAAGAATACTGTACACTGTGAATGTGCCTACACACACACACACATATATACTGTATATATATACATATATATATTTATCTTTATGCATTTACGAATACGTATATATATGTATGTTTATACGTATATATATATATATATATTTATATGGTATATATAAAAATATATATGTACAGGTATATTATAAATTGGTATACACATACATAAACATTCAAAAGTTTTTTAATGTTCAACATATACCTACATAGAGTACAGTATGTCGTATAAGCCCCATATCTTTACGGACAGCAGTGAAAAAAAAAGCGCAAGTCAGCACTTTTAGTGAATCTGATCTGTCAACCGCAGAAGAGAGTACGGGCTGTCTTCTAGATCACTGCGATTTAGAGTTGACGTATGTAAACAAAAACAAAAGTGCACACAAAAACGCACAGTAGAGCATGTGCAGATGCGTCCATTTTCTATATATGCAAATGAGGTATGCGGCTCACTGTCCCATTTTGTTACACATACTAGCATAAATCGAACGCAAAATGTTTAAACAGACAAGGTATATTGTAGCAAATCCCCCTAAAATGTCAGATTTTTTCCTGATCAACCTAAACTTATCGTTAGTGGTGTATAAAACTGCACTGTTGCAACAAGCAGGATATCCTTCTTGTTCGGCTCTGCCTCTTCAAAACAAAAAATACCACTTCAGTATTTCTTATCACTAAGATAACAGAGTGCAGGTCAATAAAGCCTGTTTTTATTTCTCGCAGCCGTGCTGGTAGGACAGCAAGGCAGTGTCTTATTGCGAGGACTCTTATCAGTCACCCGCTCGCTCGATGTGCCAAGCAACTGTTGTTTCTCGTTCAACATACTGACAAAGTTTTCCAATTAGAAGCAAACATAGGACAGATTTATAATTTTCGCAAGTTGTTTGTGTTTTAGGCACTGAAGATGACTTGTACTCTGAGAAACCTTATCAACTGTGGGATGCCCTAAACCACCCACCGAGCATAAATATTGAATTAATGGAATGGGAAAATGTCAACCAGGAAGCACCGAGGCCAAATGCTTTTACTAATACATTTTTCCAAAGCGGAACTAAACTTATGACGGAAGATGATGAAGAAAATGCATCTAAGATGTGAAAATACAGCTTTTCTACTTGACGTAATATTTTACACACACAATTTTTCTAATATGCTTCTAACAAAATTTTTTAAGACAAAAACTAAAACCGATTTTTTAACCATTCAGTGTTTATATTATACTACAATCTAGTGTTCATTAATCTGACTCCCATCCGCGTGTCTCGTGACAACGAACTTGTTGAATAATAGGGGCAGAGAAAGCTAATATGCCCTGAGCCAGGGTACAGAAAGCATGTGTAACCTACTCTGACATACAGTATGTGGAATCGTATTTCTTTCTCTCCTAAAGCTGGACTAGGCATGGGACACGCTCATTTTATCTGCTAGATTCGTATAAACACGTAAAGCTCATTTTCCAAATAACCAACTCTGACCATTGCCTTCCTTTTTGCAAGCCTAGCAAGCCCAGGTACCTGCTCAAGTTTTTTTCTTTAATATTAGTAAGTAAAAATGGAAAATGAACCCCTGGAGAAAGAAAATGTTGAAAAACATATTTTCACTCGAGCTGAGAAGGAAAAATCAATTTCTTTCTTGTATTCTATGCCAAAATACACAAGTGTATGTAAATAATTTGCCAAGTAAAAATGAAATTAAGCTTTTCTTGCTGTGCGCACAGCAGAGTGAGAATCCAGATTTTGCTCACCGTGACATTTGATCCCACCTCAATGACGTACGAATAAAGACAAAGATTCTACGCCTATTTAATGACGTTCATATTCGAGCCTGATTGCGAAATGTCTAGAATTCAGTAAACTATAACTAATTCCCCCAATTCTACTATATTTCATACAATACACGTAAATGAGCGAAAAAATAACGAAAACATGTTTTCCTTTTTCCGAGTATAAATAACAAGACTTATGCCATATTGATTTTAGGTTCTGTTTAGTGCAAGGATCAATAATTCACATATTTTTCTATCAAACGGCTAGAAAATATATTTATATGCCAGCTGGCGCATAAGTCTTGTCACAAGAAGAGTGCATGAGTAAACAGTTGGCGAATACAACTCGAGGACAGGTGATAATACTTGCTGGCATGAGAATGGACCAGTGTGCGTGAGAGAAGATGATGGAAGAAGAAGAGACTCGAGTCAGGTATGCATATAATAAAATGAAAAACTTTCCTGGCAAACACTTTTTCATAAAAGTTTCTAAGCCTCTACAGTTTAATTTGAGGCAAACACATTTTGAGGAAGAAAATAAGGATTTTTGAAAACCCCGCCAAAGCCGCAGTTTTCATGGTTTTTCAATGTGTTAAAAATTAAAAGGCAGAAAATTATTGAGCTTATAGGGTGTAGCATTCAATAAGAATTGTGTGTCAAACTGTTTTAAAAAATATTCCTGGTTCCAAGAAAACCAGGGAGAAAATATCGAACAGAAACACATGTAGAAATGTAATAAGGCGGGTCTACTTACACGACTTGAAATATCATCAAGGATCCAGTTATTTCTCTGACGTTAGGCAATGCGACTTCCTTGTAGTCGTCTGCTGTCAAGGGAGCACTTTCCTGGTATTCACGTTCCATTAAAATATATCTAACGTCCCCTTCGATTACAGTACAATTTTTCCAAGCATCGATTTGCTCCTGTGTGGAATAATGGCTAAGAAGGAATAGCGAAGGCGAATTTCTCATGTCGAATCCACCACAGACTGAAAAAAATCGAGGAATTCAATACACGAGTCAAATCAATTAATTATAGGACAAAAATGCAATTGAAAATCATACTGTAGTTTGTGCTGTTTCTAGTCATCATATTTCTCCTGTTTGAAAAGATTTGCTTTAAAGTATGTCATTTTTTTAAACCCTAATGCATCGCATGAATCTCAAAAATCAAATGTGTGCGAGAAAAATCGATTCTTGCTCAAGCTTAAATCACAATTACGTGTTCGTAAGCAAGCACTGCACCGAACTGCGCAATCGGAATCCCTCAGGGGGGCGTCTCGCATTTACATTTCCTATTTTGTTTAAATCCATCCAATCTATTTTTCTCTGCCCACTTTCAAAATACGTTTCGCATGGAACTAATTAGTTTCCAACTCTTTTCTAGGCCCAAGCTTTGTTATTCGAGGAAGAACCTTATCATCAAAAATATGTTTCTTTTTTATCAAGATATAGTCGATAGTACGAATCATGAGTGCCTTTTACAGTATGCTGCTCATAGCTGATAAAAGCCATAAACAACTTTTGACTGATAAAACACTGCCGTCTTAAATGTCGCAGCATAATGATCCTACGACCCCGCCTTTGCTCGACTGAGTGCGCAGATGAGTGATGACAAACTGATTAGCCTGTCCCCTTTTCACAAGAGTTTTTAGCCGACTGACATATTTTCGCGCTGAATCTACGCCGGGCCTGACTGTGCCCCCCCCCCCCCCCCCCCCCGATGGGTGATAATAAGGTCTGTGGGACGTCCCCTTTCGACCTATTCAAACTCACCGACGTCCTCCAAAGCCAGTGTTGTCGATGGGAAGCTCGATATAAATAGTAATAATAAACCAAAAATATAAAAGTCCTTTTGTCTATTGACCATGTTGTTGATAGTCCGATATCGATGCCGATAATAATAGTAATAGCCTCGTGAAATATGGGTCATGTTTACATGGAGTAAGGTGGAGGTAGGAAAATAACGGCCTAATTTTTTATTTTATCGCGCTAAAAACAGAAATGAAAAATTTTTATATAAATCAATCTGTCTTATATTTTCCCGCACAGTAAAGGAGAAAATGGCTAAAGCTCGCGCATCGCGACACAAGTCAAATTCGATCGAAAACAGCAACTAGTCAAATCTTTCAAAAGTACATGCAGTGTTGAAAAGAAAAGAAATATTTTCACCATTCACCAATGCATACAAACCGGAACGAGAGCGCGAGTCGGCTGGTTGGACGGGACGGGTTGTTGGAGGAAGGCGAAGAAAAAGTAAACATAGCGGCCATATTTGGATTGGTCGGCCTAGTCTGCATTGCCGCTACTCTCCGCCGACTGCGCACACACTTTTTTAAACTTCTGCACAATTTTCGCTCCTCCATCAAAACTCGGCTTGTTATTGTCGCATAATAGTGCGAGGTACGAAGGGGGGGGGGCAAGGGTTGCAACTATTTGAGCGGATAAAAATTGCGCACTTATCCCCGGCTCGTAGCTGGCATTGCACTCGAAGCTAGTAGATCTGGCGCGACCAAAGCTGGAAACTAGTCAGCCCAAGTTCTAGCTCGACAGCATTTACGTATTGATCGAATGGGTGAAAGGAAAGAAAAAGAAGAAAAACAACTTTCTTTGCCCATATATTTTTATCAAGCTAGCCAGGCTGGCTGCTGGTTGTTGGCCTTAAACGAGCACTATTCTTCTCGTTGCCAGTTTCAGAGATACAGCCAGCCAACCAGGCCGACAGGGGGAGGGGGGAGATGAATGGAAAAACCGTCTCGTTCCAGTCAAAACACCATCGAAGGAACGTGCCAACAAAACTTAGCCATTTGCTTGGACCATTCGCTTCACTGAAACTGCTTTGACACAATGATGAAGGAGATAGTTTTTTCGAAACGCCTAAGCGCCGAGATACGAGGACGATAGTAAATTTAGACGAGTCATAAAAATGGATAAAAATAAACCGAGAGCAAAGACGCGAAAAGTCAAGAAAAAAAGTCAAAATACGTGCTAGGTATGAAAAGGGGAAACGAGTTTAGGACCAACCGCCGAGCTAAATCTAGCCAGCTTCGAAAACATGTACTACTCTTCAGTCTACTTTGAAAGGGGGGAGGAAGAAAAGCAGGAAATTTTTGAGTCAGACATCGACAACGTGCTTTGGTGGCAGTTGGCCTGCTTTCAGAGGGCTCTCCTCCGCTTTCACCTTCACCCTCTTCACTCCAGGGACGGGCGTCTGTGTTTGGAGTTGGCACTGGCCTCCTACTCCTAGGCGTAGAGAGAAAGCAGTCTAAGCTAAGGAAGATAGTGCTTGCTAACCTAGCTAAAGGGGACTACGGGATCGATACCGTGACGGGAGGACAGCTGCAAAATAACAAAGTCGACAAACAACTGACGTCAGCAAAACCTCTGCCCCCAGAGTCCACGGAATCATCGCGATCAACTGGGGAAAATAGAGATAGAATTGGACAAGCGTTTTGGGGAAAATATTCACAAAAAAATTTCTATACTGGTCGGTGCGCAAAAATTATGAGCACATTCCTGTAAAAGTGGGAGGAATGAGGAAAATGAATTTCTTCCTAATTGCTCAGAAAGGAATAAAAATAAAAAATAATTTCTGTTTCTATTTGTAATTTCTATTTCTGCCATCAAAAATCAATAAACATCGGTCTTTAAATACATTGTCCTGCCAAATTTACACGATTCTAGAATTCAAAAATCCTACATTTGTTCTAGTTACTACAAAAACGTTACCAAATTCAAACCTTTTTAATTCAACTTTGTGTTAGAAGCAAGAACAATTTTTAGCTCGAGGAGTCTGTCTTATTCAGAACGGACTGGCCATCTAATCATCTCAATATTCCCGTCCTACTGCTCATATGAACTAAGCGGAAATGCAATGCAAGGAGGCATGTAATTTTGCTCGCATGGAAGCCTTGTTACCTCAAACGACCCCCTCACGACCGGTCTTAATTGCTCTTCTCTTCCTGCAGCCCCCTCTTTCGGCGAGTCAACTTGGTCATTAGCACACAGTCGACACATGGCCCAGTCAAGAGTGTCTGCTTAATTAGTAGATGGGAAGCTTGCGGGCGTGAACGAAACATACAGTATTTGCCCGTGTGATCACAAGTTTCATCATGTTTCTACCAAGACAAGGGGCATGAAATTCATGAGTCTAACCTTTTCGAAAAATATCTACTCCGCCCCGAGCATAAATTACTTGTTGACGAGAGCTTGCTGTTTGATCAAGGAGAAATGCGTGGGTATGATCGAGGAGATAATTATCAACCAACTAAGGTATTCCCTTGCTGCCTTCTGCTCAGAAACAACAGGATACTCGATAAAATCACTCATATCATATTCCTAATTATACGCCCTCGGATTGGCTCGACTCAGCGACAGGGTTGTGTGCCGCAAGAAAATGAGAGCTTGTTTGTTCGGAATTGCCTCGAGCTAAGTTGGCAGGTTGAACTGATGACATTATCAGCGAGTTGATCGAGTGAGTGAAATTAGGGACGACTATCAACATGGTCCGAATGTCAAATGAGGCAAAATTCTACTCGTGCATGAAAAAAGGGTCTTTTCCTTTAGACGAAAAGATAGTGACAAAATCAAAAAACAATTAATCACGCTTTTTTAATGCTCGCATAAGAAAACTCGAATCAAAAAGATTGACTGCGTACTCCAATAAGGCGACGTCTTTGGTGTTTTATTTTTTTACGTCGCTAGTCCTCGCGCTGACAGTCATCAGAGTTAAGCTTCGAATTTTTCGAATCTATATTTGGCGGGAAACTCAAACCTAGGATAGACGGGAAAATGGCCAAAAATACCATCTATTTAGTGACAACTGGCAAAACCTATAAATATTCACTGAGGAAAGTAGTGGGTGGTACTCCCTTTGTCAAATAGTTTCGGCAGTACTCAGGGGTCATACACGGCTGGAAAGCCGGGAATAGACAGGGAAAACAGGGAAATGTAGAGCCAAAATCAGGAAAACTGAGAGGCTGCATTTTGAGGTGTCAAATTTTGAATCGACAGCCTTTCGATCAAACCGGAAGTCGATAAATCAGTTGAAATCAATTTAGCAGCCGTGGAGAAGTGTGAACAAATCAAATTGTTGTCTGGAAGAAACTTGAAAAACTCATTGCTCGCTCCTTGATTCTGCACGTTTCAAAAAATTGAACCAGCAAAGATTCATAATTTTCCTATCAAAATTTGCGAAGAAACTTTTGCAATAAATCGTAAAAAGTAATTTTAAAATTCAAAGCATTTTTGTTTTTGAAAATGGCATGTTTAAAAATTGGTGTACTTTAGAGGAGGGAGAATAAACATTTCCTTATTTCTCAAATATCCCCTAAAAAGTACTTTTATTAAGCCTATAGAGAGAAGGCATAAAAAATCGATATATTTCATATCCAAGAAAATCTGCGCTTTTCTCACATGTGCTCACTAATTCCATTTTCATGACTCACGATCAGTTAATTACTCAGAGCCCACTATGTAGTAGAAATCCGTAGATTTTTCTAGGCGCAGAATAAGCCAGCAGATGCCTCGAGTTGGCACTGATCATGGAAATCAACTGCTTCCTACCCAACTCCACGATGCCAGCTGGGACATACCTGTCGCAAAATATTCGGCCTGAATATCATTCGAAATAGTGAAATGTTCCTTGATGAGTATACGGTAGCTTAGAGGGAAGAAAGATAAAAACAACTTTTTCGAGCCGATAACCTTGAACTCGTAAACAAGAGTGCTGCCTATTCGAATAATCGTTGTCTTCGTCCGAGTCGTCCTGGTTGCTCGGCTGGCGAGTGGTTGATGTGGCAGGCTGCTATCTCATTATTATGTACGCAGCTGTCTTGTAAAAAGGGTAGTGACTGACTGACAAAAACCCAACTATGTATTGTATGTGCTATGGCCATGTATGGAGTGCCTATATACTGGCTGTATGTCACCTGGCAACGAGGCCAGTGCGCCAACACGACGACGCCTCGACGCGTCGAAAACAAGCCAGTGAAAAGTATTGTTAGCCACCAGCAGTCGACGAGGTACTTACTACCGTTTAACATGTACTCGAAATTGTGAAAATGAAAAATATTAAACCAGGCCATTTCACTTTCCATCTCCCATCTATGGCCAAAACCGGTCTACGAAATGGACCAGGTCAACACTCTGAATCCTAACTAGGACACTATTGTGAAAGAAAATGGAAAGTTTTCTTATTTCTTCAAGGCTGCTTGATAATTAGACCCGCATACAAAAGGTTGACCTAAGTATAGTCTAGTTAGCACCGGGCATCAGAGCTGCGCTGTGACCATATTTGGACTAACTAGGACGAGGATCGAAGAGACGAATGGAAACTTGGCTGATAGAAGACATGTTGAGGGGAGAAATAACATAACTAGCGCATCGTAACCAGCCTAAGGTTCAGTAAAACACAAAAAGAAGCTGTAGTAACCAAGTGTTCGTGAGCCAAATGCTTATCGGGAAAAAGGATAATTGAAAAGAAAAAAGCTAGCAAACATGTTTGACGTCAAGCCATGTTTAGACCTGGCATGTGTAGTGGGATTAATTTTGCTGACGCCCATGCAAGAACGACAGCCATAGAGTAGACTGTGGCACGGAAATGGAGTGTTCTTGCTTGCCCTACAGGTGAAAACTATTGACGTGCGGGCCTAGACGAGAGGAGCTCGCGGGCGTAACCTTTTTGACAGCATAACATTGAAGTCTTACTTGTTCAAGGTTGTCTAAAAGTAGCAACCTAACAAGTACTGACATCCATTAAATCATGAATCACGCGTGGAAAATGTCAACAGTCCAGCAAAGCAGGCTATTATAAACATTTTATTTCCTAGTCTGGCTTACTCGGAAAAATAAGTTAGCCTGAATCGATTTAAAAATTGCAGGCCTGGTGTTTTGACCATATCAAGCAGTAACCTTGACACTGCTCCCATCATAACCTGGCAACCATATTTTCAACTTCATTTAGCAAATAAAGTAAGTATACACAATTTTATTGACAGAACAACATTCAGCATGACCATTTTTTAAAACATATAAGCACTAAAGTGATTAGAACCTCGATCCTGTCTTTGTATCCCTACCTCACGCACCCGAATATGATCACAGAGCAAATACTTCCAAGTACCCGCTACAGCCACAAATAACATCAGCTAAAGCACGAGTAACCCAGACTCGATGAATACTTATGACTCATTACTGATAACTCAATGAAGCTGGACTGCACTAACATACCAAATTATAACATATGATAACCTGTAAAAAAAACAGCGTGAAATGTGGAATGATCAGTGAAAACAATTCACACTGCATTGGCCGATGGGGATGGATGCACTAAAACTCACTCGAAGGATATGATAATGGAAAGACAGGATAACAGGCTAGATCTATACAATAGAGATTCGCCACCCTACACCTCACATGGCCAGCCTTGTGTCACGTTACGATGGACGGCGAGCAGGAATTGAGCAATTTCTCATTACTAGGTCTTCTATCGACGATTGGCACGTTATCCTCGTCCAGCATCAGCCCATCCACCTGATCGACCGGACTCGCAACACACGAGCTGGCCAATGAGATCGGTTCGCTGTTACTCAACTTCCTCGTTCGGCACACTGGACTGTTCAAAAGACTGCTACTGCCTGGACGACGATTGTTATGACATATCGGTTCCTGCAAGAAAATTGGTAAAAAAAAGTGCATTCCAAATCAAGTGAATAGGTACCTCTAGATCACTATCGCCGCTCGGAGGTACGCTGTATTTCTTTGATAAAGTGGACTTTGATGACACGCTGGTTGACTGAGGAGCCAAATGTTGAACGTATCGAATACTAGACTGATCAGTGTTCGAAGAGCCTTGAGTATGCGACCGAGTCTCCTTTCCCCGCTGATTGCAGTAATAGGACACCTAAAATGATGACATTCAGGCAAAGTATTTTTATCACTGATAAGAGAATAATGACACCAGGGTCATTAACCCTCGTCAGAAAAATTGTTTGCATACAAAAGATCCTTTTCATCTTCTGTACAGCCCTACCATGGCAAATTTTTCTCGTTGCATTAATTAATTACCCCCATAAACAAAACACGAGTATCAAAAAAGCCTGGTTCAAAACTGGTTTAAAACAGGTTGAAAACTGGTTCGGAACTGATTTAGAACGGATTCGGAAATGCTTCGGAACTGGTTCAGAATGATTCAGAACTGGCTCATAAAGTGTCCGGAACTAGTTCGGAACGGGTTTGGAGCTGGTTCAAAACGTGTTTGGAACTGGTTTGGAACGCGTTCGGAACTGGTTCAGAACGGGCTCTCCCAGCCCAAACTTGCAGGTTACTTCACCTGATAGAAATACTCGCTCAGATCAGGCATTAAAATAGCCACGATATCAGCGAATGACGGTCTCTCTTTTGGATCATATTTCCAACACAATGACATCAACTGATAAAGCTTCATCGGGCAGCCAGTTGGCATTTCCATTTTCCGACGTTCATCGACCACAAAGCGAATGACGTCTTCGTTCGAGAGACCAGCGTAAGGCTGACTTGCCAAGGTAGCGATTTCCCATAAAACTACACCGTATGACCTGAAAATGACCTGTAAGGTTCCCCATCAGGTAAGGAAAAAGCCATACAAACCAGGTGTCAGATTTTGATGTGAATGTAGCATCCTTCAGGGCCTCGGGCGACATCCAGCGAACTGGCATCAAACGACGGCCAGTTGGACGATAGTAGTCTTTGACATAAACGTCTCGAGCCATACCAAAATCGCCTAGAAGTGTATCTGTTTAGTTTCCCGTCCTCGGAGGGATATGGACACCTACTGCGACAGTATGTGCTGTGACTAAGGTGAGTCCATGGACTGCCTGCTGTGTTTTGAATGGATGAGGGCCAAGAGATAGGGAAATATGGTCATTGAGTGAACCCATCATGATAGCTTATCAGTTAATGCAGTCAATATTGCTTGGTCAAATATCAGTATAGTCCACTCTACGTTGGCAAGACTCTAGAGCTAATGAAGAAGCCAAAAGCACGTACCAATCTTGCAGCTCCCAGTGGCCGTCACCATGCAGTTCCTGGCAGCCAAATCTCGATGACAGAATTTCAGCGCTTCCAAATAAGCCATACCATCAGCTATTTCGCCAGCCCATTGTAAGCTTTCTTTTAATGTGGGTGGACTCAAGCCATCGACATTTTCTTCCGAATTCGGACGCCTAAAAAAAGTATCAATTTCCTATCTCTGTCATAATTGGATGAGAAAAATCGACCAATACAAAGAAATCTTATAACTTTTTAACAAACAATCAATGTTTTCACCTTGATCGCAGATATTCTTTCAAGTTGCCCTTGTGCATCATCTCCATGACGACCAGGGCGGGTTGACCCTCGCTGACCACACCATACAATTTGACAATATGGGCCACATTGAACTGCTTCATGACCGATGCTTCGATCAGGAAATGCCAACGATCATAAATCGATGCCCTTTCTGACACCGTTTTCACTGCACATTCTCCGAATACAATGCCCGATGCTGACTTGACCTTTTTGCCCATTCCAGCGTAAACTGTGCCAAACGTGCCTCGGCCAATTTCATGAAGAAGTTCGATATCATCCCTGAAAACATTACAAAATAAAAAAGAGTCAGAATCAATGGAAAAAGTGGAAAAATGAAGCTGTTCATCTCTCTTAACCTTTAAGACTTGTGAGGATGACGCGGGTAGTGCGTATGGATCAGATAACAAACAGGGATCTGACAGCACTCACAACACGTTCTGAACCCAGCTAGTGTAAAATTTACGACTTAAATCCACGAAAAACGAGACTAAATTTGTAGAAAAGGGATCAGAAAAAAACAAAACACATTCAAAAATTATAACCCTTGGAGGGAATAGAACCCCCTGAGAATTTTGTTGCAACGTACTGCTGTCAGTAACACAATATTGCTGTCAGTAAAACAATATTGCTGTCAGTAAAACAATATTGCTGCGAGTTCAATTCTCACTCACGGTAAAACTTTTGTGCTTCCATGTTCTAACTGTCTTTTGGGCGTGATATTAAACCAAGGATCTTACCTTTTCAATTCCCATTCATCCGGCTTGTAAACTTCCAGTTGGCTAATATATTCGGGATTTGCCGAAAACACATTCATTAAATATTCTGGTAGCTTTTTTCGAAAATTTCGTCGATAAATTGTGATCGATAAAAATGCGACCATAGCAGTTATGGCCAATGAGCAAATGATGGCAATGCAGACGATTAAGGTACTCGAGAATTTGTAGGGTTCAGGTACGACGAAATAGAAACGACCCGACCATTCGCCACGTTGGGCCAGCGAGACAGCGGCGATACGTACTGACCAATTGCCCGGTGTCAAGTCGGTGAGCACGAAACTACCACGACGAAGGAAATCGTTGGCTGTGATGCACTCGGTTTTGGTCTGTTCCTATAATGCACTGCTTATCACTTGGGTAGGGCGCGGGATAAGGAGACCAAGAATGGGGTTTTGATCAGGGAAAGGGCAATGCGATAAGAGGGAGGATAAGGAGGGCACGGAACGGACAAAGGGAGGGACGAAGGCGAGAGTAATAGGATGAGTGGTTCGAGCAAAGAAAAGAAGTGAACTGATCTCGAACTATGACTGCAGGGTAATCAGCCCGGATTTTCGTCCACATTTTTAGAGCAAGCACAAAATGAGGGTTCTTTTAGTGCAGTGCTAGGGTTGGCATTTTTAAAACTAAACTGGAGTCGTCAGTAACGGAACAAGCTCTCACCTCGGAAGAAGACGAGGCTTGATTGACATACTCAATCTTATATCCGACAATAATTCCATTGGGGTCATCGGGCTCACTCCATCGAATGTATCTGACATTCGGCTGGGACGATGTCTCGTTGACTATGTGGATGCTTGTGGCATTGATTGAGTCTTTGCTCTCTGAAATCATGACAGTTGCAACCATGCCTGGCAGGCGTGGGAGAGAGCAAACTCCGACTGCAGCAAGGCAAGTCTTACGACTATACCCAAGAGGCTGACATCTCCCAGCCAGGGGAGAGTATCGATCATTCTCTCCCACTCGCCAAATCCCGCTGGCGGAGGGTTACACGGTTAAAGTGATGCAGTAATACTACAAATTGTGTGTGCCCTGTGTTACCTCATCAGTTTAGCATAAATTTGGGTACTGATAAGGGAACATCTACCAGGAAACGTTCTCCTTATAAATCTACACAAAATTTTGCATGTTCAATCCCTGACAACTTACTTATCATCAATGTCCTTTTAGTCTTTATGACTTCTTGTTGGCTGCAATAGTTTTCAGGCACGCTAACATTTTGGCACGCCCATATCTGAAGCACAAATACTGTTATCAGTGATAAGATAAAGACAAGATTATCATACCCGAATTTCGTAAGCAGTAAAGTGATGCAAATTGGTCAATGTAAAATTAAATCCAGTCACATTCACAGCCACTGGCTTGCTGTAATGACCAAGCATTTCATAATGCTCTGGTGCCATGCTCAAGTTCTCCGCTCGGACGTGATCGGACTTCGGTGAAGTCATTTGACTTGTGTCACGTTTCCGACGTCTATAAAACAAGTAAGTTCGTTAAAATAAATTAAAAAGATACAAACTTAATTGCATCCGACCAAAATGTTTTGAAAAAGTTTCACCCTGAGAGGGACTCGAACCCTCCTTCAGCCTACTTTTGTACACAGAGGTACTGGATGGAGATGCGGGTTCGATTCCCGCTCAAACCTGAGGTTTTTGAAACATAAATTGGTTTCGAATTTACACGTTCCCACTTCGAGAAAAATCTAGTCCCACTTGGCTCTCATTCATGACATCTACTTAACGTGAAGGGCACAAAGGCCATATATCCTACATAAAAAGATGTGTCCCAATTGGCTGAAAAATTTCACCTGGTATTGACAAAAATAATATTATGGATAGCATTCTCAAAAGAAGCTTTTTCCATTTGATCCAAGACCACTTGTTGATCAGGAGCAACTTTTCCACTCGAATTGGTGGAAGTTTGTGCCAGGCATTGACAGCACTGATGTTCGGCGCACGTGTCAGCACTGGCGGCTATGGACGTCCAATGATTGGGTCGGAATGGATTGGCTCCCTTGTCACCCATGTCGCCGATCGGCCGATCACTAGCACTTCCGTAAGTGGGAGCTAAAAATTTAGGTTGAAGAAAATGTAAAAAAAACCAAGAACCAACTTACGCTCATCGCAGTAATTCCGTTCTTTGGGCAGGGCATCACGTTTGGCCACGTAATGGATCATGTAATGGGTGACTTCACCATTCGGCTGCAATGGCGGCTCCCACTCGACAGTGATCGAATTCGGAGACAAGCTTTCCACTTGTGATATCCTGGGCTGACTGGGCGCTGAAAATATGAATATGTGTCGCCTGTGTATGATTCCACTCTCTTATAAGAAACTCGACTGCCCAAATTAGGTATTATCAAGTGACAAAATGACAACTGATAAGGCAGTCTTATCAATGAAGGACCAACGCCTTATCAGTGATTTCAGTGTAAGAATTGCGTCAAGCAACATGAATGATAAAGTTATTACTGATAAGACATCCTTATCAATACTGAACTATCACCTTATCAATGATTTTAGTACAAGAAACTAGACCATCCAACTTGAGTCTGTACCAAGTGATAAGACGTCTTATCATCGATGGGTCGCCACCTGATCAGTGATGTCAGCATAGGAGACTGAAATCACTGATAAGGTGGCGACAAGCCTTATAAATGATAAAGTGGTTACTGATAAGACAGTCTTATCAATGAAGAATCAGTGATGATCAATAATCATCACCTTATAAGTGATTTCAATATAAGAGACTCGACAAGCCACCTAAATGATAAAGAGATAACTCTAATAAGAAGTCATATCAACGATCAATCATCACCTTATCAGTGTTTCCCAACAAGGTGATTTCCACAACTGTGATAAACGGATAACATAAAATCTGCATTATTTCTTGAGTGTAGGATCAATGATAAGTTTTCATTGAAGACACTCTGTTTCACAAACTTAAAAGCATGAATAAAAGCTTGTGATAAAAAGCTTATGACAAGTTTCTTATCAAAATCATTAAAACATAGCTTTTGATAAAAAATTTTACGAGACTAACAAACGTAGTTGTCCCTAGATGAAGTATTATCCAAGATACATTCACAAAACTAGAACCTTTAGCGGGAATCGAACCCCTCTGGCCATACTGTATATCCTAATATTTATGACCTTTTCTCCCATGGAATATCATTGCTGGAAAATTTCCATGCGCTGGTCACTAAATGTTATCAACAGGGAAAAGACAAAAATTGCAAACTTACGCCTGAACTTGGTCCTCTGATAAACAATCTTTGACATTCCTCCTTTCGCGCCAGGCGAATTGACAGTAAGCGTGGTCAAGTAGAAAGCGTACAAAGTATACGGCTTCAAATCCCCAACCAAGGCTCCGCGTTGATCAGATTCATAGAAGTTCATTTGCCAGCTACAAAGATAAATGCATGAAAAATGTTTTCAAAAATTATCAAAATTCGTCCAGCAAGCACAATTATTTCCACACTCCCCTTTTTCTTTATCAGCTGCTGAAAGGTGATTTTTCAGTGCCTAATCCGAACTTCAAGATTTTTCATGCCATGTCATGCTCTACAGTACTTAATACATAGTGTAACCAGCGCACCCAGGCGGCGGGAGATAGTCGAGACCAAAGTCTCTAAGCCAAAAACTCCGACTGGAGGTAGGCAAGTCTCGCGACTATACCTGCTCTAGAAACATCAACCGAAGAGGTTGACGTCCCAGCCAGGGGAGCGTATCGATTACTCCCGACCGCCAGGCGTGCTGGTCACAATAGCCAAGCACTATACAGCGCACTCGAGGGCTAAAGTACATATTTGACAATCATTTTTTTTTTACCCAGGTGGAAGTCGAACCCTCGCCTCTAAAGCGCACCAGTGTGACAGGCAGACGCCCGCTTAGGCCACGACCCGGGCGCTTGAGATTTTCCCCAACTTGAGAGTAGGTTTGCAACAAAATACTGCTGGTAACATGTGTTAATTTCATGACATAGTGCCAATTTTTCACTTTAATCAAGTATTATGCGGCTGTGCAAACACTGGGCAGATATAACCTCGTGGGTGGTGAATCTATCAATCATTGCTACTTTTCATTTTCTTCCCTCGGAGATTCTCCCTTTTCATAGGTTTAGAGAAAAACATAATCAATCTTGTCCCTATTTGATATTCAAAACAAGCAAATAGGTCACGCATACGCACTTTCCCTCCTCCCTATCTTTTGTCGATACCTAATGTTATTATCAGCCCACTGCCAGGACACTCGTTATTAACAAGAAGAAGTCGAGCGTGTGACAAAATATTTTCTATAGGATTCGCCTAACTTGATAAGAGGTACAAGGGACGGTGAAGTGAAGCGGAGAATGAAAAATGTGTCAGCTTCTAGAAATAGGTATCATTAACCATATTTTCTAAAGTCACATGCTCTAAAAAATACACTGCTGACACCTTGTATATGCCACCGCCCAGGCATGACACCACACTGAGTCGATCTAATAACCTTATGGACACTGTGGGTGCCGGCCTCCATGAGGAATCATCAGCACTAATTAAGGTGGTTTCTAATAAAATCAACAAACCTGTCGTGGCACGCATCGCGTCCATCGAATATATTTACATCTTCTGTCTCGACTGGCTTATAATAAAGCTGGTAACCCAGGAACATCCTGTGATCCATCATATTCGTCGAAAATTCTTCCCAACTGAACACGGCGTGCTCATCAGTTATGTAGCCCAGTTTCAGAGTCAGGTCCAATTCGTCACCTAAAAAATGAGCGCTTTAGTCTGATGGGCAGGTACACACTGGGAAACCCTGTACATTTGTAGCGTTCAGCGCCTAGGCATTGGGCCTTGTATGTCTAGAACAATGACCAAGACTGAGGGTATTCACGTGGTACCCTAGTCGTGGCACAGGCAGTTAGGGCGGCTGCATTCCATGCAGGGTGAGACTTACAGGGGAGGGTTCGACTCCCACCTGGGTAAAAATTGATTGCCAGTCTTGGGTTTCTTAGCTCTCGAGTGCACTGCGTGGTGAAGGCTGGATGAAACGTGACATGATATGGCATGATGAGGCCCGCCTGCTCAAACAGGGTGCAAAACAGTGACTGCAAATAAGTGAACTTTGGCGTCTTACATTTCACACCTCCCAAAATGCAGTTTCACCAAAACAATTCACTTACACACGGCTTTGTTTCCATTCGAAAATTGCGAGACGTCGTGCTCAGTTGTATTTTCTAGTAACCCCAAACTTTTGGCCATATCCATAATTGTGGTATAGCAAAGACGTGGATTATTGTGAAATTGTATAGTGCCGTGTACAATTTTAAATTCTCCTGTAGAATTCCACAGCTGAGCAAGATTTTGATTTTCGAATACTGATAAGGCGTATCTAAAAGAGAGAAAAATTAAAAAATTTTGAACTATACAAGGAAAATATTAACTTACTTTCCATTTAATAAATTACGTCCATGAACTATGCGTAAATTTTTTAACATACTTAACGAGACCAAAGATGGTGAAAATGAGATTTTCACATAATCAACAACCTAAATGCAAAAACTTGCACCTTGATTTATTTCAAATAATGAGCGACATACTTCTCTAATATCGCCCAAAGAATGCTCAAGTTCTTGCACCACATTTTCTAAAAGTAGTAATTCATTATATAATGGAGACCAGACTGGATTATGGTAAGCTTACTCGTTAGGCCGCTTTGAATATTGATTTCTAACGAGCTCGTAATTACGTGACATCCCTTGTAGCTTTCGGCTTCGGCCAAGTTAGTGATAGCACCTCCGCCCGTACATTCTGGAAAGGTCACCATACTGTAGGCACCTCGGGGACGCGGGCAATGAACAATGCAAATGTGTGATGGCTTGCCAATAACTACACGTCATGAGGATGAGTGGGCGTATTCATAGTGAACTATATTATAACAGGAAGTACTGTATATTATGATTATAGGTTATATTATACACATGGTTACATATACCCCAGGGCGGATGGCGGGGGCATAAGAGCATAGATGATTATTGAATGTATACGCTCGCTGGTCATCTTTCTGTGACACACATTTGAGGGGCTGTCGTCACTACTGTGCTTGTGTAACCAACCCCCACAGTAAGCCTGCTAATCAGACCCCCAATGCCCACACATACTTTTTATGCACTGTTTCGTATTAGCGCATTCGATACATCGTCGAGAGTCATTCGGATGGACGTCATAACCAGTTGGGCATTTCGTATCGCACACCCCGTTGTGAAGTGCTTTGAAATAAGCCACGTCGCCGTATTCGTCATTCATCAAAGGTTTACGTCTTCGACATTCAAATTCTGTGATGCAACGTCTTCCTTGTATCTAAAATGATCAGCGGTTCGAATCTTATTTAAAGCAATCCTTTTGGATGAATTTATTTCAAGCGCTTTGTGATCACATGCACGGGTTCGAATCTTGGTAAGGACAATGCTTTTGGGTTTTCTCATTTACAATAGATATGCCAATCGCCTTGTGATTAAATGCGCAGGTTCGAACCTTAGTAAAGGTGGTGATTTTGCTTTGCATATTTTTTAAAATTTAATAAAACGGTACTCACACACCAGTTACAGTATAGGAAGCACACTAGCCGCAAGAGGATGCCTTACGATTAGGGACGAAGCAGGAAGCGGCTTTAATGCGTTTTTTCAGAAACTGTTAAAAATGGATTCTCGAAGGAGTAAGTCAGCCTCCACGTCAATTGGTTGTTTTGACTGCCTACGGAGCACCTGCCATGTTTTGAGTCCTAAATTAGAGAAACCTTCTTCTCATCTCTCAGCCAGCTTTATTTGTCCTGTTATCGACGCCTACGTGCCCTTGATCGTATTCATACGCCTTCCCGTCATCCAATGACAGGTAGGCTGGTACGGACTTTAATGTAATCAATCCACTGGACAAGCAACTCGGACACGCTTGTCGTGAATAAGCAGACATGGAGCCATTCATTGCTCTCTCCAATGGACACGTCCATACCCGAGGGATGGCACGAGTAGATATCTCCTCGGGCTAGGCTCGTCTGCGTTTCTTATTCATACGCACATCTGGTCTAGTGCTGCTTAATTTGCAGCTTCTCTTCTCCTAATTCGCTCATCATCCCTTTGCAGCGCGGCGCAAGAAAAAAAAGCAGACATTGTAGAGTAATAAAATTTGGAGGCCTTCTTACCATGAACAAATTAGGAGGACATCTTCTTTCGCATCGTCCATCAACATTTACGTGCCGACACGCATAACAATCTGTGGCATTCGGTCCCAAACACCCACCAGCACACTCTTTGTGACAGCAGATCGGTGGTGTCTGACTCAAATCGCACGATAAGCCTTTCGATGTGCAGTACGATGGGCAAGCTGTGAAAAAAGTTCATTGAGAAAGCAAAGTGTGAAATATAAAATGTGATACTTACTCAGCTGACAATTGTCATAATTCCAACAATGTAACAATGGGCCAGTGTTGTCTGGTATGGTGCTCAAGGCTCTGGTTTGTTGAGAGCAAAGTGCACTGCTGTTCTTGCACTTATCAGCGCAACTATCTGAAAAATCGATTTTTAAACGATAATACTAAAATCTATGGATCGATAAAATATATCGATCACATTGGCAAGGATAAAATATAAATTTGTGTCTGTGCGAGACAAGCTTTTAACATGAATTATCTATTTCCTATGACAAATTATAAAAATACCGACTGGACATAAATTAGTTACAAAAATCAGGTGACTCAAAACTTTTTGCGATCAATATTACTCAAATTTAAGGATGTATTCAATTTATGTTGCTAAGCACAGTGTGGAATGCAGAGCAAAAAAGACATCTGCTTGTTTTCTAGTCCGAAATAACATCTGATCAGACATCGATCGATCAGATCAATCATCGATTAACCTCTATATTACATCGATATTTGTGATCAATTTGTGATTAATACAAATTCGATAAACTGTGATCTTACTAGGATCCTGATTGCCTTCGATGAAAATATGGGCCACTTTATCTCGACAAATTTCGGTCCAATTGATTGTATTAGCGTAACACAATGCACCATTCGAGGCGATGCGAACGCCACCTTTGGATATTTCCGCCAGTTTAGTCAATCCGACTTCTTTCAGATCGGGATTTTGGAATAAGACTAACGCGTAATTCAAAACTCGATTGATGCCTCGAATGATGCGCAAATTTGGTAATAGGACGCTCAATGACTCCAATCCCCTGAAAACAAAAAAGATAACGTTGGTAAAATGTGCAGTACTGTAGGTTTTCTCAAAAACTTTTTAAAAAAAGTTTTAAAAATCGAGTCCAAAAAATTTGACCTTCAAAATACAGAGGAATATCAAATCCAAAAGCATTAACCTTACTAAGGATCGAACCGGTATATCTGCATCACTGGCTCAGCACACTAATGATTACACCATGCAAAACAACGTTTTAGAATTGCACTCGCAAACTCACTAAAAGGTTTCGCGCCATAAAATTTTAGTTTTGCTGCGGCGGTAAAAAAGACTACGCCTATTCCAGCGCCCAATTAGACAATTCTAATCAATCAAGAGATAATGATCATAATCAAGGAGAAGCCGATAAACATTGGCCAGACACACGAACCCATCAACAGGACATAACAAAGCCATCAAACAAATGATGCCGTCGAGAGAGGAAGAAAAGAAATAAAAAGACACCTACGCGTTGTGCCCGCACTAGGACAGGTTTGTAACGAGTGACAAAAAATCTACTGCTTGAACTATCATTTCCATCCATAACAACCTGGTAAGTAAATGGGTTTTTAGGTTTCCACAATGGGTCATTGTCGATCGAGCATGTTTGTGCGAAAGCAGGAATTTCATGACGTCCGTATTTTTAACAAGTGTCGCCTTTATTGGCAAGCAAGGACAAGAAGTAGTAGGTCTCAATTAAGGACGCATAAAACTACGAGAAACTGATGAAAACAGGAGAGGGTATCAAAATAGAGAATAGCAGTTTTTGTACCTTTGACCATTCAATTTTACAAAAAAATTGCCCCCGGGTCGGGATCGAACCCCAACTTGGACTGTATTCTGCTGCCAAATCACAGAAAATCAAGTGATTGAAAATCAAAATTTAAAATTAAAACAAGCTAACTTTTAAATGATATCAAAAAATGTTTTGATGATCATAAAACCATACAAAATCAAAACTTACACGACTTGGAAGACCATTAGCGATCCAGTGATTTCTCTGACATTTGGTAACGTGACAGCCTCGAAATCTTCTTTGTTCACCGATGTGCCTTCCTGATTGGTCATAAGTATGTACCTGACATCACCTTCAATAACTGTACAATTTTTCCATTCTTCAATAGCAGCTTCACTATGAGCTTGAATGAAATGCGATGGCGAATTACGCATATCAAAACTTCCACAAACTAAAAACAGACATATATTTTTTTGGAAATTCAAATTATCCCCCTTTTTTTTAAAGAAGGAAAATTTCCCGCTTTTTCTGATCAAAAACCATTTCGAACTTTAAATTGTTTTTGGTGCCCCATTACAATTTTAAGTTCCCGCCTTTTTTTAAATTGATATATCCTTATTTTCGCAGTTTGCTTACCGACTTCTTCCAAAGCTAGCGAAGGAATCCATAAAAACACAAAATGAGCTACGATCAATATGCGAAAAGAAAATCGTTTTTGTTCACGGCTAAGCATTGTTTCGAGAACAAATATTTTTATCAGACAAGATGACTTTTCTGAATCATCTATTCATGTCCTTTTCTGGTAAAAATGATTCCAAAAATTGTTCTTTTTGTAAGAATGCCTAAAATCGATAAAAGTAAATAGCTGTATTTACAGTCCTTTTTTGACACTAACTCCTAAGCTAGCCTACTGATGGAGGTTTGAAAAAGTGTGACATCGAAGCAGCCTCGCACGCGCCTTCTAGCCATCGCGGACAATAGGTTGAAGAGGGAAAGGTCATTAGGCGAGTGACGGCTCGAAAGAAGACTGTACTAGACTGGGCAAGAAGAGAAGAATTAGTTTGCATTGCTTTCCCATCCCGAAAGACGAATAAAAAAGGCAGGCAAGAAAAAAGGTAGGAGAAAACGAAAAACATGGACGAGGAGGCGAGTCCAACGCCCGATTATCCGAACACCCAGTCCAGACTACTCTTCTCTCCGGTGACGCGGATGCGGTGAAAATGAAATATGGCTAGGCGATGTAGGGCGGGTTTTTCTATGGTGCTACGTATCTTACATTTTAGCTGGCACAGCTAACGTCGTCGTTCAGATTCAGGGGGTGGATGGCATCTCTAATCAGGCAGCTACTATGCCCTACCAGAGATGCTATTATTGCGCACAACCCAAGGCGGCTTCCTTTCACGGCATTTACCCAGCTCGCTTCCTATCAAGCGCATTGGGCTCTGGGGTTTACGATTTGCTAATATGGAGAAAGAGCAAACTTTGACGAGCTACGAGTACTTTCTCGCCGAGTACTCTCACTTGCTCGGGCGGAGACACGACTACTCGCGATCAGCTCGCTCGAGGCAGACTGGTCTCGGCGGATTGTTGCCAGTGCGCGTAAAAGGGAGTTAGACTGGAAAGAAGAGTCATGCTTCGAATCATCCAGAAATCACCAACAACACCGTCTGGCCTCCTGACGGCAGTTTGAAAACACTGGCCACATGGGGACATGCTTCCTCGCGACTCGAACAAGGCGCAGTCAAAACAGAGGAGTCCATCAGAGTTTTGTGGACTTGTATCATAAAATGAGAAGCGGCATAGGCGGTGGCGGTGACGACCAATAGAGGACTCGAAACCACTCTGTGCCCTCGCTACTCTCAACAATGACTTGGGGGCTTAACAAATCTACATCCATCGTTGGGGATCGAACCCTGGACGAAGTCAGCATGAGACCGCAGAGAGGGAAATGCAGGCAGGTGTTCATTTTTCTTTGCTTCAAAGCCTCATTTTTTCAATGGCTGAATTGGCTTATTCTGCGCAAGGCTCATCAAGACACTGACCATGAGCAAATTACAGTCAACGCAGACCACCAGAGCCTTTTAGGCCAGCATACACCTCATGGACTAGGTATCAAAAAATTAGAAGCGACTTAGGCAGCGGCAGCGGTGATGCAAACATTTTCCCTCAACCAAATCAGATTACAACCAATAGAAGACTCTGAACCACTCCTGCCCCTCGCTACTCCCAACAATGACTTGTGGATTTTACAAATTTACATGCATCGCCGCTTCTCATTTGATGATACCCAAGTACATGACGTCCATACTGGCCAATAAAACTCTGGTGGTCCACTTTGACTGTGCGGATAATTTGGATTTATGACGAACCTCGCCCAGAATAAGGCAATTCAGCCATTGGAAATAATCAGGCACTGAAGCAAAGAAAAATGAACACCTGCCTCTCTTCCTCTTTGCTGTCTCATGCTGACATCATCCAGGGTTTGATCTCTTCCTCTCCGCTGACCCATGTTGACTTCATCCAGGGTTCGATCCCTGGCGATGGAGGTAGTTTTGTAAATCCATAAGTCATTGTTGAGTTGTGGTTCAGGGTCTTCTATTGTCCAAGGACACCTCATTCAAACTGCCCCCGCAAAGGATACCAACATTTTGCGACAGGGCCTACACGCCTTTGCTTATAAGGTTTGACTTCTGCCCAAAACCACGCAAAACATAAAAACATGGAGGCCATACAAATTAAAAAGTAATCTGTTTATAAGCTGTAATTGAAAAACACGGAAGTAAATTGAACATTTTAGGGCGAAACAACATGGTGAGGGTCCGCAATGTTGCTTGTTAGAGACGAGCATAAAAGGATTTTAGGCGCATAACCTTGGCTTCTTGTGTACGATCACATATGGTAACATAGGCGGACGAAAATAGGTTGGTGCTAGCTAACGAAAATAGCTGGCTTAGTGCAGGGAGAAGAGAGAATTTTTTGCACTGACCGTGATGATGGATAGAAATGGATTACATACACAAGATTGGCAAGCATTAGCTCGGCTTCTGGCAGGACAAACACGCCAAGATGTTTATGCCTTTGTGGAAATGACGCACATGGACATTGACACTGAAAATGTGATCTAGCTTCGTCGTCTAAAAGGTAACATGTCTATTTCGGGCGTCGATTTCAGTGAAAAACATAATTTAGCTAAGAAAATTGGGAAAACAGAGCAAAACTAGGAGATTAGCTTGCATTTTCCCCACCGTCTGGGCTGCTATAACAAATTCCACACCAGTAGAAGACTAGCGAGGAGGTTTGCGCGTGATAAGGATTGGAATGAGGAGCACGAGCGCGGATTCAGACAGAATGAAGGACACGTTGCTGAGCGACTACGACCAGCCATTAAATCAGTTAGGACTAGCAGGTTTCTGTTTTTAGCCATTTATCAAGCTGACAAAGCTAAGAAATTCGTCTAAGAAGGTTTTTTAAAGTAAAAGCTCGTTAAAAAGATGTCGAAATTAAAGTTCGACGGGCGGAGACCAAGCTAAACGCTAATGGATTCTCTTTCGGTCTAGCCTCGCACAAATTATAAATGCCGTGAGAAATAAAAGTTGAATTTCGCGCCGTAAAATACGTTAAAGCGCTGTCGTACAGATCACTATGCTCAGCAAAAAATTTGGAAAAAGTCATGCTATTACTTCGAATTTACGATCTCTTTCCTCACTGGCTTATTGCTGATTTTTGGCGGGAATTCAAACTACAAACTAATGATAAGGGATGTTCGGCTGTCTAGACGAATCGTGTTGTTTTAGTTATGAATGCAGTTTTGATGAAAGATGGAGAAAATTAGGCTCGTCAAAATTCCTGAGGGATGTTCTCTGCTAGGACTACACGCAAGCTGATACATGTATGTCCGAAAGCAATGGAAAATAGCTTTTTATGACATGAATGGAAAACATGCGCATTTGATTTTTCGACAATTAGAAAATGTGAAATGAATTTTCAGGATATCATCAATGATTTTCAACGGGTGTGATCTACGCTAGAAATCAAAGTGCCGCAAAAATAAAAAAATTGATGAAGAAACACTCAAATGAAAATAAAGGATAAAAGCTGTACATTTTTGAGTACTGCGAAAGATTTTTATCAAGTGACATACACTGAATATTCTGAGATCGGTTGGGCACAACCATGTTCGCGGACGCCAAAGGAAAGGCGACTCGCGTGGTGGACGTTGCACAGTAGGACAAGACTACAAAATTTATTATTCCATAAACCTGTAAAAAAAAGGAAAAATTCACCACCAAAGAAAACTCACGACAAAAAAGACGTGCAAATTTACCAGTTTCCATGCACTAAAGCTAGTTGGGTAAGATTCATTTTAGAAGATTGCAAGAATAAGGACCGCTGCTATAACAAAATTGTCATTTCCACTTTTCTGGATTGATGGAAAAGTTTCTGTGCCAAACAATTTTACTAGGCTCGGACTCATCATCTACCTAAACATTCAATTAGGGAGATTTCCTCTTCGAAGAAACATCGATTTCTCCCATAGCGACAACTTATTAAAGGGCGCGAGTGAAAGCTTCTCGGGAACACTTGAGAAGAACAGCCAAACATTCCAGGCGGTGATACCTTGAATTCGCGCCAGAAATTTTCTTATGCCATTTTTAGCAGGTCAAAAACTCAGTGCGGAAACACAGAAAAGTCAAGATCAACTAAATCTCAAAATCAATCTCACAAATCTGCTTAGCCTGGCGACAAATAAAAAACACCGGCTAGAATGCAGTTTTCTAAACCGCCTCTTAAAAATGGCTTGCCTCAAAAAAAAGCTCGAAATTCGAATCCATGAAGGTTTTATGAGTGCTTCATGAGAGCACGATCATATTTCTAATTTTTAAAGCCAATTACTGAGAGCAGATCAAAAGACGTTGGTTCGAACTGACGAGTGAGAAGGCTATGGCCAGAATAAAAAAGGGCCTTCGCCTATTTTATTGTATAAAAAAAACACTTTTGATGTCCTGAATTTCTCATTTTCTAACATGAACTCATTTTTAAAAAAGTCCTTGAGCATTGCCAAGAATTTTTGAAAGCCAGGAACGCCAGGAACTATGCATTCACAAAACTTACAAAAACAAACCATTTTCAAAATTTAAATTTCGCGCTCTTTTTTTCTTCACTTTCTTCCCAACGGGTGGATCTGCAGAGATCTAAAAGATTGAGTAAAGAAAACATTTTCTTATTTCGTCTTGAAAAAGCTAGGGATTAGAAAAGCTCATTTGATTCAAAACTGACTCAATAAAAACGCAATTTCGTCTTTCAGAGAGCAGTCGCAGTGCGTTCGATTTTGAGGGCAAAAGTTTTGAAAAACCGCCATAAAAAATATACTGTTTAGTCCACCAACCGTAAATGCCACGATAAGAGAAATCGTATTTGGTACACCATGCACTTCTACGTTTTTATATGCATTGGAGAAATTATTTTTCCTATTAAAAAACAAAAAACGGATGCAAAAAATTTTAAAAAGCTTTGAATGTAGCGCCATTTAATCAAACACAAGGATAATATATGGTGGAAACTGCGTTAGGTCATGGAAGCCCTGAAATTGAAGAGGATTATTTTTGATCCAATGACAAAAAAGCTGCTTTTATACCGCATAATTACTAGAACATGAAGGCATGGAAATTTTCCCTTCTGCTACTTACTACACATCATTAGAAAACTTTTCACAATTTGAAATGCACGGCTATCAGAAAAAAGCTTTTTTTTGATTACCTCGTTCGAAGTCAACTAAAACAGGGAATGTTCTTCGCAGTCGGAGAGAAGCTTTCTTAAAATTAGCAAAACGCAGGAAATGAATCCGTAAGAGCAGACTGATTGCATGCACACTCGTCTCAGCTGACTATGAGATGACTTAGAGAAAACATAGAACACACTTTCTCAGCCAAATATGATGCGAGACCTACCCACTTTGCAGAGCCTAACGGGCCTGCCTGTTGGCAAAGTGGTACTGATTAGCGAAAAAAGCAGTGATTATGCGAAGCTCCCGCAACATGAAATCGTCTGCAACGAAGCCATCTCTCATGCACGGCTTGAACAACATGAGATTTCAGTTCGTACTGTATGGGTGCTGCCAGAAAAGTCACATGGCTAGGCTACTAATTTAGTTGACTGGAACAAACATCCTGAAAAAGTAGACCCTGTGGCAAAAACGCCATTCTTTGCAATTTTTCTGTCAGCCGTGTATTCCTGATTTTACAAATTTCGTACAATTTATTGAATTTTTAGTTTCCGATACAAGATAATAAAGCAGAAAGATCAGATAAATTTGAAGTCATGCCTGCTAAACTCAGACTCAAAATCCATCAGGCGATTATGCTGAATACTTACAGATTACGTGTGGGTTGTGGGTACAGTGTTGTGTGGGCTCTTTGAGCATGTAAGTTTTCGTAGGTGAGTAGCGTACTGCACCTCACCGTCACCGTCACCGCATCGAGATCGGATGTTAATAAATTTGCTATACCATGTGTTTAATCAAATCTGTCCTCTGCAACTGAGCGCAATAAGAGTCTGAAATAAGATGTCAGTTAAAATATTCTCAGTCTTCGTACATTATGCTGCTGCTTTTCGGATTATCTGCCATAGTTATCTATGACTTAGACTAGAGAACACAAAAACTGAAAGAGCGTAACTGCTGGCATTTGTTCGAAAAACATATATTTAGATCCGCGGCTCAAGCAATATCAAATCTGTATATAGGAAGAGAGTCACATACGATATATACATACAGAGATACAGTGATGAATATATATATATATATGTGCGTGTGTGTACATATTTTCCATATATGTTTAATATATGTATATATATAAATGTATATATATGTATATATATATATATAACTACAATGAACATTGCAAATGCATTTAATACATGCACTGTACTTTACACTACCTCGTATTCACGAGTATAGAGCGAATATGTGTGCAGGCACTGTCAATATATGGCGTCACACATGTTGTTATATACTGTACTGTGCGTGTAATGTTCATGTTCATGTATTACCGCATCGCCAAACGCTTATGCGCACTTAAGGGTGAAGGGACACATTTTACACGAAATGATTTACCAGCCTGCGAGTCGAACACTCGCCCGTAACTCCGCACCCGGCGTGACAGACAGACGCCTAACCCACCAGGCCACTAGGACGGTGGGCTAGGCGGTGGGTGGTGTAATGTGTATAAACTTTACGAATCATATATTACTTCGACAACCAAAGAGAGCACCTATATTTGCATTGAATACATTATTTATCATGGAACACTATCCAGTAATTAATACTCTAGAAATGTTAAAACGACATACTGACTTTCGCTAGGATATAACCTTGGCTGTAAGAAATTTTAAACTTGGAATTATATTTGCTTTTGAATTTCCCTCCCACCATTTACTTGGATTTGATCTTAATCTTTGGACTTGACAAGAAGCAGGCATAATGATACACCACGCTACAACCGCACAGCATTCCTCTAAGTGGCATAAATGAACCCGTCGACGTCTCTACTTGCCCACGTGACATAAAATATCCCACGAGGAGTTTAAATGTAATCGAGCAAGGTTTTATTGCTTGATTTCTTGAAAGCATTAAACTACGCTTGGATCGATTTTTATTTGCTGATAATACTATACATAAGCTTTTCGACACACTTTGTGTCAATACTACAGGCAGAAAACGATATCAAATTATTGAATATTTTATGTCAGTCCTAGCCAACTTTTTTGCAGCCTCCTCATGCCGCACCTTGCACCTGCCACGGCCGACATCCCACAGCCCACAGCTGATGACAGACGTAAAAAAGAGGCACGCAAACAAGCTCAAAAACGAAATCAATGGTTGAAAAATTTTTTTAAAAGTGTCAATAAAAACATTATAGCTTTTCACCAGCGGTACCTCCACCATTTTTTCATTTTTCCTCTGCTCAGAATTTGAGAAGAAGTGCTTCTGGTCAATAAGAGCAGCTAATACTCGTACTTACTCCTCAATGTACTACGGCACTTGAATTTTTCAAGGCGACCTTACCTGGGCGTACATGACATCCTTCCTTTTCTCACGTCAGAATAAGAAAAATCGAAACGTATACAGTAGAAGTTCATGAAAAAAATAAAAACCATCTTTCCGTTAGACGAGTGTGAAGAGAATAACAGCAGGAAAATCGTTCCACGCTGGATATCTGTCATTGACGTCATATCTGACCATGACTCTGGTCGTGCTGCCAATAGTGCATTGGCCCTATCTATCCGCCTCATCCCATGCAAAGCTCACTCGCTGAGAAAAGTATTGTTTTTTTTAAAGCCTACTTGTAGTTTTGAAAAAATCTATCAACGAAAAATTTAGAGTTGGTTTTTTTTCGAACGATATCGATCAGAATTGTGGATGGGAATTCTAATGAGACTTAGCAAAGTACGAGGTGGCAAAATGGGCCGTGCACAAATCACTGTCTGGCCATACTACTCACCATGTTCGTATTAAGGGACGAAAATCAATTTTCTTTGGGGTCAAATTAATGAATAGACGTCAGCCGAGCGAATGCAATCCGCTTCCGATATGTGCTCCGGGGGTTCGTAGGCTGAACAGTGAAGAGGAGACGATGAAACCTGCGCCGCACTAGAAATTGAGCTAGGGAGTGGCTTAATAGATACTGATGGATTGACGAATCTCGGAACAAAACTGCTCCTAGCGATATTAAATATACTCGCGCAGCACTCGGTCCAGGCAGACTGATCTGATCAGGGACTGTTTCTGAACATTTTCTGTGGTTGTCGAAGAAAATTGAAACAAAAAGGGGACGGGGACGTGGGATTTTCCAGGAATAATAGAACATAAAACAAAGACTAGTCTGCTCTTACAACGTACCTAAACTTGGAATGACGACAAGCTATTGAAGGTCTTCAGACCCGCCCACTCGATAATGAGACCGTGCCATATTCTGTTTGCCACTCATGGCGTCAATTTATCAGAGAATAAGCAGCTGATTGTGAGTACAATAATATGAAGCAGACGAGAGGAAAGAGCAAAAGTTAAGGAAATAAAAGTGGCCAGACAGTAAATTGTGCACAAGGAAAGGTCTTTGGAGAAAATGCCTTAAAAACGTTATTCTCGACATTTGCAACAAGTTTCCGTCAGAGCTAAAAAGCACGTTAGCTACAAGTTTTCATGCTGCCGGATCGGTTGACGGGGAAAAAGGAAAAAGTAACTACTGGAGCGCTTACCTTCTGTCTAATCTACTCAGCTGGTCCGCTACTCATACATTTCGGAAGCTTATGACATTCTGGTGCTGTCCCGCAAGCGACATCATCAATGCTGGCCACAATTCAAGGAACAAGGCAAAGATATGAATCTAAACACGCATATTCGGGTCAATACTTCACTTATTAGAAGAAGCACGATAAAAAATCGAATGAAAGTGCAGAAATGCAACAGAAAATCGACTCCTCAATGGAAAATGTGGGGTCGATGGCTCTTCGACTGAAAATCGAAAATATCAGGCCAAAAACCACCCATATTTCCGATCTTTGACATTTCTTGGCTAGGCTGAAGAAGGTCTCACCACCGAGAAGAAACCCGAGGGTAGATCCGTTCAGTTTCTCAGCGAGATCTTTGGAAGATCATTTCTTGGTTACTTCTTACAATAAGTTGGCTCTTTGTCAGATTCTGATGTCTGCTTTGATCTTCGCAAGAACTCACCAGGATTGTTCGAGAAAGTTTTTGTTTGAGATCTTTCCCAGCACCTCCAAAGATTTATAAAAGACTTATTTTCATTCTTGGAAGTTTCGAATTCAATCAACAAAAAAGTTTGATCACGAGTATTATTCCTTCTTTCTTAAAGTTATCTTGTCAATATCTGCAATTCGAGATTCAACTTACGCCCAAATTCTTAATGAAAGTCCTGCCAAAACACCTTTATTAAAATGCTGAGGTTGCTGATTCTGGTGATGTTTTACTTAAAGTTTTTTCTTTTAGGTCGCCAGTCAAAAGAAAATATCGTTTTTCTGATTTTATTGGAACGCTTTTTCGAAGAAAAAGATGAACAAGCCACATAATAAAAGGGACAGAACTAAATGCAGCTACGCCATTGGGATTCGAGGCAACCGCGTTTCCAATTTATCGCATTTATCACGCATGTACTAACAAATGGTCAAGTTAAAGCTCGCTGGTTTTGCTGGCTCGCTGGTACAGATTTTGTCATTGCTAAGCAAGAAAGGTCAGACTTCCTTCCCTTCTCAAAGCTATCTTGTTAAGATCTGCACTGAATCTCACTAAGATCTTTGCAACGAAATCAGGAAGACTTGGTGAGAAAAATTGCAAAGATCTTAGCAATACAGCAAAAAATGGGAAATTGGGGCAGGTAGCGCAGTAGATAACGCGCCGAGATAAGTAAGGGAATAAATTTGCGATAAAAGCCAATGGCATATTTGAATATCGCGCCTGTTGCCATTCAAAGAACCAAAAAGTTTGAATCTTCATTTGAGGAAGACACTTTTTGTTGTCTTATGGCTTATCCAACTCATTATTTTGAAGCTGAATTTCGCTTTACGTATTTCAGAAACTTTTTCTGCCGATTTGCTGGTTAATAGTTTGCGAGCAGCGGCGAATTTTCCCTAAGAAACATGTTCGTTATTCCTAAGCCTGAAAAGCAAACCTGAAGTGCAGCTGAAACTTCAGGTCAACGGGTCTTGGACAACCTGTCATGAAGAGTTGCAGTCGCTTGCGTAGTAGAATAGGTGTGCTTGGCCTGTGGAGAAGGTAGTGCTTTATGCATGAAGCAGAATGTGGATGCCGTGACTGGCCGCCTTATGCAGCTTATCAGTTGCCTTCGTTGGCCGCTCGATACGCTCCCAGGCGAGGCAGAAGCCGGGTTGATGTCTCAGGGACCTGTGACCAGGTGACCTGCCTGAAGCGTTTTTGAGAGCAGCCGGATTGAAAGAGTTTTTGATCAGATTATGCGAAGTACTTGTAATTTCCCTTATTTGGTCTATTTTTCTTGGGTCCACAGTCCTAATTACGGCGATTAGAACAAAGACCAGTTCTTAGACGCTGAAGGTAAACATAAAACCGGTTTTTATAAGGAAAAGACGCACACGGCTAACCTGTTTCCACACGGACCAACTAAGGGTTGAAAGTTTTATCTTTTCAGATATAGGGCTTTTCCGCTTATTGCACTTGCTACTACAAAACGATCTCCAGTGAAACCTCTTCCGTCAAAGGCCTCTGCTGCTTTTCGTCAGCCAGCACACAAAGTGCGAGAACGGAGCACAGCATTACTGAATCGCTGCAGAAAAATGGTTGCCCCCCGCGCAGTTACGACCGATTCCGCCCTTGCTTATTGGATATGCCAAACTTTATGCATTGTAAGAGAGTGAATTCTTGCTATTTCAAGGGTAAATTAATTGTGGCAAACTCCATCGTTTCATTTGCTAATGTACGCATACTCACTAAACGGGATGAATGTTTCCATTCTATGAGCAGCAGCGACAGTCCAGAGTGCATATTCAAAATCAAAATGGGTGACGATTGAAGTGGGCATTGAAGTACTAGGAGAAAAGTGGACGATGTACGCATCAGCTACACACATGAGGTTATGCTTTTGATTGTGCATCATGCACAGTATCTTTTCTGCAGTGATTGACTGTATACACGCTGCGTTTGGCTTACCGTCTCAGAAGCCCGAACATGGGCAAAACCTCCAGAAATTCTAACCCGTTTCCGACTTTTTCCTGTATATGAGTAAGTTGTTTTCCTAAAATTCCACTTGCAATACCCAAAAGAGCACAAACTTCCTTCAAAATGACTGTCCCTGAGCCTGTGGCCTATTCTTACACAATTTCAGAAAACAAGATCCAAGTTCCTTTAACTTAGCGCGAGTTCTTTTAAATCAACATGTTCGACTTGCCTCTGGCCAGGCTGGAAAACAGGTTTTTCGTTCGTCTGACGTACGCAACGAGTATAAATGAGCACGAGCGACTTGAGAGATTCACACTGTTTACGAGTCCCAGCCTCAAACTCTGACTGGAATGATGACGAGCCACGAGGAGTCCTATGCCAAGTTTCACAACGATACTCCATCGAATCCGTCCGGCCCCCCTCTCCCACCACCCTACACACAGTTCGAGGTGGACAGACGCAACCATGAGAATGCTCGACGAAGCAAGAAATTGACCGTCGTCGAAATGGTTTTGTCTTGTTTGTTACTACTTTTCGGCATAATATCCACGGCTTTAGCTGCTTCGATTCACCACTGGTCAGTGTCAGCGTGCGTTGTGGGGACGAGTATTTGGGCACCAGTTTTTGGAATCATAACAGCTGGTCTCGGATTGGGAGCACTGAATCGTGGAAGTTATGACAAAAAATGTCTACTGACAGCTCATTTTGTCATGTGCATAATCAGTTCGATTGGGTTTGGCATCCTGGTCATATTTGCATCCGTATGTTTATCGACAGCGTCCTTCTTGCCTACGTTATACGCGCGTTTGCGAGATAATGACGACGCATACTACTACTCGTATTATGCAACTGTTCGAGCTGGTGTCCCAGAAGCAATTTTGACTTTGGAGGCATTTATTCTTATCGGAGCACTGGCACAAAGTAAGTTGACTGATATCCATATATAACAGGCTCATTTTTAGGTTTTTGTGCTAAAAATTCCTTATCTGCACCACTAAATCACAGAACTGAAAAATGAGCGCGAAATTTAAAATTTTAATTGGGTTGCGTCATGATATCTGCAGAGGAGCTTTACATTTTGATGCGGTGTGGTCACATAAGAACCAGGGATTACGCTCACAATATTACAGGACAGGAACCAAGTTTAGGGCCGCCATATCCTTGCGTTACAGTAGGACGTCTAAACTGATTGTAAAACCGCGCATTTCAACGGCTAGTTTGGCTCATTTTTGCTTCGCCGGACCGCATGATCATTGGTCTTAAAAGACAAGAGCACGAAAATTGTATGGTGGTTATGAGCCCCAATAATTCCACAACTCAAGGGACCCAATACTGAACCTTTCTCCAAATATTCAAATTTCGCGCGTTTTACCACATTTCGTGCCCCTCCAGATTCACACGGTTCGACTACTCTGCGGAAGTAAAAGTGCTAATAGGATTTTGGTCGCGCAAGCATGTGTGCTTGCTTATGTTTGAGACTTCCTGCTGTCAGTGCGATATACAATATGCCTAAATAAACAACCATCTAATGGATCGGGCGCGAAGAGGAAACCAGTCAAGTTTAAATGTTCAGAACACCTGACTTGGCCAAGTGCACATTACCTAGGTACTGTGAATAATTAAATCCTCATATTACCAATGGGTGCAACTGGAATTCTGAACCGTAAACCTAAATCCCCTCAAAATGTGTGAAAGCAAATAAATACAGATAAAAAGTTTCTCTCTTTTTTTTGCCTTTGACATACCAAATGTTTTTTAGTGATCGCAAACATCGTATCAGCAGCCTTCATATGCCGATATTGGTGTGGTAATAGCAAAAGCAATGCGCCTACTGTTGTCTACATTGCTAGTCCGGATGGCAAGGGACAAATGCAGGCTGTTACCATCCCTCAAGGGTCCAAGGTGAGAACAAATGCATCATCGTGTCTGGGCTTTTGTAAATATATTTTAGTTTCAGGTTGTATTTTTGCAAGGAAACAATATTGTAAGCGGCCCAGAAGCTCCGCTGTTCCACTAGGTGGAATATGACACGCTGGATGGCAGGATTTTGCTTTTTTGTTAACGGAATCATAATGCTTAATATGCTGTCAAAAATTCAATTGTTATTTATAATTTCGGGTTTCGGGGATGGAGGAGCTTAGGGAATTAACAACCGAACTTCCTCAAATATGGCCTCTCCTTCCTGAAACTTGCAGTACCACAACCAGTATTTTTAGTGACTGATCAGACGTTTTCAGTGCTTCTTCGAAAGCCATACTTGGAATAAGCTAAGGGTTAGTTGAGGGAGTACAGTACAATATGTCTGTTTAGTATTAGCCGTGTCTTGTTGCAATAAACTGCGAGGTTTCTGTGCATTTCGTGTAGAACCTGTGGCAAAATTTGGCCGCCATAATGTTAGAGTGTCAATATCACAACTGAATTTTAATTTTTTTGTAACTTCAACAGCAAGAAAGGGAATTTTTGCAGGCGAAGGTAAAGAAAACATCTGCATTATTATTTCACACTTTTTTATAATTACAGTGTAAGTAGCACCTAAAATAAAACAGCGGCATGCAATCCCGCGCACTGCACACATTTTGCCGCGGCTATAAACAGATCATTCGTGGAGCGAATTACTGACGATATCACTACACCATCAAGACCTGGATAGCCAAATGTGTGGGCAGGTGGATGAGAGTTGAAAAAAACAACTTTCGTTAACGGCCGTAACCAAAACTCGAAAAAATTGTACTTTCACTTTCGTGGCTATTAAATTTTAGCGATGATTCAAGCAATTTTCGTGTATCTCTTGCCAAAGTGTTCGTGGAAAGGCTACCCTTTCATCAACCACAGTCCACACATAAGGTTGACAAAACATCAGCAAGGTATACCATTTCCCCAGCATTTGCACCTTGGTCGTGGCTTAGAGAGGTTGAGGCGTCTGTCTCTCATGCTAGGTACGCCCTAATAGGGGTGGGTTCGACTCCCGCTTGGTCAAAAAATCCTTGCCATTTTATGTGGTCCTTGGACCTCGAGTGCGCTGAGTAGTGCTTGGCTATGGATAAAGTATAGCCTGGCATGTGACTAGGCACAACTGGCTCATATATGTCATCACCTCTTTGAAAAAACTTGAATGCAAAGATAAGGTTGGGAGAATAGAGGATTGTATGCCAAGACTAATCTGTTTTTACGTACCACTCTATCAAGATATAGTCAGCTCAGCTCTGGTCTTGACGACGATCAAACTTCAAAAAGCGAGTGGTCAAAAAGGTTCCCAAGAAAGAGGGTTCATTGTCCTTTCAATCTACACTATTCAGACAATCAGTTCATCTGGTATGGTCATACTGCAAACTCCATCGCCTTGGTGGTCATCAAGGAAGCGGCAAACGGCTTTGCGCAAAATCCCCATGTTATAAACGGCTTCTTATAGCACACCTGCAAGCCTGTCTGCTGTCCGCGCCATCCTCTGGCATGCTACAGAAAAACGATGCCAAACTCGATGGCAGACCAGGAATAACTGCCATACAGAATTTCCGTCGACAAAGAATCTGAAACTTAGTTTTACACAAGTGCGCTCCATCATCATAGCCATGCGCCATGGCCCTGCGCCCCTCCGTCTGTCGCAGACATTTATCTCCCCTCATTTCATCCCCGTCGCCTGGCGATCGATTTCGACTCGCCTGGCAGCTGCACTCTTTTCGTCCTAGAAAAGGACTATCACAGCCAGCGGCTTTCGAGGGAACTGGGCTTGGCGCAATCAAGTAGAGCGGGTTGAAGAAACCCAGTTTTTCGAACCCAAAGACGCGAGTGGATTTCAGTAAAGCGGACTCTTTAATGGCGTTATATAATTTTGCCTCTTTACAATTATGACGAGTCAAGAAGAATCCGATTCAAAATTTGAGGATCAACCTCCTTCATATCCGTCCGCACCACTTGCCCCACCACCAGTCCCACCTCCGCCTTACACCTCTGTCGATGGGGGCAACAGAGCCAATTTTGACAATGCTCCTCGCTGCAAAAAATTAGCCAAGGTCGAACTGGGCTTGTCTTGTTCCCTACTCATCCTGGGTATAATCTGCACAGCACTGGCTTCTGTCGGCGGGTCAAGTTACAGAGTGAGCAGCGGCATATGGGCACCTTTGATTGGAATCGTAGCAGCTGGTCTGGGATTAGCAGCATTCAAAAATGAAATTCACGACGACTGTTTGCTGAAGGCTCATTTTGGCACGAGTCTAATCAGTTGTGTCGCGAGTCTTATTATGGTCGCTTGTAATTGCGTGGGCATTTCGGTACGCACCAGTTTTTCATCTGGAAGTATTCCAGTAGGCGTCCCGGAAACATTAATGGCGGTCAATGCGCTTGTTTTTATCGGAGGATCGGCGCACAGTAAGTTCAAAGCCAGTCAGTTATGGGGATCACTCCTACACAGGAATTTTAAGAGGTTCTTCAAATGTTTCACAAGCATTAGAGTTTCAGCAGATACCTGAGGGTATATGTTTTTTGTTAGCCGTGCATTTCAAACACTCATTTTAATCTCTATACTACCCTAAAAGTGACTTGAAACTTTCAAATACCATCATGGTAGCGAATTCTTTAATACTCCAATTTTTCGTGGCCATAAAATCAATTTAAAGCAGAGAATGCAGGATTGGCTAAATGGGTTGCATTGATTGCACGGCTAACAGAAAGAAAATTAAGACAAAATGGAACACACAGACGCGGGGTGGACGGACAAAAATTTTGAAAGATGCACAATTTCTGACCCCCTCAAACTGCCCGAGGTGCAATATCTACTGTAAGATGTCATAAATTCTTCATTGATACTTTTTAGCGATTGCGTGCGCAGCGTCAGCAACTCTGATATGCCGGTATTGGAACTTCAGAAACCTGGGAACATTCGTCTACATTGCTGGTCCAACAGAAGGCGGACAAGCTCCGACACTTACATTGCCGGAAGGATCTAGGGTAAGGAATAAGTACACTTCAATTTTTTCAGTCAAGACAGCTGCAAAAACATGAGCCCTGACTGGGAGTTGAACTCTTGCTTCTGGGATCACTGGGAATCTAACCCGCAAGTTTTGCATTGTTTCAAATGTACATGTGCCGCCCTACTTTTCAGGTGGTCTATATGCAAGGACGCCCCATGACCCGGCATGAAGCTCGGATGTTTCGCTAGATGGTTCAAGAAATGCACAAAGAATTAATTTTCAGTGTGCTTCTATCACGTGCGCGGTATTCGCCATGTCATGGTACACAATATGTTTTACTGTCTTGCCTTTTCTATTAGTGGCAGTAGTGTTGTAATGTGTGCGCTCATGATAATCCTATTTACTTGCCTGATCTTTGTGACTTCGCACGTCTGGTCTCTTTATATTCTGTTGTGGCTGAAACATGACTGGTCTATCTTCAGAGACAGTTAAGACAGTCAGCTGAATGAGTAGCTGCCTCAATGTCCCATACGGAATCAATAGTTTCTCAGTAGCACATCCATGGGTACTTGACGGCGAAGGCTCGCGTTATAAATGAAGTAATTACCCGGACGTGAGGCGAGTCGAACACTCGCCACTGGCGCGAACCCTGGCGTGGACGCTGTATGACCCGACAGGCTGCTCGATTTCTTAGATATGCGTGCATAAAGTTATAAATAGTTGAAGGACCGAGTTCTTTCCACTCTGGCAAGTCGTTCGGCCACCCTAATTTTTCCACCCATCCTTGCGCTCGAGCTTACATGAAATGGACTCGCTTAAATGTACAATAGCCAAACAAACCATAAATTTGATTTTGTCCGAATGTTCTCCACTGCATATTTCCAGCATCAAGTGAACGCTATGCATTGCGCAATATCATATGCTCATGCTGTATAGGCCTTATGGCATCCATGCAAGCCAGTCTGCTGTCCGCGCCATTTTTTGGAAAGCTATTAAACAGAAGGAATGCCAGCTTCGGCTGGTTCACCAGGCAATTTGATGGATACAGCTGTAATGCAGAATTTTCGCCGACAAGAATCCGAAACTTAATTTTACTCATGTGCGCCCCCCCCCCGTCCACTCACCGGGCATCTCGGTCCAGTCATTTCCATGCTGTCCCAGTCGCTCGCAGGGCGACCAACTCCGCTCCGATTCTTAGCAACTGCACTCACTTCGTCTTAAGAAAGGACTTCATACGACAGGCACTAACACAAGCTTTGGCGTTCACTTGGCGCAACCGACTACCGCCAGGCCGGGCGAAGAAAAACCAGTTTTTTGAAATCCAGCAGGCACAAGTTGGTTTGGCAAAGCAGATTTTATTCTTGACGGCCTTGTAGGGTGTTGGGAATTTTTACTGTTTCATAATTATGACTACCCAAGAGGAATCCAATTCCAAATTTGAGGAGCAGCCTCCATCATATCCGTCCGCACCACCAGTCCCACCTCCGCCTTACACCTCTGTCAATGGGGGCAACAGAGCCAATTTTGACAATGCTCCTCGCTGCAAAAAACTAGCCAAGGTCGAACTGGGCTTGTCTTGTTCCCTACTCATCCTGGGCATAATCTGCACAGCACTGGCTTCTGTGAATCGGTCATCTTACGGATCAGGCGCCAGCATATGGGCACCTGTGATTGGAATCATAGCAGCTGGTCTGGGATTGGCAGCATTGAGGAATGAAAATCACAACGAATATTGTTTACTGAGGGCTCATTTTGCCATGACCGTAATTAGTGCCTTTACATCCGCTATTTTGGTCCTTTTTATGTGCGTGTCGTTTTCGCTGCATTCAGTATTGACCAAGCCAGATAATTCATCTGGAGGGATTGCAGTTGGCGTTCCAGAAGCATTATTGGCATTCCAATCGCTTCTTCTTGTCGGAGCATTGGCGGAGAGTAAGCTCATCTTTAATTGATTATCTCAAACCTAGCGAGCGAAGTCCATTTTGGTAATGCTGAAGTAGGGATGGGGTAACATCGTAAAAATCAGTTTTTTAAAGAGCTTCATCCTCGAATGATCCAGTTCGTGGAATCCTGCGGGTTTAGGTAGAGTATTTCTGTTAGCCGTGCATTTCGCGTTCCGTGTTTTCCCTTGATAAAACGGCAGACGAAATTTTCAGTTGCCGCCATAAGGATAGCGAACGCAAATTCCAACAAAGTCATTATTTTTGAAGGCCATATGATCAGGACAAACAGAGAAAGCAGGTTAGCTGCAGCAGCACGGCTAACAGAGAACATATGTAAAATGGAGAACCAGTGTAGGTAGTTTAGGAGAAAAATGTTTGGAGAAAAATGGAGCCTGCTTGCTGCTTCGAGTCGAGAATACGCAAGATGCAGAATTAGTTTCGCTCAAATATTCAGTCACAATATCTCCTTGTTCCGCGTGAAACTCGGTGCCACTTTTCATGATTTCCTTACTGACATTTTATAGCGATCGCGTGCATGATATCAGCGGTTCTGATATGCCGATATTGGTGGGCAAACCACCGAACCACGGGGACATTTATCTACATCGCTGGTCCAACACAAGGCGGGCAAGCCCCGACTGTTACAGTTCCAGAAGGATCTAGGGTAAGAAAGGAGTGTATGACAATGTTTTGATTACGAAATGAAGAAAATTTGAGGCGTGAGAGGGAGTCTAACATCGACTGGTGCGATCTTGAACCTGATCCCCGATCTTTATCTGATAAAAAATTTATCAGCGATGGCGTACAGTAACTTGTGCCACCTTTCTCCTCCTGAAACGATTCTCTGAAGGGATCACGAGAGAAGGGATTTCGTGTGGATTTTGATGTGTCCATTACAGCGCACCAATGTAATACAATAATTCTTAGCAGATAATATAAGAAAAATGATTGTTGATGCTATGCTATTTACTCTCTTGCCTAATACTTATCAGTGCACTCAAACGGCAGAGGACATGTGAAGAAAGAACAATAAAACGAAGTGATCCAGCGGTCGGACCAGATTAGGAACCACCTCTCGGATTGGTGGCTTGGTCGATGCTGGACGGGTTTTGAACCCGCAACTCTCTGATTACTGAGATTTAAGCTAACAAAATTTGCACTTTTTCGAATACGCATACAGTGCGTGAATCTGTACCGCACAAATTTTCAGGTCGTGGTTATGCAAGGACGCCCGATGACTCGCAATGAAGCCCGGATGCTTCGTTAGCAGGCGCAAAAATTCTCCACAGAATTCATTTTCTGGGTGCTCTTTTATCAATGCGCAGTATCAGCCGTGTCGTCTTGCATAATACGTTTTAGTTATCGCCCCGCCTATGCTATCCATAGTGTTGGAATTCGTGCGCTTAGGATTATCTTACAGTATTACTTGCCTAATCTTTGTAATTTTTCGCATTTCGTGCCCCTTTTTTACGGCTGAAACATCTTAACGACTCGTCTAATATGTTTTGAAACAGTAAAGACAGCTGCTTGACAGTGGGTAGTTTCTTCGATATTATGTGCAATAATGTCTCTGTAGCACATTATATCGAATGCGCGCGCTCGACGGTAAGAAGGCACACCATATAAAGAAATGACCTACTGACTGTGTCGTGGTCTAGCGGTAAGGCGTCTGCCTACCACGCTGGGTGCGCGGACAAAGAAAGGTTCGACTCCCGCCTGGGTAAAAATGATTGGCAAGTTATGTGTCCCACGACTATGTAGTCCCAGGCCAGTAGAAGGTACTGTACCAGGTAATTTAGCTAAAGCTACTTTAGCATTTGCCCAGGGGCACTCTAACAGGGTCAAGGTAGACGAGTCTGTTCAAAGTCCCCACAGAACTGGCCCCTACATACAGTGTGCATACTACTTTCCTTTTCAAGCTTCCGAATTGTCAAGTTCATCGTAGCAAGCGTGAAACTCGCAATCAGTTTTTCACTTTTGCAGGTTTTTTGTTGTCAGTGGGGCTACGATGCCATGTGTGTGCAAGCTGTGATATTGAAGCGCACCTATTGACGCACTTTCAGACTTTTTCAACCCCGCTGCCAGCTCGCCGCGGATATTTCTTTTTTCTGGCGATGATATTGAATAGTTATTGGCCGATGAGGGGTTGGACAGAAAAGTCTGAAAATGCGTTCAATGTCGCAGCTGGCAAACACGTCGCGCCAAGTCCATATAAGCAACCCATGGCTATAATTGCTAGAAAAGCTTAGTTCCAAAATAGACGAAGCGTGAAATTTAATTTTTTTGTCATAACTAGTCGGGATGAAGCAAAGCTTTGCGAGCAGATATATTTCACGTTCGAAATGGATTGCGATTGTGATAGCTTTCTAAAAAATCTTCTACTGCCAGCGAATAAATAATCTGACGCACGCTTTGCGCTGCTCCGATTTTATTCCATCTAGCTGAACCATTTTATGGTCTCTCCAGTATCCTATTCCTTGAATGTACCCATGGGGCAACCTAGAAACAAGATAATGCTGGTGGTAGAAAAAAGGTTAATGACAATGGGGTCAGATAAAAAACGTGGGTCGAATTTGGGGCCCGAGGAGCTACAGGTGATAAGTGCAAATAACGAGTCGATAGAATGCTTCGATGTCGTGCCATAGCGAGAGAGGCAGGCGACTTAAGCGCTGAGCCACGACCTGGACACAATAGCTGGATATACTTTTTGTGAAAGACAGCTTACAGAATACGACTTTATTTATTTAGTACACAGTATACTATACTATATTTTCTACAGTATACTCAACGGAAAAAACATTTTTCGTTGAGTTGTTTCGGTTAGATGACCCAATCAGCTAGATGATTCCTTTTCACCATGTCACGCTCTTCATGGCGCTGGGAACAAGAAAGCTTCATTTCCGTTCTCTTTTGACAAAGCAAAAGTACAGACAATAGCAGGTAGGCTGGGCAAACCTCGCCTGCTGGTCCATATCACCACGAGATGGGAGTCTCGCCAACTTGGAGGACACTTTCAACTTTGCCGCTTAATATCTAGAAATAAGTGTGAGCCGGAAACTTTTCGCGACAGCCATCCGATGCCTCACGCTGATGTGCCGCTGATCGAATAAGACTGAAAGTCAGTGAGCTGTGGCCAGTATCGCCCAACCACTTCTGAAAAAACGTTTTGAGCGAAAATCGAGCTTGCATAAAAAGTGCAGTTGCGTTACTATCACCATTCATAAAGACATCGAATTAACATAAGAATATAGGGTCAAAAATTTTAGCTTCGTCGTCTATGTTTTTCAAGGCTCAGCTTAAAGAAAGCCAGTCTTGAAAATTGAAATCGACCGTCTGTGTTTGATTTCCTCAGGGAACGAAAGGCTGTCTTGCATAGTTTCGAAGCATGTAAATGATCATGGGTCAGTTGTAAATCATGCAGGACAGGCAGGGGCACTTTTTTATCAGTTTTAAAATATCGATTTTCTAACCCTTTAGCGTAAGCTGGTTTGTCGTAAGCGTCAAGAGCACTGACTTTTTGTGTCCACGATCAGCGATGACAGAATACGAGCTACCGCCGATAGCATTGTGCAGTATAGGTGATCGTGAGGGATACTGATCGATCGATCGTAACTGAACGGTAGAAAAAGCTCCCATCTGATCGCTTTGTCAAAAAACGCATATAGGAGGAAATTTCTTAAAAGTGTGTCAATACCATTTATTCGTGGATGACGCCTAACTTTTTTAAGATATCTGCCAAGTGTAGGTGTGATCGCCAGCGTCGTTTTATAGTTGCTTATTCAGCCACGCCCATCATTTTATTGTGAGCAGAACAACAACTCCTCTTGTCTCTGTGACTGGTAAAAAAATGGATTTCCCATGCGCCTGAGGTTGTTTGTAACATAAAGAAAGAAATTATCAATACATTTGGAGGTTCCGTAACCTGAAACAAGATTCGAATATGAGGACATAAATCTTTTTGACCAAAGCAGGTTTCGAATAACTACCTAGCGAGTCTACAAGAAAACGTTTGTATCGAAGCAATAGGCCATATAAAGAAGTTTTACGATAGTAGTCGTGCTTTTCTTGCTTTGAAAATTTCAAGCTTGTGAAAATGAGCCAGGAATCGTACAGATTTGTTGGCGAAGTTTCGTCAAATCCAACCATATTTCCAACTGCACCCGCCCACACAACTTTCGACGTGCCTAAGCGTGATTCCGCAAAGTTGCTGAATAGCAAGAAGCTGACCATTGTAGAACTGCTATTGTCATGTCTTCTACTGTTACTGGGCATAGTGTCCACTGGGCTGGCTGGTTCTCTCAGTCATTGGTCCATGAAAATGTGCATTATAGGCACTAGTATATGGGCACCAGTTATTGGAATCATTGCTGCTGGCCTGGGCATGGGAGCCCTGAATTTTGGAAATCCTAACAGGAAATGTTTACTGACGGCTCATTTTGCCATGTGCATAATAAGTGCGGTTGCATTTGGTATTTTGATCATTACTACATCCATTTGCTTGTCGACAGCAAACTATTTGCTCCAATTTTACGACTACCGTCGGGTTTACTATCATGATGGCTCCCCTTCCAACAAATTTTTTTTAGATGGTGTTCCTGAAGCAATACTTGGGTTTGAGGCGTTTATTCTGGCTGGCGCGTTGGCTCTGAGTAAGTGCTAACCTGAGGACATCCTTGTTCACTCCCTATGAGGGGTCAGGCTAGCGGGTGATAGCTAGGCGAGGGAGGCTCAATTTTTTGCGTGGCCTTAACTGAAAATAATGAAACCTGGTTATAGTCTAAAGTTGCAGTCTGAGCGGACTATCCAATATGGTCCGCTCAGACTTGCGGGCTCCATTTGGTGCTCTTGATAGCGCAAGATTAGTTATGGTATTAATGTGATCCGCAAGGGTTCAAATCCCACTCGGCTAAAATTTTGTATCTTTCTTGATTGGAAAACATGAAGCCCCATTTCATTCTGCTGTAGCTGGTAGCCTTCAATCAGCTAAAGAAGGATCAAAGCCCAGTCATGAGAGCTGGCAGTCTGAAAGCGAGTGTTTTTAGATATAAATATAAGCATTTTCTAGTGATCACAAACATAATATCAGCGGCATTTATATGCCAATACTGGTGCGGAAACACCGAAAGTAATGCTGCGCCAACAGTCGTCTGCGTTACTGGTCAACCAGGTGACTTCAAACGAGAGGGCCAAGCAGTAAGTGTACCCGAAGGATCTAAGGTATGGAGTGACAACAAAAGACTTGTTCTAGCTTTTATACAGTGTGTCTAGCTTGTATTACGATCTTGGTTTTCAGGTTGTATTTTTGCATCCAAGCAGTACAAACGGGGCTCATGTTTGAGCAAATTCTTACCATCCTATGATTGTCGGTACCATTGGCAGTGGACCTGGTTTATAGTCCTCATGATTATACTATTGGTATCTACCGAAGTATACAAGATATCTGTAATTGTATTTCACCATAGAAAAATGGTGATGGGTGGTAACTGTAACCTGTTTTTGATCTACAGTATGCCATGATATCTCATGGCAGTGGATAAGCAATTTTTATTGCTAGAAGCCCCTAAAAAACTTTATCAGGACCGCTGTGACAGTGAAATAAAAAGGTATGGGTGAGAGTATCGTGTTCCATCTACATGAATGTAGTCCAGATAACATTCCATAGTGTGCAGCTCCTACTCGTGGTCTCTGCGCGTGGCCATAGTACGATTCGTGTGGACCTGGTCCAGCATCGGCCGAAGCGATCTGCCGATCTGAGGGGTGGATCGGTTCCAAGTCCGATCCAACTGCTCGATCGGCAACTAAAATTTTTCGCGCTTTATCTGCTGGGAAATGATAAAATGTGACAGACTATATTGAGAAAATCCCGTTTTTTCTTTCAAATTATTATATAATCCCGCTTTAGGTGCTGCTTATCTCTCCTATGTCCTGTGGCGCGGTCTAATAGAGAGTGACAGCGAGGAACCATGGCGGAGTTGGTGAGGACGCTGTGCAAAACACGTCATTCTCATCTATCTTCTATTTTTTGAAGCGGATCGGCTGGATCGGATCGGGATCGGTCCAGTCTGATCCAGACCCTAGATCGGATCTGGATCGGGATCCAGGCGTAGGGTCGGATCGGTCGATGCTGGCCTGGCTTACACCTTCGAGCTGAGGAATGTTGGTGTTCTACGGTCGCACAGTATATCTGTCTGCCATGCGCTGTACATTTTCATTCTTACATGCCTGCCCCAAACCGATCTAGGGTGTTTCAATATTATACGACCTTTGGGAGGTGACTAGTGTTAGTGGGCTATTCCAGGAAGAATAAACATTCACAGTTGATCTTGTGCTTGTCGAGCTGGGATTACTCTGAGGTTTAACTCAACCATGCTTCAGCACCCACTTCGATTGTGCATTGAACACTCCAGCTGCACATCAAACTGAGCTCTGCATCTTTGCGTAACAGTTGCACCCATATGTCCCGTGATCAGTAACATCATGCGACCTGAGGGCACCAGATCAGGTCGGATGACACCCCGACCAAGTCGAATGCTTTTGCAAGTCCAAGATTGCCGTCTCGGTGAGTGTGGCAAGCTGCACATAACCTACAGTATGTAGTTACAGCCTTGGTTAAACTGTGCACCAGTCTATCAAGGCCCCATCATGCAGCGAGATTGCATACCAATCACCATTTATATTTCTAATAAAACTGCACCCAATTGAGTACCTGACCTAGTTTCTTCTCGGAAATTGCTCTGTGACAAGATTGCAAGCAAAAAAAAAGTGGACATGTGCTAGTTTTTGGATATACTAAAATATGCTCTTAGTTTCTGTGAATCTGACGAAACAACATTTCTTTCTGATATTGCATCCAGTTGGAGACAGAAGTTGTGGAGATTATGCAATTTAGCAGACTTTGTTCGGCAGTGTGGTGCAGGTCAACCAAGCGAGTGGCTCGTTGGAAATAATGGCTGCAGCATGTATTCTGGCCTCGATAATTTTGGTACTTGTTAGCAATGGCAGTAAGACTTTACAAATGCCTGAACCACGTCTGGGGTAAGGAAATGTGTCTTTGCAGGTCAGGCCATAACTTGCTGTAGCTGCCAAGATCTGAATGGTCAAGACTGCATTGGGCAAACATGCACAGGCGATCTGTGCCAAGCATCGTTGTGCACATATGTCAGTGATCGTAAGTGGCTGATGTGTGCTGCACAAGGCCTCCAATGAGTGCATTTTAGGGATGACTATCACGACCAAGCTATGTTTCGCGGGAATACCACTGCGATCATGTATCAATACGACCATCATGGTGGGCACAAAGGAAATGATCTGCACGGCCTGCTCGTGCAATACGGATAATTGCAATAAGCAGATCGAGCAAGACGTCATGCAATACCATATGCAACTGAGGAATGGAGGTGGTCAGGGTGGGGCCTCGTCAATGTCCCAACATCAAGGATGGCAACAATCGCAGCAACAAAGTGGCTCTGCCTTTCAACAACAAGGTGCGTCATTTCAACAACAAGGAGGAAAATCTCCATATCAACAACAGGGGGCATCAACATATCAGCAACAAAGCGGCCAGCAAGGAGGTGGGACATCGTTTCAGCAGCAGCAGGGTGGCGGATCGCCTTATCAGAAACAGGGTGGTGGTGGGAGTACTTATCAATCTGGCACTGGCCGAAGCCAAACGGGACAATGCTGCTAATTACGAAATCCTTGATAGGCTGTTGACTAGATCATAGGTAGAGTTGAAAAAGCCATGCTCACGATTAGTGTAGGTGTTTAGAACAGCTTTCAGCGTTTGATGTCTATTTGAGCGACAGAATGCCCGTCTTCCGCCGGAACCAGAATGGATTTTAACAGTAGGTATGTTGAGCCGTAGATCTTGCAGATTTAAAAGTGTAGTTTACCTCAAGCGTCATGTCCGAAACCCCAGGCAGCCAACCAAGCCTTCTGACCTACTCCGGCAGTTCATGGCTGAAACATCACAGACAGACTGACTGACTGATGAAGCTCCTAGCTGCCAGCTGCGTACAGAACTATCGATTACCAGTCGAGCCTCTGCACCCCATTCGCGCAACGACCTTGCTATGTAAAATTTAGGCGCTTATACTGTAGCGTGTTATCCTTCCGAAGGGGGCGCAAAGGATCAAGCAACGTTTCCACGCGCAGTACTCAAAGCACTGATCTTTAGCCATTTATTGTCGCTCGCCTTCTTTCTCGCCAAGCTAGCTACTGTAGGAATGGCAGCCTCCTCAAAAATGTGACCAGTGAGTGTGAAGAAAGCTGCACCTATGTACATACTGCACCTTTACAAGTATATACAGGTCCAGGATAGGAGTACCACAGGAAGATTTTGCCCAGCGAAAATTCACATTAAGAGCAGGAACCTGAGAAGAATTCAGTCACCTGCCGCCTTTTGCCCTGAATAGCAAACTAGCTGGTTCTGGTAGCTGGACCTGGCTACTCAATTAGGGAGTTTGCCAGTCATTCAAATACGCTATTTGGTTTTATCCGGAAGGATATCAGATCTGCTAAGAAATAGCTGCCTCTGCTCAGCGCATGCTGGGTCACGTGATATCCATTTCAAGCAGTCAAACCGTCCTTCGTCAGGCCACCCCTGAGACGATATTCGAGACGGATCCTTGGCTCGCCCTAGGCTTAACTAGGGCTTACCAGAGGATGGTTTACGCCACAGGAACCAACCCACGCGAGGGGCTGACCGACTTCGGAGAGACAAACCAGCTCCCTGTACCACTGCAGCAATAGGACGGAGAATAGTCCATGCCTATGTATTACGCTGACGATCTATATTCACAAACTGACGATGAGTTATATCAACTGTTGCGACTAGTGCCGCTTCAGGACGCCTGGAATTTTTGGGGTGTGGCTCGGGCAGTTGGGTCGATAGGAAGGAGCCAGAGCAATATAAGAAGAGGCTGCCGTGTGAGATTAGCTCTCTCCCTGGGGGGGGGGGGGGGGGGGGGCGGAAGCCACCCCTCCATGTGGTTCACCCCATTGGCAGAACTGTTAGGCGAGCCAGACGCGCCAGGGACTTCGATTAGCATACTCTCACAGGGCTTCTGCGCGTCGTCGTTTTCCTTCGGTTCATACTGGAAGAGTCCCATTGACTCCAGGGCAGGTACTGCTCGTCTGCGGATTCGTCAGTGGGTAAGATCTAGAATGGTGGAGACATCGTCGTGCATTGTCGTGCTTCGTGAAGGATCCTTTAGTGTTGACAGAAGTCTTTACTGCGACATCGACATGCACAAACACAACACAACGTAGAATAAATGCCAGAGGTGACTTCAAAAGAATTTTACAGTCAGCTTCAGAGACGAAGAACAAATAGTCTACGCTACAAGGCTAATTGTGAGCAGCTTACCAAGGAGTTTGTTCTCACAGTGGTGACATGCAGAATGGAAATCCCAATAGTGCGCATATTGTGTTGCAAGCATGATCTAAACACTACGACTTTTCCCAGAAAATCCAAATTTCAAACATGCTTTAGGTATTTTGAGGGACCTTTTCCAGGAGCTAGTTTCTAGACAGGGTATTTCTTACCTGCAGAAGAATACTTACCTCTAAAAATTTGCCTGGGCTTTCTTTGTGGGCTTGCGGCTCGCAAACCGACCTCCGCCTCCAGGGATTGAACCTTGGACGAGTCCAGCCAGTATGAAGGTTATTCACCTTGTCTAAGCGCAGTCGTCTCTACTATTTCATGGTCTACATGTGCATATGTGTATGTGTATGTATATGTGCATGTAACACACTCCCCACAAACAGATCAATAGGTCAGAGTGTTGTGACCTGCTAACGCGCATGAACGTTTACCCCCAATAGCACTCACATAAAGCGCATAGTCAACAAGAACCCCTCATAAATTTAATAAGACTACAGGGCTGTAGGGCTCGTCGACAAATACAGTCTCATCTCCGCAGTGTTTACTGCTGTGCCCGCCATGCGAACCTCGATTTCGACTTTAATTAGGACCGGTGCCAGGATTGAACCAACTCCAGCATTATAGTTACCAAGGTAACACCATTCGATGCTTCTGCCCGCCAAACGAATTTATTCCTTTTCTAGTTCGTCTCGTTTCAGTGTCCTTTCTACTCGTAGCTACTCCCTGGCTTACCACCCTCCCCCATTTCCCTCCTCCCTACTATTTCCTTTCGCTACCGCATTTTACAATCGTAGCTCCTATGCAAACGCCTGGTGTTTTCTCTGAGCAACCTATGGCCATCCCGGTTGGCACGAATCCACCGGACTGGTTTTCCACGAAAGTTTACCTATGGCGGCTATGCCAGTAGTAACCAGCCGACTGGTTGGTCCCCTATCCCACCTTCGTCAATAAAACTAATGCCACCGGTCGCCGTCACGCCTGTGAAGAACGGCTTTAGGGGCGTCCACCGAACTCGCAGTCACACTTGCGCTAAATAACAATCGTGCGCATGCGAGTTTTGTAGGCGGTTAGGCATTTTGTGTCCCAACATATTTTAAATGACGGTGTGAAAAAGATATTTCTGAAAATTCTTGTGGTCCAGTTTAGAATGGTCAGGGAGAACGACTTGCGATCCAGGCAAAGGGGGCGCGAGACGACGATTATTCTTGTTTGGTAAAGAACCAATCGATAAGGTAAGAGATACTGGCTCTTTTTTGCTAATATTTGTTTTTATGTCTCTTTTGAGAATAAGTAAACTAATTTATAGCAATATCCTAGTCAGTTTTGTCAAAAAATACTTGAAGCTTTTTTGAGGTTTCTACCTAATTGAGATTTTAAATCCCCGTGCTATTTTAAAACTCGACCGATGAATTAACACATTATTCTATCAATCAGGTTTTTTTCAGGAGAAAGTTTTCTTGGTAATATTTTTTTGTGATAAATATGTTGCTATGGACATGAGATTATGCTACCCGCATTTATAGTTCATATGGGTCTGCTGCGTATGTTTAAGGTGTATGCATATATATAAATATAAAATATATATACACTACATACTGCAGTAAATATTTGGTGTAAGCCTATTTATATTGATATTATTTTTTCCAGAAGTTACAAAATACATATACTGTACACGTACGCTACTTATATATATATATATATACAGTATGAATATATCAATTTTTTTGGCCACCTAAATAACTCAATATTGCCAAATGCAACTACGATATACCTTAAATCATCTTGCAATTTCTAACTGATCTGGCAATAAATCATATAAATATAAATATGCAAAATATGTAAGTCGGTAAATAATAAGCATATAATGTCAGTATTTGACCGCATTAATATTCCGCGCTCATATCTATATATATCTATATATACATATATATATATATATCTATATGTATATATATTAAGTTATCTATGTTTATATATGTATGAAGTAGTGGAATACATATATATTTACTGGTATATAAAATATGTAGTCTATAATAATAATTAATTATGATACTGTACGGAACGTTTCAAGAATTTGCAGTGTGTGATGTGACTTTTAATTGCAAGCTCTTCATTTCCCACAGCCAACATTATTTTCATTTTTAGGCATATTTCAACGAATTTTCAAAATGCGTTCTCTGTACTCGATATTTATTCTTTGCTCGATATTAGGCCACTCATATTGCCTGACCCAGTCCGATGGTTATAACATTGGTGTCATATTAGGCAGTATCATAGCTGCCTTGATCGCAATCGCAATCGGAGCCTTCATATTTTATATGTGCTGCGTAAAAAACTGGCTTTCGCCCAATGAATCTAAGGAATCAGGTTATAAACGACACGAAGATTTTTCATCAAAAAAGAGCAAACCACGACCAACAATTGTCGGGTCGCGTGGATCTTACAATGTCAGGAACACATCTTCAGTGGCCCCCAAAGGCGAGACTGCACGCCGCGATCGATATAAAACAGACTATGATCCCCAAGATTATGGTCGAAGCGCTACAGCAGCCAGGCAACAACAAACGTTGGTGGAAGATCGTGGTGGTATGGTATCGATCGTAGGATCGAAAAATGGTGCGCCTACTGGCACAAGCATACGTTATAGTGGATCGACCGATTACAGCCGCAGTGGTGGAGCGGCACCGGCGGTGGTGCTAAGCAGCAGCGAGGGAGATCGGGGCAGGAATTCATCAACGAATATGTCATATTCTACCAGCGAGTCCGAATTGAGAGGTCGACCTGGTTATGACGCGCAAAGAGCCTATCAACAGCAGGAAACAATGTACGCAGCGAGCAGAACCCAAGTAACCAATCCGACTACGAGAGCTTCACCAACTGCTTTGTCTGCCGCTTATTTGGGAACTGGAGTCTAAATGTTGGTCATGTGCAATGTGTAAATATCCCAGTGCTTTATGCTAACCTCAATGTTTAACCTAGCTAACTGATAGTCATGTATTATACCTACTGATAACGCAAATAACTTATAGCCTCTTGTAGGATTGAGAACTTGCATAATATGTCTCATATATTTGCTGAAAAGTTAACGTGTCGGTGTATGCTTGGTTTTGATAGGAAAAGAGGCTTTTGTAATTAATCAAAAGGGAATTACAGAAATTAGAATGTTTCGAACTTATGCTATTTACATTTTGACATTTTTTAGATTGTTTTCCTTGATGACATAAATTTGTTGACTCTGTGTTGACTTTCTTTAGCATACTGTAAAGCTTCTACTCCTGCGGCTGTGTCAGGGCATGATATCAGAAGCCATTGTGAAGCTGTGATCACTTTGCAGTTGTTCATGCTTTCTGACCCGGGCAAGAAACTGCAGATATTTTGGGAAGAAGTTCGCAATTTTTCAGCAGATAAAGTGTGTCTCCCCTGTTTTTCTACAAAATATGAGACTTTACAAAAGGGTAGAGCTGGCACACTATAGCTGTGCAATTTTCACGTACATGCAAGGTACAGAACCTATGTCGACAATGTCTAATCAAACTCCTCACTTTTTACAACTTATAAAATTTCAATGTGTTGTGGCAAATTTACACGATTACGAGTATTATTTCTTAGTTTTGCCTTTACCCATTCGAAAATTCCTTTCAGTTTCTGTTGTCAGTGGTGGATGTAAATGGTGGACCTCACTGGCGAGTTCGCGCACGGCTGTTGTGAGCTCAGTTGCCCATCGTGGCGATTCTTGTTCGTCGTCTAATTCTGGAGCGAATTCGCCATTCCTTTGGATTTCATCACCTTTTTCCAAGGCTGCTCCATTTTCCCTACCTTCCACTAGGTTGACCTCAGCTTGTGCCACAGCTTCTTCCGCTTCTTCTCCTGAAAAAACTTTGGTGTCGATGGCTATCAACAGCACATGAGGCTCGGGAGGGGTGATTCTGTGGTTGCGTTATCAGCGGTCAGTGCTCACATCTTTGATCGTGACTTAGATTAAATACAGGGCGATTTTAATAGAAATCAGTGATATTTTTCTGTTTCTATTTTTAAAGTCTGTGTCCTCCAAAAAGCCCCGCTGCATTGCATTCCTACAATAGAATAAAAATGCTAGCTTTTGATCCGTCTAGTGCAGCTCACGATCATTCAGTCGTCGTTCATGATGCGCAGGCTCAATTTTTTCATTTCATACGCTGACAGCCTTTCCGGAAAGCTTTTGCATCCTTTTAAAAAGCTTAAACGATCAATGGATGAGAACACGGCAAAGTTGTTGAAAAATTGGTGCTCTTTTGATTCTTTTGTTGTCTTACATGGAAAACTTTGTCATTTGCATCTGCTAAGCCACGATTTGGAAAACAAAATATACCGCAACGTCCTAATGCGATCTATATTAGGCGTTTTTTTTGCGAAGAACTAGACTTAAGACTAGCCTTGAAGGGCGGTCATCAAGTCGTAAAGTGCTGCTAGTAAAGATTAGCGAGTACTATATATACACGCCTGACTGTCTATAGCAATTAGACGAGGCTGAATTAAGCTCGAGTCTTTCTAGATTACCGGCCTTGTTGGCCTGGTGGGTTAGGCGTCTGCCTCTCACGTCAAGTGCGCAGTTACGGGCGAGTGTTCGACTCGCGGGCCAGTAAATCATTTCGTGTAAAATGTGTCCCTTCACCCTCGAGTGCGTATAAGTGTTTGGTGATGAGGTAAAACATGATGATGAACCGCCTTCTAGAGCACTTTTTCTTACACTTTCACGCTGGGGCGAGCCAACCTCTTGCCGCTGAAATTTGTGAGAAAAATTTCTGCAAAAGGGATCATCAGGTAAAATTAAGTCATGCCCTTGGAGCAAAATGTGATCCTGCCCATCAACGGCTGCGTGCATACATCAGGCTGGTCAAGTAAGTGCACGTGTGGTGAGGTTGTGACGTTCTTGTAATTTGAATGTGGCGCCATTATTGTTCTGCGAATCAAAGTTGTATGCCAGTAAGCGGGTGTACGTGCCAGTGGAGTGGAAGACGGCTGCTTCGCTCCCATCGTCAGCTGTGAATCGTACCGCCCTGCAGCCCTTGGGTCTTTGCGAGGAGTGAAGAGAGCCTGCACCATGCTGGTGACATTTTTCTACGATAAATGTGCTTAGGTCTCACCTAAGGTAGGTTGAGTCTTCATACTCGGTCTAGGATGTGCAGGAGCTGGGAGGCCATCCTCAGAGATGGAACCTACTTACACATGCCAGTCAGAATCAAACTTCCGTCCACAGATCCCTCGAAAACACTTACTGGTGACTCCCGTGTCGTCCATAACCTGCTCTATAACTTGCTCTTCTGCTTGAACCATCAATTCTGCAGCATCTTCCTCCGCTTTAACCTTTCTCTTTGTACTTAGACTTCTCGATCGACGTCCTCCCATTCCTTCGGCCTTCCGCTGTGACGCCTTCCCGCCTCTACTGCCAGCTCGAGCTTTGTTCAGTTCACTAATGAGTCGATCCTCTTCGGCCATTTCGAAAATGTCATACGACGCTCCAGCCTCGTCATAGACTCCGGAAGATGAGGCCCCTGGAACACCATTCCTCAATCCTGCGGGTGTACGACCAGCATTACGACGATTTCGAGGATCAACCGTGGGGATCCGCGATCTGGCTTGACGTACGGGTTTTGCAGAAGTCGCTCGGAAATCTTCTTCACTTTCAGATTTCTTCATATGACGCTCTTGGCCGCTTGTTCGATTTCCATTCATTTTAGCTTCGGCCGATTGTGTTTGGCCATCTTCGAAATTAGCGACAGATGCGCGTTGACGAGCTACATTGTTCACACTTTGACTTCTGCTGAGTCTCGACATCATGGTGGCGGCCAGATCTTCGGTTCGAGTTTGACGACTGTATTGACGATCACCCACTGCTTTGTTGAGAGTGTAGGAGCCATTGCGAACTTCCCGATATTCTTTAGTGAATTCTAGAATCGTAAGAAAGTTTCCTACCGATTGTATCGGTTTTATACCTTCGTGTCAGCTTGAAAACGGCCATGCCATCTTAATTTTGAATTCTATACAACCTATGAGCTCATAGTGACATCAGTATGCGCCCCATAGGACGTATCAATACGGGTTTCCTGGACGCATATTGTTGGCGGCCGTCATGACACCAGCCCACCAGTTCATATGAATACTGTGTTTTTGGCTCCGTTCGACCTATCGACTTATGCATGCCGTCAAATCTTTATCAGCTCGAACTCGGGAACGATAAGAATTTATTGATTCTACTTGAAACAAACATTCGATCTGAACGAATTCCTTTCATACCGAGTCAAAGTGACTTTTAGATCCTTTTTTTAAAGATCTCACCTCCCGTGGATCCCACAGTGTACCCTGTACAGTTCAGGATGAGTGACTTGAGCTCATACAGCTGGATTGTATCGCCTTGGTTCTGACACTTGCATGGTTTTTTGTTGCCCAAGCAGAAAACGGTTAGCAAATTTTTTGTCCTGGCATGCAGAATACGCTCGCAATTGCAGACAGAAAGATTTATCAGATTTTCGCCCTCAAAACTCTTCAGGCTGCTGGGCATTCAAATACAGTAACTTGTGCTTAAAAATCTGCGGGCGGGTGGGGGCTGGTTTCCTCTAGTTATGCGGAAATCAAACGAATAAACCAGCAATTGGCATTTAAACTAAGCTAATAAAGCTCTAAAATTGGTTTTATGGATCTGAAAATCATTTAAAACAGTCTGTAAAAAATGACCCAGCGCTGACTATATATTTTTCCCATTTTTTCTTTTGTCAGGCGTGAAGGGGAACCGTCAAAATTATGGCATAAAATTTTATGTTCGGGTACATAAAGCGGATGCTAATTTTTACATAAACTTTATGCTGAGCGACATCCATTTTACGCATGCTTTTACATAGAGCGGACGCGGCCAGCATAATGTGGATGCTGGTCACATCCACTTTATGCGAGGTCAATGAGAGGTCGGCACAGACGCGAACATAAAGTGTGTGTCCATGGTACATCCATTTTGCCGTCCAGAGGCGAGGTTTATGCATGGACTGTATGCTCCCGCAGCATACAGTTTATGCTGCGCCGCATAAAGTGTATGCTCGCTCAGCATAAACTTTATGTAAAAATGAGCATCCACTTATGTCCAAGAACATAAAATTTTATGCCATAGTTTTGACGGCTCCCCAGAGGCAGCTTTACTCATGAGTCTCTGGGGCAATAGATTGCCGATTTCTGATCTTCAAGGTGTCAATGGGCTCGAGTACTGGATACTGCATTCTGTCGCAGGACATGCTGTGCATGTGTACCCTGCTGTGCCTTGGGGAAACTGTTTAAGGGGATTATCATCCCAAATAAGTCGGGAGGCGGGGAGGGCCGTCGTGGCTCAGTTGGTTGAGGCGTGGGTCCCGCATTGCTTGGGTCTGCAACCTGACCAGTTCTGTTCCGGCTTCGGAAATCTATTCTCAGAGAGGAGCTGGGCCTCGCACACCTAGCTCTGGGCGAGTCACCAGGAATTTGGGATGGGCTGCTAAGTCTTTTTTGGGACAATTAAATACCATCAATTGGCGGGCGCTGAACCAGAAGAGAATGAGGAAACTGTTTTCCCAAACACGTCAGTGAATGTCCCTCCCTTCTCGCCTAGTATCATACTGGGATGCTGGTGCTGGCACAGGATGCATTCGTGTGGAGGTGCTCCCAGTGGAGACACACAGAGGGAAGTTGCTGTGAGAGCTGGTCACTTCACGGCCCGGCTATCATATCAGGACTGCTAGGCGCCGCATCCGAAACCGAAATCCTAAAGAGGGGGTCTAATATTTTTCGGGCGCTTGCAAAGGGGGGTCGAGAAAGCAAAAAACCAAGTTTTTTGTATCAACAACATTATAAACTTCAAATTAACAATTGGTACACACATGGCGCGGAAAATAATTCCTTCATCCTGGGCAAAAATTAAAATTTTTCTGGTTTACCAATTCGAAACCTAAAAATGCAACACTTCACAGCTTCCATGATTTCGGCTAAAAAATTCCCATTTCCCCTGATTTTTCCATGTTTTATAGACAGAAGTCAGAATTATTTCCCGAATTTTCAAAATTTGAAACCTCAGAATGTAATTTTTCTCATTTTTCCCTAATTTTGGCTCGAAGATTCTCATTTTCCCCGATTTTCGCAGGTTTTCAGGACACTTCTTGAATTCCCCGACTTTTCTATATGTTTCGAACTAGACTGCGATAATACTAGACTGGTGAGCCTTGCGATGGTACTTTACACAATCGCGTGTGCACATGGTTTGAGGGCAGCAAATGTACAGAGCAGGCCTCACCTGGGTCATGGCGTCCCCGTTTTCTAGCCGAGCCACTAGTTTCAGTCTGGCTGGCACGAGTTCAGTCCCATGTGATCATTGTTTGGCCTTTGTCATTATACCTACCCTTAGTTCCTCGAATAGTGAGTATCGGCACGCCTTGCCGTAACAGCGAAACTCAATGAGAGGTGTTTAGCGCAAAACTCTCACTGCGCTCAGCCAAGCTTCCTTCCGCCTGTCATAAGATTCTTCCACCTAAGCATCAGTGCGCGCGGCAAATTCAAATATTTGACTATCAGGGAGCTGACTCTTCTAGAGGTACAGAGCATTTTCTATTCGCTGACTTTACTTCGGGAATGTGACTTGTGGCCACGCGCCAAAAGTCGCGGCAGGGTCAGGAGAGAAATGGGGCTCGCTAACTTTTGGCTCATCTAGTCATCTAGGCGGGGAGGGGGGACTATTTGGCTTTTCCGTTGGGAAAGGGGGTCACTAATTTTTGGCTCGCCCAGACCCTTTTTTCAAAATTTTAACATTACAAACTTGAAAATTTTTCAAGCCCATAGGGAGGTCACGGGGGCCTGCAGTTTCGGATGCTGTGTCGGCTATAGGCAAAAACGGGTTGAAAGTCCCACGAAACTAAAAAAGTCGGGAGGGGGAAGTAATCGAGGATTCACGCTAAGACTGACGATGAGAAATTAATTTAGCTAATTGAACGGTCTACCTTATCGTCAGTCTATCAAAGCGAGTTGCATCCCTGTGCCGCAGATTTCAGATCCCTCATTCAAAATTCCGAGAATCCCATCCCAGTGCTTTCATGTATCCTCTGCCTCGACGCCTCGTCGATTCACGCAAAGAATCCGCATGGATCCACAAGAAGCCATGGTGGAAGTCTGCAGGCGCTGTTTCAAAATCTACGCGGACTTATTATGAAAGAACACGGGGTGCAGACTCGAGGAGACCTTTCGAGTGGACTCAGTATTCTGCCATTATGGTCGCTGCTAGACTCTAGTCAAGAAGTTTTCTGGAATGGACTTCCGTCTGCAGCCTCGCGTTGGGTGCGACCACGGTTAGCTGCAGTAGGTTTATAAACCTGCGTGTGATGTGTGCACGTGGCTTGCTTACCACCGTCAGGTTGATTTCGGCCAATTCTTTCCCGTTTTCCTTTCAAATCGAAATGTGTATTGTCCCAAATATCGCCCAATGTGGGCTCGAAATCTCGTTGCCTCAAGTAATGACGGAGTCCTTCGTCAGCATAAATTCCCAATCGACCACCATCCAAATTATCTTCGTACAGAGCTGTTTTTACTCCAAATGGAGGCTTTTTAGCTTTGTATCCTCCATAATTACGACTTCTGAATTTCCCATGCGCCGCTACATATTTTCCATTGTTTTCAAATTGACGAAAATGTCTTACCTCCTGTCCATCCATTGTATAAATATGTTGTACCGACCCGTCGACCAGGTTCAATCGATTGGTCAGAAAATCCAAGAGGCTGATCCAATGGGGCATTTGAATTCGAGTGACTGCAATTTTTGTCCCAGGATCGTATTCGTCACCATTTCTGTACACGTAGATTGTAAAGTGATTAGGCCGACGCCATTCCACTTCGCCCCCACTCCGATTCAAATTGGTCGCGCCGTTTTTGTTGTCTAATAATTTTCGGACGTGCTGATGATGTTGGCGGACACCATTGGTCAATTGAGGCAAGAAACCATTTTGAGCCATTTTATAGCGATTCTGCGATAATACTGCGGAAAAATGTGTCAAGTACAGCTGCCAGGGCCACGAGTGACTCGGTTGGAATGAAGTAGAAGTTTATGGTGGAGTCATATTTGTAGGACAGAGGAGTCTAGCAACCGTCCATCGATTCAATTGTAAGCCGTTGGGCCTTTTTCCATTTCTCCAATGTGGCGCACTTTTCAGGTTTATGACGCTGGTTGAATAGACTTGATGGCGTCACCCGGTGTGGTACCGTGTTTTCCAATTGGCGCTAGGCAACGTGCGAAACCTAGAAAGCATAGCTCTTTCGGCCAGATGATTGGTGCCTTTCCAGGTTGGGACAATGCGAAAATTAGGGTGGGTGACGGTTGAAAGAAGCCAATTCTCATTGCTCAGCGGAGTCATATCCGTCTGTTTTTAGCAACCAGGCATGGAAAATTGTGTCGCCAGCTTTTTCTCAATAGAGGTAGAGAAGTGTTGAGGAGTTGGTATTTTTAGCAACTGAAAACCCTACACTTGTACAGTACATGTCCCAGGCAGATGACATTTCTGAGGAAGTAATTGAAACTTTTTACTCAGAAAAAATTTAGTTTCTGACAAAAAGTAGTTTTTTGACTTGTAGTTTAGTTATTATTTTCGGACCGGCTAGGTTCAGTGCAAAAAACCCGTGTTAGGTCGACGCTGGGGTGTGATTTAGCGAGTAATTTTTGGAATTGACAGTCTGTAATTCAGCGTTTAATAATTTTCTTAAGACATGCATTTTTAGTAAACATTCTGATTCTTTTGGAGAAATTGCAAAAAATTTCTCCCCCACTCTGAACAACTCGGATTTTCCGTCCCTTACGCCCAGTCCTCATTAGGACGAGAGACCCAAAAGTTTTCAGCATACTGTCATTAGTTGGGATTGATATTATGAAAAACAAAACCAATGCTAAAAATCACTTCTACGCCTGAATTCTCGTTTCAAATTTATGCTGCATATAACAGTGGTCGCTGGCGAAATTTATTGCATTAAAAAGAATCATATTTCGTTCCCGCGTTCGAGATGGAATTAAATTATTTACTGGTTTTTCTAATTTATAGTGGCAGAGCACAAACATCAAGTTCGCAGCAAAAATCTGTCTCGACCAATATTTTACTCAGCCAAGAATGTGCACTTAGAGCAGCCACAAAATTATCGATTTCCACACTACCACTTGCTGATTACTAATATCATTTTTTCACTGATTTCTCCGCACATGCTTCGCGAACAAATCATGCAACGTGCACGAAGATCTGGTTACAAAATTTTCATTATCAAAGTTTGTAAAGAATTACGATCACCCACTAATTTCGAGCTTGTTCATGTCATTTGCTTGCTGACCAAAAATCGAAAACACTTGTATATGAAATAGGCAAAATATACCTTCGCAATCGATAAAATGCTTAAAATAACTGCCATTCGTATCGAAATACCTCGACTAATTCGTAAAATTTTCGATTCTTAATCTCTTATCAGGTCTGGACTGACGGTTGCATTTGATTTAACTTTATCATTTTCCTTTACCAAAACTTGATCAGGTTTCAGATCGATATTCAGAATTTCATTAGCTCGAAGAGCGCAAAGTAATATTCCAATAACCAATGCTATCATAGCCAAACCTTGCATAATCAAATAGAGGAAAAGTAGTTTTGGCTTCTGTTTGATCATTCAGTTCACCAATCCCAGCACGGCTCCCATGCCGATTACGATACCGAGTCCAGTAAAAGCTGGGCTAGTATTTCTGCTCCCTGCTTGGACATATTTGTCGGCCAATACTAAACTGGATACATCAATGACAGGCATTCCCGCACGGCTAAAAGAATATGAGCTTTCAGCTCCAGCTAAGGCATACTCTCCGTTTTTGAATTGAGTGCTTACGAAGAGAAGTAAAAGAATTAAAGTGAAAAATTCAAGTACAGAAATAATTAAAGTAGCGCTTTTGATTGAACAACAGCAGTGAATTGAATTTGGACCAGACATAGATGTTTCGACTTTGCAGCCAAGTCAGAGTCAGAATGGGATGTGAGCAATGCAGCTCGCCAAGTTCTCCCAACGTCGACGGCACAGTTTTCCCATTTGAACTGGTTGTAGAACCTGTTTAGCCGGGCTCCTCGCCAAGATGCATTCATTATACTGTACGGAATATATGCTCTGGCGAAGCGTTAAAGACGACCGGCACTGAAGGGCCAGTTGCTTGAGAACCAGAAAATATCTTGACGTTGTTACTTACAATTCGCAAGGTCAGAAATCCTTACGCTGAAAAAAAATTTCTGTGCTCATTCTCTGTCGAGATCCAGAAGTGTGGCCTTTTCCCGCGCGGCATTTGCAGGTTCCATGGATAAATTCAGTGTTGTCTGCTGCTGTGCGCGCGAAACAGTAGGCTCATAGAGACATGCCTCGACTCTGTATATTGGCAATATACAGAGTCGAGGCATGCATAGAGATACGCTGTGAATGTACAAAGTCATGGTGGTTGAGAGATCGATACTCTCCCCTCTCAGGTTGATGTTTCAGCTGTAGGGATAGTTGCAAGAAGGAGATGTTTGTCCCGCAGACTCGCAAGGGAACATTGCCAACTGTGAAGTCGAACTTGGAAAAACGAAAAATTTTAACATGTTCCTGGGTGAAAAAGAAAGCACTGTGCAAAATATTGGAGGCGTCTGGCCGACTGGTCAGTAGTGGTCAGCGTCTGAAGTCCTGAAGTTTTGTGTGGTAAGGGAGCCGAGCGTGGCGGAAGGAACACATGCAGAGTTCTTTCCAAACTTGGTTTTTGGGTTCGAAGTTTCGAATTTAAGCTTCCCTCACTCTGGCTCACGGTTTTTTCCAAAGGAAACCCAAAAAATTCAGTAGAATTGAAAAATTTTACTGTACTTTAAGCACTGACCAGTTGGCCAAAAGCCTCGAATATTTCGCCCAGAGCTTTCTTTTATACCCAGGAAGATGTTGCAATTTTTCCTTTTCTAAACTTCGACTTGACGGTTGGCGATGCTCCCTTGTCAGGCTCTCACATCTTCTCTGATTACGCGTTACACACTAGCAAAGCGCACAACCTATTCAATAAGATCTTCTCCACATAGTACTGCAGAATATGAGTCATGCCGCAGGGCTTTTTTTGCTCAGACTGCAGCTGGTTGGAAATAATTTGATCACCAGAAACAAGATTTATGACCAGCCTGTGTTTATAATACCCATAGAGCCACACATCCTCGACATTTTTATTCAACAGTTTCCTTTCCCTCGCTGTCATTGACATCCAGTCAGCCCAATGACTCATCCCTTTTTCGGCTTACCAGGGCGGGAGCCACCAATAATCAGTAATTTTCCCGGCCGGCGTCCTGACTTGCGAGCAACGGCGCGCTTCTGTACCGACGCTTGCAATTCTTCTGGTTCTGATTCCGACTCCCCAGGCATGGCTCGGATGGAAGACGTGAAGAGAGCTCCAACGAGCACGAGCACGATCACTAATTTGGCATCCATGTGTATGCTCGGATTGTGAAGACCACTTTGAAATCTTGATGGCCACTGATTGACTGCTGAAAATCGTCAGCATTTATAGGGCATAGTTTGTTTTCCGGAACATTTCAAAAAATCAATCTTCATCCGCCATAACAATAGGGAAAAGACGTTCAAATAAGAGGGTTAGCCTATCGAGAGAGCAGTTGTTCAATAAGCTTTCTAAAATCCTATTTTTTCTTGAAGGCTCAAAAATTTATAAATATTTTTTCAACGCGCAGCATATTTCGTCGTCTTTGCACTGAATGCGCTTATTGTTACAAATTGCAACAATAAGTTTGGGTTTAGAATAGAGCTACGCCATGGATCGAGCTGCTGAACTAATTACGCAAAACTGATAGTCCAGGTGGTTATTGCCAAAATATACTATGCAATTCTGCGCAGGCGTCGTAACGATCCTCTACAGGATGGGCTCCCAGCTCCTGCACGTCGTAGACCTAGCATGAAGACTAAACCTAGGTGAGACCTAAACACACTTACTTAAGAAAACGACCCCGACATCGTGCAGACTCTCTATTTCTTCTCGAAAGTAAAGACGTCAAATGCATGGATTCACCACTGATCGTGAGATGAGCGAGGCAACCGCACTCCACTTTGCAACGCATATTTCAAATCTGTTCCCTTCTAGGCAGACACGCGTCACAGGCGGCGGCAGCGACTGTTTGCGACTGCAACGAAACTGTGTGCGCGGTCGCAGAGCCCGGGCGGTGCGTGGGAGCTCGCACGCTTAGAGAACACCACGACGGACAGAAACAACGTTTTCTTTGATATCTATGCAATGGAGGAAATACCAGACTAAAGAGCCTAAGCCTAAGCCCAGGATGAGAAATGAAGAGATAAGAGATGAAAGAAGAAGCAAGGCAGTCGGATAATGCGATATCCACTAAGAAATAAACCCATTTTTACTTGCTTACAATTTACTGTCTGTGTCCAATTCATATTTGCAAATACTTGGGCACAGAGCTCGCTTCATGACTCACCCTGGGAAATGACTTTCCTGTAAATAAGCTGCTATACAAGGCCTACGAGTCACTTTTTCTGTCTACAGAATGAGTTTACATCATCGAAGTATGGAATACAACTGAGGAACAAGGCATTTTTACATTTTTTACATTAAGTTTTTGCATTCTTCTACATTAGGCTTAAAAGTCTGGGCCCAAAAAAGACAAAAATATTTCACGGAGCTTTTCAAAAAGCCGAGTTTGACCCGAGTACCACACCTACGCGACTTGTATAGCGACCGCGCACACGGTTTCGTTGCGGTCACAAACAGACGTTGCCGCCGGCGTTGACGCGTGTCTGCTTTGCAGGGTACAGATTTGAAATATGCCTCTGCAACTCCATCCACACTCGCTCATCCTCACGCACACCCGCTCAATAGCGTACAGTATTGACACACAGGACAATATGGCGCCACATTCAAATCACAAGGACAACACAGCCTCACTACGCAGGGAGAACATGAAAAGGCGCAAATTGCTTGTTTAACTATTCCAAAGCTGCGACCCCATTTTTGCAATATATTTCATTCATGCTGCGTAAATCATTTGAGCCTGTCTTTATCTCGAATAATCCAGCTCGTCAAATTTTTGGCTCGATTTTTTTCGGAAACGTTGAACAAAATATTTGCACAATTTCATCTCTTGATTGCACCAAATCTTCTCGAAATGACCAGGACAGTCAGTTGTGTGCAGTTGATTCAATGGCTTTCTGAATAGGCTGGACCTTATTTGAACACTCTTCCCATATTGTTCAAAAAAGTAAACCTTGGTTGCCATAAATGCTGGAGAATTTTAGTAGCAAATCAGTGGCCGTCGAGATTTCAGAGTGGTCTTGAAAACCCAAGCAACCAATGGACGCCAAACTAGTGATTGTGCTTGTGCTCGTTGGGGCTCTATTCACGTCTTCCATCCAAGCCTTGCCTCAAGAACTGGATGATGCACAGGTAGACGCTGCGGTAGCGACGGTAATGAAGAATCACGCTGCTCACCACAAGCCAGGACAACGGCCAGGACGCCAGCCAGGAAGGTCACCGATTCGGAAAGGCCATGGCAGGCCGAAAAGCGGTTGAGGGAAAGCGGCATAGGGCAGATGAGATGCCAATGACAGCGAGGGGAAGAAGTATTGTTGAATAAAAATGTTGAAAATGTGTGATTCTATGGACAGGGTAGTCATGAATCTGGTTTCTAGGGATTAACTCATTTTCCACCAGGTTCAGTCACAGCACCGAAACCAATTTGGTTATGCCTCTAAGCATATCATATAGTAGGATACTTGTCATGCGTTCTATAAAGAGCTAGTGCAGCAAGCAGTGACGGCTTTACGTAGATCTCCCTACACAAATAAGGGGTTAAAACATAACAGTCCATTACCGTTAAAGCTAAGCTGGAATATCCTCCATCGTTCCGCTCATGGCCATGTCTTGACAGTCCTTCTTGGTGCGGATTGCAATCGAGGGAACATTTTTGGTTTCTATAAATATAAAAAATCATACTTGCTCCTCCTAATTTTAAATACTGATATAATTGTTATAGCAGTCTCCATTTTGATCCAAGATTGCCTAACCCTGTGGCACTGGACAAAGACATGGTAAACATCTTTATGAGTTATGTTTATTATGCTGCAGCAGGCTCACAGAAACAGACACTGGCAGCCAGACTGGAAATGCAGCGTTGCCTTATCAGACATAAAAGGGCTAGACGACTAGTCTAGCGCATCGCCGTTATCTGGATCTCACGATTGGACCGTAGGCCGCGCAATTAGCATGGACCCTGGGTAAAATATCGTTTGAGCTGGGACACCTGTGTAGTCTGGCGCCTGGTTGGCCATGGCGAGTAGGAGTCAACCCCTCGATTTCATATTTCAGCCGCAGGCACTGTATAGTGGCAAGACTGCCTTGCTGCAGTCGTAGTTTTTATCCATTCCCTTCTACGCTTGCCAGCCTTGATTACGCCTGCACATCGAATGGTGTTACAGTGTACAGTACATTGGTCACTGACACCGTGTTTACCTCGCAAGACCCCGTTGAAATCCTGCAGTCTTATCCACTCCGCGCCGAAAAGATTCTACACAGAGTATGGAATTTTGAAGGTTCGAAATTGACATAGATGGGGACTACTGTATATATTTCCAAAACACTCATCCTTCGTCCCACAGCGACCGCCCCGACATATCAGTCGAGACAGGAATGAATGTCCTTTATCTTACTGCGGCTATCAGCACCTGTTCATTTATCATGACAGACCCGCGGCCGCGGTGGTGCAGCGGTTCGGCATTCGTCTCTCCGTATTAATTGGGAGCGAGTTGCTTGACTCGTCCCGGGTTCGATTCCCGGTGATGGAGTCGGTTTCCAAACCATAAACCCTCGCTGACCTTGCACGCAAGTTCGTGGGTGACTCACCCGTACCGTCGTCGAGGTGCTTCAAGCGGAGATATGGGCTAAACGAGGAGACAGTCTCGGCTGTCCAACACCGACTGGATGAAAACATGAATAAGCCTCACGTTACTACATGTCAGGCTCCTTTGAAATGCTGCTGCACTGGAGTAAGAAGAGGATGCACAGCAAGCTCACAACTCATCGCTGTCACCCAACGCAGCCCATTCTCATCCACCTCAGCATGTACATACTCGAAGTTTGAAGTTACCATACCGACCAGAATATGACTGACTATAGTTGGAGCGGGAATGAATGGGCTTTGCAATCACCCCGCCTGTTCGCTATAAGCTTATCGTATCAAGCGCTGATAAAGAGTTGAAAAATACTGTACAATTAGCTCTGCCTCGGCTGATGTGTCAGGGTCGCTATAATGTAGGACGGAAGATGGATTTTTAAGGATCTACACTTCAAGCCCCGTTTCCAGTCAGTTTCGTAACATCAAAATTCGATATCTCGTGAAGAAACTTTTTTGGGGCCAGTGGACACCATCTGCACATTTCCACTAATACTCTATCGCCCACATGATCGAGGGTCGATCAGCATGGACAACTCCACTGTAAGTTAAAAAGCTAAACAATAGCCATCTGGATGGTCAACTTTGCGCAGCTGGCTTGCTGGGTCGCTTGATTTCAAACCCCAACTCAATGTTGGAAATTTCTAACAATAAGCCGCACTTAGCGCGAATGACGCGAAATTTGCTGAGCGCATAGAAAATACCCACGAATTCTTTAGCCTTCGACAAATATGGGATTCCAAAAATCTCTTGAACAATGCCTTTATTGCACTCTTATTTGAATATCCTTTCCCCATAGCTATGGCGGATAAAAATCAAGTTTTGGAGCTATTCAAAAAACCAAACATTATTTGCTATAAATGCCGAAGATTTGCAGCAGCAAATCAGTATCCGTCGAAATTTTAAACTTGTGTTTGGAATCGGGGTAATCTATGGATGCCAAACTAGTGATTGTGGTCATTCTCCTCGGAGCTCTCTTCACTTTTTCATCCAAGCCTTGCCTGAAGAATCAGAACTAGGAGCGTTGGAAGCGTCAGTAGAGCAGCGTGGATACCTAGCTCTGCCAATAAAGCCTTTTTTTATTCCCCCTTACGCAAAGCCGAAGGGATGATGTGTGGGCAGATGTGATATCCATGAGTGCTATTGACAATGTGCAAATGAAGAGCTGAAAATGAGGGGCTATGAGTATTCTGAGCACGGACACGTCATAAATCTGGTGTCTGGTGTGTGATGTAATGGGCTGGGATGTTCCTAGCTCTCAGTCCTAATCACAGCACACTCAACATGATGCTTATCCAGAGTTCCCATCACAGGTATTCCACTAGCAGCCGTCTGGACACCCTGAGTCCACGACTTACACGACTCATACTCTTGCACCACTATTTCACGTAGACCTTTGGATAACCTGCGTGTCACGGACGGATCGTATCAAATATCCGTTCGGATCCGATCCAAAAAAAGTCCCCATCCAAAAATTCGGATCCCCTCATCCGAATGTCAGATCGGATAGTTCGGATCGTATCATCCAATCCGAACTATTCGATCTGACATCCCAGCTTGCGACGCGTCCGCGACTGTTTTTGAGGGTCTGCGACGGCGCCCACGCTTTCGATGCGGTTGCAAATAGTCGCAGGAACGTTGCAAGCCGCACTGCCCTAGCAATGGTACACTTTAGAAATACACGTCCTGCACGCGATTCTATGGGGCTCCTGACGTAAAGAAGGACTCATCCTTAAGCATTTTTTCTGCCCTACAAAATAGGCTATGTTTAGTGTCGATATCAGCCTGAGACATGAAGCCATAGCTACCAATTTGGGCGCTCTCCGCGATCTGGACGCTACGGTGTGAAGCGAAAGTATATAACATACCTGAATTTTTTGGAAGCGGATACCAAGGGGCACATAAGGTGAAATTTTCATTCGAAGTTCAGTTTTTCAGCTCCGAGTTATTCGCTCGAGTATGTGGGGAAAATTTTGAATTTTGACTTTGGGCGGGAATATCTTTCGAACGGTAGGACCCAAGAAAAAAAATTGTAAAAAATCATTCGATAGCCCATTATCTTGCAATTATTTTGGTATGTCCTAGATAATTCTAGGACCTTAGATTGGGGAGATATGACCGATATCGCCCAAGCATAACGTTTTTACGTGTATTTCCATAGGGGGTAGAAAAAACTCTTGACTTTTGCGTCACCATACACTCATTGGGTACATGCTACTAAGCACAAAAAGTCATGGGGTCAAAATTTTCACTTGGCGAGTAAAGATTCGTATCGGTCGACCCTTGCAGAAACCCTGTCTTAATTTCTTGTATGATGAGCGTTGAGAAAAACATGAGGGTTCTTTCAAAAGTTTTTCGGGTGCAAGGCTTCGAGTCGAATTCAGTTTTGACTAGGAGATGCAGTTTCAGTAAAATCTATCTGCGCTATGGTGATCTTTAATTCCAGCACTAAAAGTCGAAAAAGTTACATTTATATGTCTGTTCTTCAGATGTGACAAATACTCAATCTAAATCTAAATCTATGCTATTTCTGTATCAGAAATTTGAAGCATTTAAACACAACAAATGCAAAATAAACTTCCACAAATGCAAATACGCCGAGTACTACAGCAAAACCAATAGAAATATTTTTCGTTATTTCTTCATGCTGCGATTGCAAACCATTGAGTAAATCAGAATAAGTGGTGGCGTTATTTGGTACAACCTGACCATTTTCCTTAGTTATCACCTCATCAGGAATTCGTGATTCGTAATCATGAATTCTGTCCGCTCCACGCAACGCGCATATCACCATTCCAATCAGCAGTGCTACAACGGCCAGCAGTTGAAACATCAAATGTATGAAGAGCAATTTCGGCCGATTTTTTATCACACCAATCACTAAGGCCAGGATTAATCCAGAGTACAGGATAAAAAGAAGTACAGTCAGGGTTATGCTCGCTGCTGGATTGCCAGGTTGAATCTGCTTTGAGACGAAGATTGAATATGATCGAAGATTGTTTGGGGATCCTGTCCAGCCACCTTCCGAGACCCCGGCAGTCAGGAGCGGATGCTTGAAAATGACAAAAACACTAACCAACAGAATAGACAGCAGAAAAAATTCGAATGCGGCAATAATGAAAGTAGCCAGTTTTATGGAACAGCAGCAATGCCTTTGCTCGGCCATAGTGCAGAGACTAGTGTGTAATTGTCGCTACTGGAGGAATGGGCGGTCGGTTGTACGAACAGTAGTGCATTTCGTTCGCCTCTTATGGATGCCAAATGTGGTAGCAAAACCAGTTTTGTTGGGACACTGCGTTTCTTACTAAAGTTAAGGCAGCCTACGCTGACGCCAGTGATGTCAGAAATGTGAAGAAAGTAGAAAAAGTGACAGCGAAAAATCTTTTTATACTGCTGCGTACTTACGAGGTAGGGGGGACGTGTTTAGGACAGTTTTGTTGCCTTCAAAATGAAAGCGGGCAAATGCAAATTAGTGATCAGCGGCAGATTTTTACGGGATAAGGAGATTTCTCAGATACAATGCTTGAAGATTGGGGATCCGCCGAAAGTTATTTTGGTCAAGTGGGGAATTTTGGCACTAGATTCGCACTTTGCTCTGTTATATTTTCTGTTTTGCCTTGGGGCATCCAATGTTAGATGAAATGCTGGAATGGTACAAGGAGACAAGATAAGTAACACGTGCCCCTAAGGCCTGTCACAGCAATTACCTCGTCTGTGTATGGTGCATTTGCTGCAGATTGTCTGCTCTGCCAATATGTAGTACCTGAATAATGGTTAGAGCAGATGGAAGACGTGAATGGCCTGAACATTCTTAGTGCATTGGCGATGACTGATGGTGTGACGCTTCAGAAGATCATGGGCAAACGTGTTTCATATTTTGTCTTTTGTACCATTTTAGCATTTCATCTAACACATTCATCCTGAGGCACAAAAGCTAATTTGGTACAGGATACAGTGCGTATTCAGCGTTTGCCAAAATTCCTCTGCACTGTCAGAAGTAATTTTTTCGAATCTTCAATCTTTAAGCTTTCTATCTGAGAAATCTTCGAGATACGGGCATATCTGATACTAATCATTGATCTGAGGCATCTTTTCGCTAAGAAGGCGAAAACAGCAACAAACTTCATAAAAAACTGAAGCCATACTGAAATAGGTAAAATATGGTTTAAGGTTTTTTTTGTGTTCGCTAAAGTCTGGAAACAAACAAAAAGACCAGCGTTTGGCCACTACATGATGTAAAATAGAGGAGATTACACAAAAAGCGGAGAAAGCACTTCCTTGCATAAGGCATGTAAAATAAGCTTCCAGGCATGGGTTTTACCAACGACGTAACATAAGCTTCGATACATTTTCTTTCTTCACGGATTAGGAGTACCGTTTCGTCGATATCCCTTACTACATGCATTTCAAGGTTAAACAAGCACCACTCAATGGCTCGCAATAACGGTTCCAGTTGACTCGACATTCGATACTGAAAACTTGATTTACTGCAAGCAAATTTTTCAACGCAAATGCTTTCGTTAATCTTGTCTCAGTCATCCTTGAAATGCTTTACATATAAACCAATGATACCTAGGTACCTCAACCAACCATCATTATTATGCAATGATACCTCAACAGATACCCAAGTAAGATACTACACAGCAAAGAAATACCCGATATCCAAAATTTCAATACCATACCCAAACACTTTCTACTCACATCATCTATCGATCTTCCTCTCACTGCAATGCCTTATTAGCGAGAAATTTGAAGCACCTGTACACAACCGACATATATCCTGCCACAATGCCGACAGCGATTGTTAAAACTATGCAAAACGCGATAGCTGTCGAGTGCCTCACATCGCGGATGCTGTCCGCCAACTCCTTCAAACCGTCAGGACCAATGGTCGCACCTTTCACTACCTTGCCATCAACTATCACAGCTTGATGATCAGGCTTCATTTCATCGTCAGTGATTGGGATGACATTCGAGGCGACCAAGGCAAGGGCTATGATGCCAATCAGAAGAGCGATTATGAGCAGACTTTGAGCGATCAAATGAATAAACACTAGTTTAGGCTTTTCTTTGATCACTCCAAAAATCAATCCGATTGTGACTGCGGTGCCAAGAATGAAAATAATTGCAGTACAAGCCACACCCGTCGAACCACTGCCCACGTGGATTCCCTTATCAGCAGTGTAGCCAGAGGAGTGCGAATCGACTGAACCACTAACTGCCATGGCATATGATTCAAGGTGACTGATTCCAGCATGTCCGGACCCCCCTTTCATATGCAATGCTACTACAGCGATTAGAGCCAGAGCTAAGCCAATGAGCTCCAGAACACCAACGATTAAGGTCCCAACTTTGATGGAGAAACAACAACATTTAGAAAATTTCGAATAATCCATTTTTGACAATGATTTTTTCAATAACAGCAGACTTTGCGTCGGAAAGTCGTGACTGGCTGGTGGCAGTGTTATCCAACTACTAAAGCTGTCTTTTCTGGGCGAACCGCAAAAATGTCAGTGCTGATGAGAAATCTGTGGGAGGAAAAATAGGCCGACGCGTAGCCTGGGGCTCGAACATTCTATTATTCGTCTGAAGGAACTGCTGTCTAACATCAAACCTGGCACGTACGAAGACGTAAACACATGCGGTTTGAACTAGTGTGCGCCGAATTTTGGCCAACTGTCAATAATATAAAAATGCCTAAAGGGTATTTTGTGCAATTGTGACTTTCTATGCATCAAGTGCACCGTTGTTGGTCGCCACACACAGCAATATGGCCCCTGAGTGCATGTATAGTGCAATAATAGGTCATTTCTCCTCGCACTTACGGTAAAGCGCGAATTCAAATCTTCCAGTTACTGTGTCTCCAGCAAAGATCCTTAAAGATACTGGCACCAGAATCCATTAGCGTAGAAACTGATGAAGACCGCGACCTAATCTAAAGGATACTAAACCCATCGCAATTTTCAATTTCGCTTTTCGGTCTCCTCGTGAAACAGTCGTGAATAAAAACTTCGCTAACACCTCAAAGACCAACCCTTTTCGAGCCGCTAGCTTCAAATACGCTACCATGATTCAGGCTGCACTCCAAAGTGTATAGAGGGCAAAAATGCGAATGCGAATCATGGACATTTTCGCACAGGACAACGTGGGGAAGGGTTAGCGTGCTATAAAATGCAGTGACGAAGCCGCGGGAAATTTAAAAGTTCTCGCTGACAAATGCTGTGAATTGGTCTATTGGTTTATCAGTATTTTTACTTTTTACAATCAGCCTGGGTCTAAGTTCTTAGAGCCTGCAGCACACACAGCCCAGCCAAACACACCCGCAGCCCTGTAAATTGGCAGCAACAGTATTTTGACAAACAATGCTGTGCTAGTTTATTCACACCCGAAGTACACTGGTGATCAAGGCGGGTAAATATTCAGGATTTGATGTGAATTTTCAAGTGTTGCTCTGACTTTTCTCAAAAACGTTCCATAACATAAAATCCTTTTTATTTTCCCGCCACAGTCAGCAAATACTTATAGCATTTATAAACAACAAACATTGAAAATCCAATCAAAACAGCTGCCAGTGCCAGAATCACACTGAAAATCACAGCTGTATTGTATCTGAGCCTTCGAACGCTGTCTTCAAACTCTTGTTTTACTTCAGGACCCATGGTCCCATTTGGAACATCGAATCCAGTCTCCATGACCGCCATATGGTCAGGGGTCAACTCTTGATCAGTGACTGGAATCACGTTAGAGGCAAACAGGGCGAAGACGATCACCCCGATCAACAAAGCCACAATGGCCACTCCTTGCGCGATCAGGTGAACAAACACAAGTTTGGGTTTTTCTTTCCAAATTCCCACAATTAAAATGATAATTGCGAAAATGGCCAAAAAGAATCCAATGACAGTGAACACCAAACTTCCACGCGGACTGCCCACTTTCACTGTTTTTGAACCAGCCGAGCCTGTTAATGCCATTTTGTCCTCATTGGGTGGAGGCAATCGTGCCATTCGAAAGTTGGATGCAAATGCGCGCCCGAATCCACCCTCTCTGTCATACGAGATGATGACAACGAGGGCGATAATGGCGATAATCAGCTCCAGTAGAGTGATCAACAACGCACCAGTTTTTATCGATAAACAGAAACACTTCGAAGCGCTTCCTGCAGGCATGTTCGCGTACGAGTATGAATTACTTGGTTGATCTTACACAAAGATTCTTCGCTCTGGAGCAGCCACAAGGATCGTGCGTGTTGACTAAAACTGGCGATAAAATGAAGTTCCACAGAAAAGTTTAAAACTAGTTTTATAATTTAGAACTCAACTCCAGAGGTTAACAATTCGAAAAGATGACTCACGGCGTAAAAATCTTCTTTCCTTGTGCTATTGTGTAAAATGTTGCAAAGCAGCTAGCATTAACAGATCCTTGGTGGAAAACAATGGCTTGTCCATCAAGAGCCCACAAAAAATTTGTTGTTTTGTAAACCAGCAGGCGAGACCGGTCCGTCCGAATTTGGGCGGAAAAAATGAAAAAACGTAAATTTGTGATTTAAATCCAGAGCAGACTTGACGCAAATGTGAAAGATTTGAGCAGTCGGAAGGTGTAATCAGGTATTTAGTTATTGGACACGAGCATCGACTAAGCCACTAACCAACCGATCTGAAGCAGGATCAACTTGCATTTCAATTGCGCACTCTAAATCGTCACATTGAAAGTGAAGATAGAAAAAGCACCTGTAGAAGACATTCGCAACTGGGGATACCAACTCGAATCGAAAACATAGTTGACTGAAAAAAGCTTCTTCCAATCAGGAATCTTAAAAATGTCAAGTTTTTTGGCTAACATAATCGACTAAATACTGTACAGCTTCATTTGGATCTTGCTTTCGCAGACGGGCAGAAAAGCGCTGCTTTTCCAAGTGAGTAAAATATAGTTTCATTTTTTGCGGCAGATAGTAGCTGGTTCTCGCACCGCAATCATAAAATACTCCAACTCGAAGATTATTGCGAGTCTGGTGATGAATAAGATCAGCACACGCAGTCCAAAATTGCTGCTAGGCCAAGCTTTACCTGAAACTATATTTTACACTCAATACGCAAAGAAGACCATTCCTACGAGTAGCTTTTCGTATTTTGCATCACGGCATGCCAGAACATGGTTTAGAAGCTTTTGTTTTCTTTGGGATCAGCGAGGGTTTATGGTTCGCAGACCAACCTTCATCACCAGGGATCGAACCCAGGACGAGTCCAGCCACTCCCTCCCAAGCAACACGGAGAGACGAATGCCGAACTGCTACACCACACCTCACGCAAAAACTACTAGAAATGAGTAAAATATAGTTTCAGCTTTTCGCTATCGGTGAAACCTGTATTTTGCACTCTGATCGAGAGTGGGAAGGCTTTCTTAGATCAAAGATTCCTAGAAACTATGCACTTAGAAGGAAATCTCATGGTCACAAAGAAAACTCGGGATTGAAGACCCCACTAATTACTTTAGGCATAGAGGAATTTTTGGCAGACGCTGAAAACGCGTTGCATCCTGTTACGGATTGGGTGTTTTGCCTTCGGCAATCAATGTTAGGTGAAATGCTGAAATAGAATAGGGGACAAAATAAGAAACCAGTTCGCACAGAATGTGATGGAATGTCACGCCACAAAGACGATGTGCAAAGTTCATATTATTTATCCACCTCGAATCTGATCACTGGTCAAATTAGAGCGGCCTAGCTGCTGTGAGTCAATAATATAATTTTCGAGGAAGGCGCTATCTTTAAAATAAAGTTACTTTTTGCAAAGCAGTCGTTTTTCAGTCAGCGATATTGTAATACCCGTAACACAACTGCGAATCAAGAAGAAAAATTTTGGATGGGATGAAAAGATCTCTTGCCAGTTGCTGCAACGCATATTACCAGGCTGCAATATTCGGCATACAATCAATGCAAGGAAGGTGCTGCCACTCATACATTGTACAAGTTGGATTAAATACCATTCAGTAAGAGTCATTGGGCTAGTAAACAGTCTACTGTATTCCTTAGTTGTTGGCAGAGCTGTTTGCTGAACATCTCACATAATAGCCTCATCTCTGTCTCCCATTTGGTGCATCTTGCACATGAGCGAAGGGCCGTACACATTGCACCTCGGTTGCCGAGCGAGCCGAGCTGAGCCAGCCGAGCTTGCCAGCTGAGGTCCGAGTTCCTCAGCCGAGTTCGCCGAAAAGCAGACAGAATGTTTTGAGCAGCGTCACGTCTTCCAATGCGAACGATCCAGCCGAGCTGAGATGACCGCAAGCCGCGAGCTGAGCCAACTGAGGTATGAAATGTGAGTGAACGCACGTCAGCTAAGCTGACAGCTCGGCTGGCTCAGTTAGCTCGGCAGCCGATCAGCTGAGGTGCAATGTGAACGCCGCTTGAAGTCCAGACAGGATGGACTTCACTCTGACTAACTGAAGCTAGTTAGCCTGTGAAGGTGGCGTTAGTGTGTGAACTTAACCTGTGCTCTAAATTCCATTTTGTGTTCTGGCTGTGTCTTAAGTTTCTGTAATAGTCCAGTTCGAGTAGAATTGTTGTTAAAGACTGTACTGCAATTTGAGAAGTAGATGCACCTCTTCGTCCAGTCATCTCATGGTCAGTCTTGGAATAGTCATGTACTAGTAGGGCAGCGGTTTTACTCACACAAGCTCGTTTTTTTATGTAGACTGGAGCACGTGTGTTGTATATTAGGATTTTGTATGCATGCATAATATGTATTTGTGTGCTCCACCCAAAAGTGCGTTTCACAATGCTTGGTGAGAGGAGAGTGTGGCGACGTGACTATATGGTAGTGTTGTAGTGAGGTTGTGTTGTCCTCGTGATTTGAATGTGGCGCCAATATTGTCCTGCGTATCAGTGTTACATGCTAGTGAGCATGCAGGCGGGAAAATGAGCGAGTATATATGTAGTTGAAGGGTGAAAGGCGGTTGCCTCGTTCTTGGTAGAAAGAATCGTGCGGTCGGGTCTTACTTTGAGACGAGATAAAGAGAGTCTGCACAATATCAGTACCATTCTTTTTCGGTAAGTCTGATTAGGCCTCACCTAGGTTGAGTCCCCATTCTCGGTCTAGGACGGACTGGAGCTGGGAGCCCATCCTTAGCAAAGGAAGTTCATTACATATGTGAAAAGGTCGCGAGCAGCTGCCTCTTCCACTTGTAACGAGGGGTGCGGCTGGACTTGTCTCGCTCGACCCCTGGTGGTGGAGGCCTGTATGCGAACTATAAACCTTCGCTGGCCTTGCACGCCAGGCCGTGGGTGACTCATTCAGTTCCTTCTAGGTGCTCCGAGTGTGACACGGAAGCCGATTGACACTCTTTGCTACTGAGCACCAGCAGGGTCAGTAGTCTGCGTACCATCGTCCGAGGCAGCTGGAGTCTGGTCAAGAATAATCTTGGGTCGAGGTACTGCAAGCGAAGACGCCTGGAGAGGGGGCACTATGAGATGGCCTCGAACAGCTTGGCTATATACAGTATGCTTTACTGCTGCAAAATTGAGCAGAAGCGCAAAAATGTGTTTAGTGCAACAATGTACATACTTAGCGATGACTCACGATTCATCCATAGTTTTTGTGTTTGGAATCAACTTAGTACAGTAAACTACACCAACGATGATGGTGTACTAGGATATACTGTACCCAGCAAAAAAAAGTCGGGTCAACCAAACAATGATTGTACTGTGAATGCAAGCCATGCTGGCCGACAGTACAGCAAGAGTGAGAATTGATAACAATCGTGTGTAACCAAGCCTGGCAGGCGTAGGAGGGAGGTGGCCGACCGAAGTCAGCGGAACAAAAACTTAGCAGTCAGGTCTTGCGACCATACCTACGGCTGAAACATCAACCCGAGGGGTTGACGTCTCCAAGCAAGGGGAGAGTATCGATTACTCGTCATGGCCTACAAGGCGGAGGAAAGGGGGGGGTTACACTTGTCAGAAAAAACATCTTTTCAGCATTTGTATTCAACTGAATTTGTCCATCCTCTATCTGCCGGTGATAATCCACCCTCCCTGTGCACCATTCCTTCCATCTAACGTCATTAGCCAACAATTCGAAAGCCCCCTGATCTCCCTGCACCACGCTGGCGCGTTGCAACCCACATCGTCAGAATCTGATACTGTTTCTCCAGGCAAGACCATTATCACTAGAAGTCGTGTCTAAAGAAATAGAATACTATTTCTTCAGACACGACCACTATCACTACTTGTAATTTAGGCACATGAGGGCGGGAAATTCAAACATCCCGCCACATCATATGGGTTGGCGGTCACTCAAACTGGATTTGAAATTTTAAATTTGACATGTGTCCATCATGTTAGCTTGTGGCTAAGGGTCACTGGGTCATAAGCTCTCCCAGTTGGTCAGCGGACCACCGCAATGGTGATTGGCGGTGTCAGTATTGACCAGTGAGCCAGTAAGGGACAAAGACTAAGGGTGGGCTCTCTTGACCTCAGCCATCCTGGTAAACTTGGGCCATGAACGGTGAGGACAACGCGTGTATATTACTGCCACAGCCAAAAAAACTTGCATTGACTGGCTGATAGCAAGGACCATTTCACAGGCTTCGAACACAGCAAAATTTAATTTCCCGCTTCAAGCAGCTGATGACAATTAACACAGATCAAAAGTTCCTTACTTGGAAGCCTGCGCGCAAGTTATGTGGACAATGGACAGTTAAAGCGGACGTTGAATGAAAAGTTTTGAAAACGTTTTGTTTTATGGCATCAGGATGCCAGACGTCGTCAACCCTTATTCTACAGTGGCTACCAATGACAGACACAGTACATCTGTAGAGAATAATTGAGGAATTCACGAGCTCAAATCGATTACCAACGCAAAAAGCTACCCCAATCCTCACAGAACAAATGCCTGCTTCAAATACACGATTTTGCACCCTGCGCTTACTTTACTCAATCTAACCTGGCTTTAGAATATGTGCATTTAAGGTCAGAAGGCCATTGCTCGCATATGAGGGCAAGAAGCACAGATATTTGCCAAGAGCTGCCAAGCAACCTTGTACCTCCTCTGTATACGCCCCTGCTCTTTTAAAAGTTAGTTTCAGGTTCGATTATTCTTGAGGTTCAATGTTTTTATGCGCCCAAGACTCTACTCAAGCATAGGTCGGTGACGCGACACTGATGTGAGCTGTAAGATATTTCAATGAATTTTGTAGCTAATTTAGTAACCGTGAATAAACTTCAAGCAAAAGGACGGAAACACCCAGGACGCAAATTTAGAAATCTACCCATATTATTCACACATGTAGCAGAATTTTTTAGAATTTTAAAGATACGACAACTACAGTAGATATGAACACAGAATAAAATACAGTTATTATGCCATCTCCCACCTGCTTTTCATGCCACTCAAATTGAATTGCACAGCATCGACCCAATACAAATGCATGCCCGCAAAAAATGTGAAATAAGCAGTAAGCCATGACTACCAAATAAAGTGACATAAAGAATACTTGATGGAATAAACATAAGCACAAAATGAACACTCATTCGACCACTTCTGGTGGTGGCAATGCCCACAGAATGACTGAACGGTCAGCACTAGTGCTGAGGAATGTGAAATCATGTGGATGCCAACGGCATTGGATGACTTTGTCCTCGTGCTCAGCTACAGGTAAATACTTTAACGGCTCCAAAAGATTGCCACGAATATCTGTGATTACGATTCTAAAACGTAGGTTTATACCATGATACAGCTGTATTATCATACTGCACAAGCTTACAATCAGCCTCTGAAACACAATGTTTCTTGTTAGCCGTGCAGCTCTTCAGTCTATTTTCCTCGTCTTTACGCTTAAGCAGGTGGGCACTCGGAGCCTTGTCTCTTCCATCCCCTGTACGACAGACGGCTTACAACCACTGATATTGCGGGTGTCCTCGCGGAAGATCACAGCTTACAGACAGCCCCACCAATCACATGGCATACTGCGGCTGCACTTCAAAGCCAAAGTTTCTTATACTTTAGCAGGACAACTCGACACTTACTTCTTATCATACGATCCAGAGAGCAGATAGTATGTTCCAGGACTGAACCTCACAGTCCTCACTTCATCCACGTGCGGACGGTACAGTTGCACCACATGCTGACCACGCATATCGTATAGCATTATGGACGCATCCTCGTGTCCACTAACCAACAAACGCCCACCAGGATCCACACAAATCGATGTCACTGGTGAGCCTGAAACAGCGAGTGTCGGTGAGTCAGTGACCAGCTGTACATGCCACCATGGGTCTATGAAGTACTGTAAGCAAATCACAAACCCAGGCGGCTGCCACGGCAAAATAGGGGCGCCTGGTGGTCTTGTCACTGTAACTTCCACACATCTTGTTGCACAGTGGCACAAAGGAAGGGGTGTTTATCCATTTTAGAGCCATATTACCAAGGTTCCGCATGGGTACCCATAACAGCACCAACCCGCTTCCGCTGAGCATGGATGTGGTTTGATTAGTTGCAAATTTACAGGTACGGGAGGTATATGGTTTCCATACCCACTAGACCCTGTGTGCACATGCTTATGCCTAACTTACTGGACGTAGCCTTGCTCGGCGCGATCATATTCACTGCTTCAGCACATCGTAAATCCCAAAACCGTATGGTCTTATCTTGCGAGCAGCTGACGAACATGCATCCACCCCACGTGTACAATCCGAGCACTGGTGCCGTGTGTCCATACAACTGCCTCAATGCCATCCCAGTCGAACAATCGGTCAAGTGTATTCTACAATTCCCCGCGCCACCACTGATCAACAGACTCGTTCGATTCGTCGTATCTTCCATGAACACTAAGTCTCTGACAGTGCCATCGTGCATAGTCAGCTCGAATTCAGGACCTAAAAATTGCTTATATGCAAATTTTGAAAAATCTTTCAGACCTGATGAACCTAGCCCTGATTGAACCTGATAAATCCACATATTTTTAATGGGCCAGTCTTTAACCAGAGACTAGCATCACCATGTTCCCGCACTTTCACTAACATCAGTAGACCCTCTAAACAAAAATCCTTGATTCCCCAGCCCAACCACTAAGGTGCAGGGCACCAGCTTACCAATCTTGCAAGTTTCGGCATCAAATTTCATCAATCTTACAGCCTTGTCATTACTTCCACTAGCCAGTAATTCGCCAGTTGGATTAAAGCCCACACAATAAACAGATCCTCGATGTTGCTTTGGACGTAATAACAGTGTTTCTGGAGGTTTAGTGACATGATCCGGTCTACAAAAATTTAAGCCCCATATAAGCAAAACTCACCACATTCCTCCTATTTTCGTCCTCCTTATGGCCTAGCGGATTCGGCGTGCAACGCGGGCCTCAATTGCGCAGGTTCGACTAACGACCCAGTAAATGATTTTGCGCAAATCCCTCTTCACCCTCGCGTGTGCATGCTTATTTCCCACTCTTACTTCAACATTTTCACTTCTGGATACCGACATATATGCAATTGACGAGAATTTGTACCCACAGCAAAATACCGACCACTTGGATGGAATGAAACAGCTCTGATTGCTTGTTGATCTTCCAAACGATTGACAGCGACGAATTGTACATTCTTACTATTGTTATTGTTATTGTTACCAGCACTACTACGATAACTGACCACACCACTATCATCGCTCAACGATGATCCATTCTGAGCCTAAATCAAACAAATCATTATGTACGAGGTCCTCTACACTGATCGTGGGCCAGCAGCTCAGACCCTCACCCGTCAGGGTGATGTTTCAGCCATAGACCAGGTCGAAAGACAATCACTCCCTCCAGTTATGAATGACCTGTTCACATCATATCTCAAGCGCAAGCACATGTTGTATGGTGTACAAACTTATCATCACCAGAAATCGAGAACAGCATCTACTGTCTGAAGCTGGTCCATGCGCCTTCGCCTCGACCAGAGAACTCAAACAATTTGCACACGCCCCCTCGCCTATCCTACTAAAAAAGGCCGCCCAGCAAACCGACAAAGAAAAATCAATATTAATGCAATTTACTCTCAGCATGGTAGCTTTAGCAAAACGTTACGCCCGCCAAGCCAACCTCTCATTTATCAAATAAATTTCCAACCGCCTGCTGTTCAAGGAAAAACCAAATCAACCACCGCAAAAGCATTGCCGTGGGAAAACTGTTAGCGAAACCCACACTTATTCAATCCTGCCCACTCTCACTAGCATTACCTTAGCCACATCCAAAGTAATTTTTCCGTCTCGAACATTTTTAAAAAGGTCACTAATCCTTGTTTGATCCAATCGATTCAATTTGCTCAAATCTTTCATCTCTTTCGCTTTAGATCCTTCCTTACTATTGGCCATTTTTAGATCTATTTCTTATCCAAAACATAACATCTACAGTAGCATCCGCAAACTGCCACCTCGACAGAGTCAAATCCAATCCGTCGCACTTGACAAAATATTACAGTCAATGAGTCAAATTGAACTGAGTCTCAAACGTATAAAACCGTATTGCACTGAAGTCTAATGCGAAAAATCCACCTTTAACGTCGACTTTTTCAAACGAGTCGACGAGTTGGGTTGATGAACGAACTTGATATACCCGCCGACTACGTGGCTATGACAAAACGGCCAACAGAATATTCATGCATCAAAAGAGAAACCACAGCATTTCTCGACCTGTATACCTCCACAATCTAGTTTATAGTTTTCCTCGGGCCACTTCGATTCACCACTAGTGAAGGACGACATGAGTCAGCAGCAAAAAGTACACAGCCAGCCAGCCAACTGGCCTCCTATTCGTCACAGAGAATGGAAAAGTTATGCCAATAAGAAAAACTTGGCTCCTATGCTCTTTGCTCTAGCAAAGCGTACAAATCTCCCAGCACCTGCTAACTTTGTAAACAATATGCACCGCCCTCTAGATCACCTAACTTTGCGCATGTACAGCAAACGCCAATTTATAGTGGATTTTGGAGCGCTTGGCGCTAAAAAAAAGATATGACCAAAGTGAAGCGTTTGGTGCTAGACTTATGCGATCCCACAAAGGCGGGTTCGACTCCCACTTAAGCTTACACTTTTTGGAAACTTTTGATCAAACATTGCACAGCCATTTCAGTTCAAACTTCAGAAAACTTATCCATACAGTGCGCCTTGGTGTTTAGATGAGAGTAAAGCATTAATTTCACACTGTACCACCAGACTAGCGTTCGTTCGGAATTGCCCCTCCCGAACCCAATCCCGATAAAAAATGGTCGGAATTGAATGTTGTGGAGATGTGTGAAGAAGGGGAAGGGGAGAGAAATGGATCAGGAAGGGAGTGTTCCAGAAGGGTAAGATGGAGAAATTGTGGCGGATGTTTGTACTGGTAGAGAGGAAGGAAGATTTGTTTGCTAATTGGTGACTAATTCTCCCCTTTTTTGCTTGCCTGATTGTGAATGCAATTATAAATACTGCGCAAAAAAGCTTTTGTCTTTATGTGCTGGCTACTTGGGTTGGGTTGTAGGTTACCTACAGCGAATTAAAAGTGAAAACAAACACTCTGAAAATCCCGATCCCAGCCGGGATTGAGCGAGTCCCGATCCCGATCCCAAAAAAAGTCATTCCCAACGAGCGCTACGCCAGACAGCTTCCACTCAATCCCATTCTGTCTCAGTCACATAAAACCAGCGCACACCAAAGTCATCTAATATCTTCCCTGCCCACTGATTTTGATTCCTGATGCATGACTGACGCCAGCCTTCAAGGCCAACATAACGCGTCCAAATAAAGCATGACATAAAAGCATGGAAAATTTGGCTGGCTTCCTAATCTAGAAGCCGAAATGGGAGACCAAACGGTAGGCCGAAAATTTTCTTCAATAGTGTCAAACGATAGAGTTAATTTCTATCTCCTGACACTGTACCATATGACTTCAAGCTTGAGCGTTTTCTAATTGCGCGAGAAATTCAAATCAAATGCTAATGATTAAGACACCTTAGCTAAACAGCCTATTTCACTCACCATCTTAAACGCAGCTTGAGCTTGTTTCGCTCTCATATTCGCCATCATACTTCCATCCATACTTCCACGTTGCTGTCCCTGTTGAGGCATCATTTGCGGTCTTATCGACGACTGCATTTGACCACCAGGAAAAAATGTGTTATTCTGATTAGCCAATTGTTGTTGGGCGTATTGTGATTCCATTATTGGTTGCTGTTGTGCGTGGAAGCTCATTTGCATCATCTGGTAGGTCAGTCCATCCACGGGCAAAGCTGGCGACATTTGACCCATGGCGCATGGTCCGCCAAAGCCGCCAGGTGGTTCGCTACCACATCTGCCGCGACGATTACTGAATTCTTGGTACAAACGACCGCCACCTTGACGATCCGGTTGACGCGTACCGTCCATGATTACCGATCTGAAAGAGTAATATAATGACCATAAAGACAAGCAGGTGCATGTGAGCCTGTTGCAAGCGTTTACAAAGTCAGCAGCAGGGGTCGACTTTTATAATGTTGAACACCTTCAAAAACATCCCCAGGGTGTCACAATCCATAAGCAGCCATCAGCTGAAGGTTGACTAATAGTGAGTAACAGCTCAAAAAAGGGAGTAGAGAGGTGAGGTTGACCAAAAGGCGCACCAAGCGTAGAGCACGATTTTCAAAGTGACCAGTTAAACTTTAGTGAGGTTCAGGGGCCATCTCCGCAAGCACTTTCATGGGCAACACTTTACATACCACACCTATGGCACAGCGAAATCGACCCTCACCCTTACATTTTTCTACTAAAAACCTTCCCTGCCACATTTCTTTCCAACTCCACACTTGGATACCGACTAGCTAAGAAATGCCTCCTGCCACTGAGAGGTCTGCCTGATGGGTTGTGAGACCACCCTCTCCAAAAGCTATCCAGCCCATTACACCACCAACATATGACCTCACCTGGACGCATCCAAAATCTTCGATTGCTGCATCAAATGAGGTGATGCACTTCGCCGTCTGATTTCTTCCAACTGTTGTCTCGCAGTCAAAGTTTGAGGTTGTTGATACTCGACTGGCAATTCACTCATCATGACAGGCGAATGTTCCATGGGGCCCGTCTCCTCGATGACAGCCAATTGAGGGGGTGACTGGTACTGATGCGGATAATAGACCGATTGTTGTTGTGCCATTGATGATGGATTGGTTATGCTCGAATAATTTTCCATTTGTTGACCCCCTACACCAACCGGAGCCAACGCATTTCCGGCACTGTTCCGGGTTTGTGTTGACGTATCGAATAAAACGTCAATAGCGCTTTGTTGCATTAATTGCTTGCCAGTCAATTGAAAACCGACTGCGATCGATTGACTTAATAGACTGTCACGATAAGGGGCATTTTTCGCACCCCCGCGAGCTGATAATGGCGAACCAGCATTGCCTTAAAATGACTGTTCGTGACCAAGATTTCCCTGATCGTAAGTTTCAACCAATGGGGACAGGAATTAGTGCTAAATAACCATGCCATGAAACTGAAAGCGAAAACAAAAAAAACGTGGGGTTAGAAAACGGAAAAAACCATTGCTTTTTCAAAAAGCCATGCAATGAAAGCGTGAATAAAACAAAAAATTAGTGTGCGAACAGAAAGTGCGCATCAGATTTATCTCCAGTCCAAAGCCAGCCCCCGACTCACCTAATCCCGATGCCAATCCATCATATTGCGGAATCATCGATCGACTCATTTTTTCCGCCGATTTCAATCTTGTAGCTGGAACAGCCGCATGTGGAAACATCAATGGTTTAATTGGAGTAACTAAAATTTGTTCAGTCCATAATGCTTCCAATTTTGGGCGACGTAAAGCTTCGCATTTGAGATCCAACGTTTTCTGAACGAATTGCACGCCGAACGCATCTTTGGGTAAACTTTCTAACCAACAAACTAAACTTAGATCAGTTGCCGACGACTCCAATGCATCAATATCATTTTGTTGACCATTCGTATTATGATCGGGTAGTAAATTTTTCATTTTTACATTCATATTCGATGGATGTCGTTGTTTTCCCATTGAGCCACCATTGCTCGTATTTCCATCCAATAGAGCTTTATTTTGACAAAAATCGACGCACGCCTCGTACAACATACCTTTGATGAGTAGTTGCATTAGACGTTCATTTTTCGATGCCAGTAATCGATTTGTAGGATCCGATAATCCGATATCGGAAGATAAGAAATCGCGAACCAAAGGATAAACGGCGCTAAAACATTCAACGCGAGCAGAACTCGGATTCCAATGACGAAATTGATCATGTTCGCAAAGTGTTGGTAAAGTCAATAATGCGCGTAATTGTCGATATTCATCGGCCGATGGACAAATATTTTCTAACGAATGTAAACATTCCACAATTTCGTCAACAGTAAATTCATTATTTTGCATTGGACCCGGTTCAGTTTTTATACACAATAATTCAAAATATTTATGTTTTAAAATTAAATAACGAAAATGACGTGAATTAAATTCTGAATGCGAATTTAATGGTTCGACAAAATCTAAAACTGAATCCCATTGACCATCTAAAATTAGTTGACGAAAAAATAGAGCATCTTCTGAATATTCGCCATTGATTATACCCGTTTCACGTTCGACTGAAAGCTAAAAAAGTTCCAATAAAAACCTTTTCTTCCTCATTATTCTTCAAAATTCTTTTTTACCTGCGAAATATGAAGTTTTCGTTTTTCTAAAAATTCCAATATCAATTTCACAACTTCTTGTTCGGAAATAAATACTTGAAATTTAGTCATTTTCAAATGCAATATGCGGTTGGAGATAAAATGAAATAGTTTTTGGAATGTTTTAGTTAAAGTGATTCAAAAATTGAGTCATCGCAAAGTTTTTTCGGGTCAACGACTTTTCGATCGATGAATGCGAAAAACTAAGGCGGCCATTTGCGCACAGTCCAAAACTGCCACTATTTCTCACCAGCTAGCAACAGTATTTATCACTGACTGAAAGATAACAAATCACTTGGTTCAAGTCTGACTCTTAAAAAAAGTTATATTTCGGATGAAAAAACATGCGTTTTAACATCATTTGGCTACCTTTTCGCGATGCACTATTTTTTTAATGATTTTTCCATGTGTAAATCGTGAAGTTTTTCTTCTACCAGCGTTTGAATGAAAAATACGACAATCAAGTCGCAAAAAAGTTTTTTCTGCAAACGCATTCGTCGGCTACTTGTAAAAAACAAGTGCTGTTGAAATTATAATTTTGAAATCTCGGACTTTTAGTGTAATCTGCGTTGTACCTGCGAATCATAATTTACAGTAAGATTCTCGACCGCACTCCTCTTTTCATGATTTTCATATTTTTATCGAAAAATTTCGGTATTTCCTGATTCGAAAATGAAAAATTACGGAAATGTACGCCATTTTTTCCGTCGATTAACAACAACTAGCCCGCTTTTGGTAAAAATTAATGCTCAATTGAGGAAAGCAACGGAAAATGTTGTTGGAAATGCGGAATCGGCTTCGAATTCTTTACCGAAAAGTTATCGTGCTTTGAAAAAACTAGAACCGAAAGATTTATTTCTGAGAAATAAGCAACCATTAACGATTGGAGCCTATGCGCTTTTGGTAAGGAAAATTTGGAGATTTCCCATTTGGCTCTCTGAAGAATTTTTGTGTAAATTTTCTGAAAACGCAAATTTTGTGAAATCTATAAATAGGTATCTATCGGGCCCCATGTTCTCGGAATATCGTTATTTATCAAAATATTGTTCTTAAAGGATTCTTCAAATTTGCTTTCTTCTGTTTTTTTGTGCGACTGATTTCGATTTCAGGCTATTCCAGCCACAACTTTCGGCTTGGGTGTTTGGCAAATCTATCGTCGAAGGCAGAAGCGGGAGAAAATGCGTGAATTGGAAGCAAATACGACGAAAGAGCCAGTGCTGTTGCCTGTCGAGTAAGTCTTCGCTTTTGCATTTGACGGGTTCGAGTCCTCGTCAGGCCCGGTCTTTTTTTGTGTCAGAGCTCTTATTTTTTAAGTTTTCAAATCTTATAACTTCTAATAATTTTAGCTTACGCGATTTGGACAAGATGGAATTTCAGCCGATTCGAGTTGTGGGTGAATTTTGTCACAATGAGGAAATTGTAGTCAAACCTCGCCATCGTCACGATGTGTATCGATTGGGCGGCGTCAGCACGGACCCGTATGGTCGAATGAATGAAGTGGGTGCTCAGATTATTACACCCTTCAAGTTGGCTGATAGACCGTAAGTGACGTGTTTTCGACCATGATCCGGCTGCCGGACTGCATGGAGCCGGCAGTTGGGTGGGTCAAAATGATGTTTCAGCCAAAATCCTTGTCGTAGGACATATCGGCTGCTGTAAGAGCCAGAATACCCCTGAGAACATATTGCATGGAGCGGATGGTTTAAAAAAGCCCTCGATGTAGGCCTCGTAGTTGTAGGAAGCAGTAGGATTAACCGGACGGGTTTTTGCCCCGCCAGGAGGAGCGTATCAAGCGGTTAATGAAGGCTACCACCCATTGGTCGGTCCGTCACTTTCTCCGATAAAACCCGAACGTGTGTCGGTTTGCGCGCATTGCAGGCACAAGAATACAGTGAAAGACCCAGCTTTAATAATCTGCAGTTTCAGGTACAAAATTTTGATCCAGCGCGGATGGGTTCCACTGTCGCATGTGGATCCAGCGACCAGAGAAGCGGGTCAGGTGAGTTTGTCCGCTGACTGACTGCACACCTTTATGGTGTCAGGCTGAAGGGCTATTTTGCAGATCAAAGGTCAAGTGGAGATCGTCGGTCTTGTACGTGGCAATGAGAAGGTAAAATGCGCTTGCTGCTGTTTGTGGTGAAACTGCGGTGGTTACTGGTTCTTTATTTTCGTCGTTTGTGAGCTGGTGCCCGTACCGCTCCATGTTTCCCATGGGACTTTACCCGTTTCCTGTAGCCAGCCAGTGATAAGATAAGTGATATGATAAGTGAGGCCGTGAGGTGGCCTGCTCTGACTTCAGGTTACCTCTAACGTCTCCACTAGCAAGGTTCCCAGGTCGTGGCCTAACGCGTGAGGCGTCCACCTCTCACGCTGGATGCGCACTTATGGAGGAGGGTTCGACTCCCGCCTGGATCAAATGTGTCTTCCTTAGCCCTCGAATGCGTTCTCTATTGCTTGGCTAAGGGTAAAGTATGGCATGACGTGAGCACCTCCTCTGAGGGAGATTATGGGGCGAGATAGAAGGGATTTTCCCGACTGGTCTTTCATGACCAGTTTCCTGGATGCTCGTCCTATTCTTGAGGGTACTTGGTCAGTCGCCCGCAGCTAGGTGTGGACAGACCGCTAACCATTCTGCAAACGGCTATCTAAAGTAAATCACGGTGTTAAACCGGCCTTCGTCTCAGGGTTGCTAGTGCTTTAAAACCAGCTGAACCACCGCAGCCCCTTTTGTTCACTTTTTAACTGTTTCTACTCTAAATAAAAGCGCTGATTGTGAGCGCACCGAAGTCATGCAATGCATGAGATAAGATGGTGTGGAAAATTGATTCATATTTTTTGCTGGTCGACTCATACCTTGCCCACAGTCTGTGCTCCGTACACTTCTGATTCTACCTACTGTACGATTTCAGAAACCCAAATACGTGCCTGAGAATGATCCGTTGGAGGGCGAGTGGCATTATCGAGATGTGGAAATGATGGCGAGGCTACGAAATTGTGCGCCTGCTTATTTGGAAGCTGTTGATAGTAAGTGTTTTTTGGTTAAGGGGACACACTTTTTCGATCACAGCTTTTTAAACGTTTCAAAAATACCTTTCTAATAAAACTTGCAAACATGGAGGGGGCAAAGATTTGTCTGCATGGAACAGAACCAGCAGCTGGAACATCACCCGTTAAAGACAGTACACTCTAGAATCGCTGTCGGAATATCGATAAAAGAGTGTGATATTCAGATTCAGCACCAACATTTTAGTGAGGGTAACCAAAATTCTGGACATGCAGAATGCACGTTAAAAAAAGTCGAAAATCTTGATGGAAAGGGGGACCACTCGAAAATGGAAATTTCGACTTCTTAATTAGCTAATTAAGATCGGGGTTTCAAAATTTTGGCTACTCTGTATATTACTGTACGTGGGTGCTGAATCTAAATCCGAGTATCATTCTCTCTTTTCAGTATTCTGACATCGGTTCTACAGAGTGTACTTCGTCTTTTAAGTGATGTTCCTTTAAGCCATGGATCAAGTCGAGACTATGTACTGGACATTGTGCATAAGCTCGACTAGTGTGTCCTGGCCAGCGATAGGCCGGGAGTTTCCTCATCAAGGCACACTTTTTCAATCACAGTTTTTAAACGTCCAAAAAAGACCTTTCTCATGAAACTGAAGACATAGATAAGCCATGCCAGCTTATCTCCCACCCCTAGAATGGCCTGAAGATCTGCTAGAGGCTATGATGAATACACAGCGCCTTCCAGCCTAGCGAGCTTTTGCCTCATTACTACTCAGATTCACCATGCCTTAACGTCGGCATCGGGATCGGCATGCTGGCCTATCGCTAGTCCTTGTAGCTGTGGACGCAGACGTATTACATTGGTAGTGCGTGCCTGTTTTTGTGGAGATCACAAATTCAGCTCATCGTCAGCTAATGTACTGGAGCTGAAAAGAGTTACCTGTTGGATGCCGCATCCAGCGTATCAGCTGCCTTCGTTGGCATCCAGGCAAACAGAAGCCCGTCTGGTTGATGTCTCTGCCTCCTACGTCTAGGATGCCTGCCTGGATGGTTTCTGAGACCATCCACTTTCGCGGTATTTTCTCCGATGGGGGCCTATCGCATGCTGTGGGGTACAGAAGAATATGGGATTCAGAAATTCTAAAATAGACCTTGTCCAGACGGGCCTATTGGAGAAGATACAGGCGGGGTCTAGGCAAGCCTCCTAGTCGTAATGATAGGTGCCAGAAACGTCAACCCGACGGGTTTCTGCCTCGCCTAGAGCAAGGAGTTGGACATATAATAGACGCAGGAGGTGACACGGCCTATACCTACGTGGTTCAGCGGCCCACCGGGCCAATTCCTAGTTGTCATAGGCATGCGCACACCTTTTCTGGCCTGTGCCTGAGCATCACACTAGTGCGCGCGATTCAAATCATGTCTGCAGGGGCTTTGACAAGTTTAGTTCATTGAATTGAATTGTTTTACTCCACTGTAAACGCGGTATACAGGGGAGATTTTAAAATTTGACGATCTTAGGGGCTTTTCCTGTATGTAGGGACAAAATATACACCTGTATTTTTAAAGTGTAACTGTAACTGATAACCTCGGATTTTTTGTAAAATGATTAAAATCGACCATAAATCACGATACATAAAAAGTTAAAATCATAAATTTAGATACGATATTTAGTAAAAACCAGCTTAGCCAAAAATAAGTAAGTGTGATCGTGTTTCACTTGAAAAGGCCCTATGTTCCGAAAATATTCGACTATAAAAAGTCGCTAGCAAAGTTTGATCCTTGAGGAAGCAATAAGAACTTGAATCAAACGCGATTTTGTCCGTCCATTGCCACAAATGATCCCGCCAAGCCCAATGAATATGCGATTTGAATCGCGCGCACTAGTGTGATGCTCAGGCACAGGCCAGAAAAGGTGTGCGCATGCTTATGACAACTAGGAATTGGCCCGGTGGGCCGCTGAACCACGTGGGTATAGGCCGTGTCACCTCCTGCGTCTATTATATGTCCAACTCCTTGCCTAGAGGCAATCGAAGGCAGCTGATACTCTGTATGCGGCGGCCAAGCATTAATATCTCTGTAACTACATCTGCTACGACTCGACGACTCTGTATCTGCTACGACATTTGGCGCGGCCATGAACAAGTCGCATTTTCGAAGTAAAGAAAAATCATCGAACAGAGAATGTTCTGTAACTGTAGAAGAGTCAGCTCCATGTTAGTCAAATATTTGAATTTGCCGCGCGCACTTATGCTAAGGTGCAAGAACCGTACGGCAGTCGGGAGGGAAGCTTGGCTGAGTGCAGTGAGAGGCTTCCGCGAAACTGCGCTCATTGAGTTTCGCAGTTCCGACATGCTGATATTCACTATTCAAGGAGCTATAACGGCAAAGACGATGCAGTTATCACAGGGGACTGAATTCCAGTGCCAGCAAGACTTGGAACTTGTCTCCCTGCCAGAAAACATGGACGCTATGACCCACGTGAGGTCTTCTCTGTCATATATTGCTATCAATATGCTACCCATCCTTTATCCCCGCTAACATGCACTTGTCCTATGCATACTGTAATTTGGTGACAATTATCACTCTTATCCTTTGGCAAACTGTAAGAGGCAAAAGCGTAATCAAGGTACATTTGACGACGTGTCCCGATTCTGAGGCACGGGTTCGATTCCTGGTCTATCCTCAAAATTGTTGCCTGTCGTAATTGAACTTTTTTCCAACCTATTTCGAAAAATGAATATGGCAGAAGCGCGGCTATGCCTAGCCATGCCAGATCAAATGCCTGTAGGTTGCTAAAGATATGCGCTTATCTGCGTTTGGTGAAGCTTGAACATGACTGGGGCATCAAAAATGTTATTATGCTTGGATTAAGTAAGCTTCTCCGCGGCCGCTTGTGGGCTGAAGGAAAGGACAAGTGGGCTTAACTATGATCAAGGGCTATGCATGTTGCACGCGACACCCCAAAACTAGCGAGTCGGTAATAAAAAAAAAGTGAAAAATAAAATAAACTTTTCAAATTAAAAAAGGCGGGAAATTTTGTCTTCGCGTTTAAGCCTTACAAGCAGCAAAAAAATTGTTTTGCGCTCGAGTTTAAGTGGCCTATTGGTCGTTTGCAGGCACCACGGTCCACGGTGGTCCGATTGGGGGTCAGACAATTGTTCGTTTGAGAAATGAGCACCTATCCTACATAATTACTTGGTAAGGTGACTGGAGTGTGTGGCCAGGCTTGGCCTACAGTACATTTTGTGTTTAGGTTCTCGCTGTCAGCTTTCACTGGTTGGCTATGGTTCAGACGTTATGTTCGACCTTTGCCCAAACTGTGATTCCCATGTTGCATGGTGTCTGTCTACAGGACTGTGTGGCTGTGGGGGCGAGTTTAAATGTTAGGGTATGTGAAATTGTGTTAGCAGGTGCGAGGGAGGTGGTAGATTGTAAATTTATGACGAGTTGGTGAGATTGGTTTGGGACACGTGTGATTGCATGCACCGGGGGACCTTGACTAGGACAGTTATTTTCCAGTTTGGCAATCTTGTTTTGCACGATTCGCTTGAACGCAGGGGCCCCAATAATTTTCTATGGTGATTCTATTTCGAGCAGGTCTTGGATGCACGGACGTCAGAGCAAGCCTAATCTTCCGGTTTGTTGTTTTGAAGAAAACGAGGACGCGTTTCGTCACAAATACTCGCCCAGTTTTCGCCATTGTTTGTGATCTGAAGAGTTGGCTAAAGGAATGAATTTTCTCGTGCTTTCGATAAGAGTTTCAGTGCACAAACTTATGTCATCCATTCCAAGCTAACAGTTGCTTGTCTGGGATGCAAGAAGAAAGCGCGTGATGGGGATATGGGGAGGGGGATAGGACGAATGCTCGCCAATTAGGTGGGCGTGCACGTGGAATTGCGCTGACCGGATTCGGTAGGCTGTTTTGATTGCGGTGATGGCCCTGTGGGTACACATAAGTGGGTGCAGCATGGAAGGCTGGGTGGGCATGATGAAAAGTGTGATCTGGATTGCACTAACAATGAGTAATGTCGTGTGCTTCTAGTTGAAAAAAGTCACTCATCAATTTGTGACGGGTGTGCATGATGCTTGGGTGTCTCCTACCTTTGGTAGTTATGGTATGGGTGGGTAAACTGGATAACCACATAGCAAGCATAGATGGGCGTGGCCCCTAGGCTTATCGCTGCCCCTAGTCACCAGCTTGGAGACTGATAAGCTGGACTGAAAACAGCTGGGAGGGGTCCTTCTACCCGGCCTGACTTACAGTATGGCAGTGCACCACACCTCAACCTGAACAAAGTCTATACTATTTTTGTCCCTGAAAAAGTGTGTCAATATCCAAACAGCTGACCTTCAGACACAGTCGACAACACCTACCAGACGTATGCATAGTTCCAAACAAGTCGACCTCGGTCATAAGAAACCAAAAATACCAGCAGGGTTCGCTGCACCAACACATCCAATGACTTTTTGTGACCCGTCTACTGTACTTGGCAAAAACTTTCCCTATTTCTTGCAGGATGTTACCCCAAAAACATCCTTGCTTAGGCTGATGACTACTGGAACCTATATTTAGTTGTTCCGCAGACACTTCTTTTTCTGCTGGCCAAGGATAGATCAATGTGATCAAGCTGGATATACAAAGCAAAAAGCCGTTTAGAAGCACATCTGACAGACTAGAAGTGAGGATAGCGAAATTCTTTTGGAGCACAACCCTGACTGTTCTATTCACGCAATGCCAACAGTACGTATTATCAGCACGTGCCTTCTTGACTCACCCCCATGTGCTCGACTGCTGTCTTTGACACATTTTTCATTCGTGCCTTGGCGATGTTTCAGCTTGACCTGGACATCGAGCATAATGCGCACATTGCATAGTCGTCATTGTGCAGCGTCACTTTACGCTTCAGTAGCTTCTGCAGTTGAACTTTACACTGGATGTTAACACACTGCGTCTACACTTGATGCGCGCACTTTACACCAGTCTCACCTCACTGCGCGCTATTCACTTTACACTGGTGTTATTGCACTGAGTGCACTTTTAATGTGCACACTTTAAACCAGTCTAAGCTGACTGTGTGAACTATTCTCTCTACACCAGCTTTTGCACATTTGCATTTTGTACTGGTCTCATCATACTGCTTGCACAATTAATGCACTTTACACTGATCTGTCCTCACTGTTATCACCATGCTCTTCCCATTAGCTTTTGCACATTTGCAATTTACACTGTCTTAGCACACAGTATGCACCCAGTAAGTGTGCAGTTACACGGCTATAACTCTTTGCTTTACGCTAGCTTTTGCACAGAAATGATGTAGAAAGCACAGATACGCCCATTTGCATTTTACAATGGTCTTATCACCTGTGCGCACTTTACACTGGTCTAACATCATGAATGCAGTCGTCACCTTACACTACTCTTCGCACATATGAATGCACAATGCGCTGTTCACGCGCACAGAAATTTATATTAGCACTTCACACTGCCTTTTTCTTTCTTGCGCGTTTATCTGGCCACACTGTGCCCACTCCACTTTACAGTGCCTGTATTATCGCAGCAGCAGGGTCACATATGTTTACAATTCTACACTGGAGTTTATGCACACTGTACACCGGATTTTGCACTGGTCGCGCAGTGTGCAGTACACATTACACTTTACACTGCGTACACTGCGAATTCTTGACATTGGCACAAGCTTGTTCTGTCACCTGACTAGCATCCCATACGAAAACAATCCTTTCTTCGCCTAAGCTAACAAATGGGGTTAATCTCCAGACGTTGCCGCATGAAAATGCAGACAGAGGTGGCCTACGCATTCGATCAGCTGGTATGGCAATACTGAGCCAACAGTAGTTAGCAAATGTACTCATCTATGTCGAACGAGCTGAGGAGACAGCGAGACCAAGTGACGCTGGAACACAGGAGAATTGATTGATAAGCCTCGTCTGAGCAGGCTCGCACGCAGTGTCATCAAATGCCTTTGCAAGTTTGTCAAGGCTGGCAGCTGATGGCATTGCGCGTAAGAACCTAGTTTCACTTTCAACCAGCCTCCGTCTCTGTCTACCATCTGCGAGTAATATATAAGATGGTGGATGGTTAGGTGACTAAAAACAAACTTAGGCCCTGCCTAGGCCCACCACTGCTCGTCTGCTCTATTCCTCGCCCGGGCAACCTACCAGCCGCTCTCCGATTGAAGGTGGCGCTAACGGGGCTGGCCCGTTTGCCTATTCGCCCTTCAGTGCCTGACTTTGAACAAGGCTCACATTGTGATTGAAGGAAATTCACTGCACCGACTGCCCCTTGAAATATTTGAAAATTGTCACAACACGATTCATTTCTCTTCACTTTATTATCCCCTACACTACACTCAACTCGACTTGATCTCTGATCCTATCCTAATTTTGTACAACCAAGATGGATACTAGAAAAAGCGCAATTCGCACCAGGTCTCACAGTCTCGTTCAAGATTCCAAGAATAACGTACAACAAGCCAATGGTGGAACTGCTACTAGGACCAGGCATAAATCTGGCAATGCATCCTACGCCGACTTGATCACTAGAGCCATTTTAAGTTCGGATGAAAAACGGTTAACTTTGTCTGAAATTTATGATTGGTATGTCATTCTTAATACATATTTTTATCCCGTTTCAAATATTTCATGCTACTTTCACTTCAGGATGGTCGATAATGTACCTGGATTGAAGGATCAAAGATATTTGCATAGTGCCAAAGGCTGGAAGGTAAGCCGTGTGTGGTGGGTGTGGCGACGGGAGGGCGAGTTGAATAACACTGACAGGGCATGTACTGTGAGTGTAAAGTGGATTTGTTGTGTATATGGAGCAGGCTGTGTAAAGTCACAATCATCAGTGAGAGGGAACAAAGTCATCGCTTGCATTTTACAAAATTTTGAGCGAGAAAGTGGGTAGAAATTTTGAGAATAAGCCCCTGCAGAGCTATTTATTATTAGGAGTTCAAAAAGCTTTTAGGGCATACGAGATTATAACCCGTTTTCTTTGAGAATATGCACGCCCTTCGTGTGCCGCGTGTACATTCCCATAGAAAACAGATGGCGAAAGAAAGAAGTTATCAGGAGGAGCATTTTTTTTAGAAAAATCTGTCATCAATTGGTTATCTCTGCCTTGATTACAGGCACATTTAAAAAAACATGTGAAGTGAATGTAAGAAAATTAAAATGCCATATAAATTGAATAAAATATTTACTCCATACATTTTTCACTAGTTTCTTAAACTTCCACAAAACTTTTTTAAAAACTTAATCGGTAATTTCAGTATAAAAAGTGAAAAACCTTTTAATCCTTGACCCAGATAAGAAACTGAGGTTCTGTAAGGGACCGATCTGCTATTCCCCCCCCCCACGCATACGGATCCAGTATTGGGTTACTGTAATCGGTAGGCTGGAGTGTAAAGTCCCGATGTCGTGGCCTAGCGGGTTGAGGCATCTGCCCCTCACGCTGGATGCGCACTTAGAGGGAAGGGTTCGACTCCCGCCCAGGTAAGATGTGATTGTCAAATTTGTGCGCTCTATGTTACTTGGGTATGGATAAAGTATGACACGATGTGAGAAATAGACAGCACTGGCATCTTGTTACATGCAGTGCTGGCAGTGTAAATTAACTCGCACTTTGTCGATCGCAGTGTAAACTGCTGCATGTGAATGACAATGAGATCCGACTAAGGGTGAAACTTTAGTGTTATTCCTGACTAATTTTTATGCAATCTCCAATTAATAAATACAATATGCGTGACATAGGCACATGGAAGTAAAAGGCACACTGAACCAAATGGTGTTTATTAACTAAATTGCGACTTTGTTTAATGAGTTATCCAATTATTAAAACAAGCAAGAATTTAAGAACAACCGCATATCGCAAGAGTTTTAATAAATAGAAACAGAATGTAGCCTCGCTACAGTAGCCCTGTTATAGATGACTAGGATATACAACCCTGATAAACCTGATTTACTTTATAGTTGATAATTTGTCACTCACAAAACATCAGCTCTTTGAACATCCCACCATCCTATTCAGCCAATGCTACCATATTCCACTGCGTATGCCAGGAGGGGTGCCCCCGTTTATCACTCACCCAATGACTGGGCCCTTGGTTACGCAAACTTGTTTGCAAATTTTGCACGTGCGTTGCGTTCTTGACAAAGTCCAGATTTCAAGGTTTGCAGTCCATTTTGCATAAGATTTTACCTCTAATGCTTCAAGTCCGTGCAAGTTGAGGGGTGCCATTAGCCAAGTCGGGCGGAGCGTGATGTTTGCTCGTTCATGCTCCTGACCCAGCTTATCCCACTTCCTATGCACGTGAATAAAACACAACAAGCGGCCGGGTGGCTTATGGTGTTGAAGTTTCATCAAGTTCAAAATAACGCCAGGCTGTAAAAAAGAATCGAGAAGAGGAAAGTTGAAAATAAGAAACTTTAGTGCAGTCAGTGTTGAGGCGTAGGTTTTTAGTAAAATTGCGCGAAGTAAAGCAAAAAAGATTAGGATACTGGATATGACGGCAGAAAAAGGACTTTAAAAAAGTATCAGGAAGTAGATGCGCAGTCTTTCAAACTCCAATGGTTTCAGTGTAAAGTTGCTTCGGGGTCGTGGTCGTGGCCTGACGGGTTAGGCATCTGCTTCTTCAAGCCATGCGAGGGTTCGACTCGCGGTCCAGTAAATTATTTTGTGCAATGTGTCCCTTATCTGCATTTGGTGATGTGCAGGCGCATAGCCAGGGGTCGAGGTACCCATTTTTGACTGTTACAAAAATCCCTAAAATTTATATACATTTCGATTTTCTTTAAGAGCACTCCCCTGACCTTAAATCCTGGCGCGGGAGAAAGAATTTTGACGCTCCTTTTCGCCGCTACAAAATTCATAAAAACAGCTATTATGTCACAGAGTTGTTCTGGTCAGTGACTTAGCTATTCTGAATGACGCTATTCTGACACAGAATTAATCGATGCAGAATTTTAACATCTTTCACAGCCGCATTCAGAAAAAACCTTATTTTTCAATGAACAGAGGGTGGAATTTTGGAGTATCTGGGTTCTGCGATGATAAAATTTGGCTCTGGTTTCTTCATAATACTGACTCATAGATAAGATAAGAAAGGTAGCTTGTTTGCGTAAAAAATTTGACAGTGAGCTGTGTTATCCCCGTGAAAAAATGTAGCCAAGCATGTGAACGGTTGTTGGCGTGGATTGCGACTTTTGCTCTATGCGAAGAGAATTTGTGTCCTCGACATGACATTATGCCGTTTTCTCCAGAATACCAAGGTTCAAATACCACTCGCTCCAACTCTTTTGGACAATTGCATTTTCTTTTTCAGAATGCTGTTCGTCACACCTTATCAATAAATCCTCGTTTCCGCAAGCTGGCCCGCCTCGGACGCCCAGGCTGGTGGACAGTGGACCCAGAATATGTTCATCGTTCCAACATGAGTAGCATGGGTGTGGTCCCTCCACCCGCGCCCACCTCCACTTTCACTACAACAGCAACCACTTTTATTTGGGATGCTCAATCGAGTCTGCAAAATCAACAGCAGCAATCAAGCGCATCGCACGCTTTCCGAGGTCGTCTATCATCGGCACCAGCTCTTTTCCTGTCACCCATCTTCGCCACTGCCCAGTCGGCGGCGGCGATCGGCTTCTCGTCTCCGACGCCCCTCACAACCCAGTCCAACTGCTCCCGCCCGTCCTCTTCCATGTCAATGATCAGCAACACTGCATGTTCGACTCCGGTGGCATCCCCCACATCCGAGATTGGTAGCACGTGCGTCCTGTCACCCCCTCAACTCATCAACAGTCCTTTGAACACGAGCACGCAGACGGTGCAAGTGTGGCAAGATCAGGGCGGGGTTGGAGTCATGGCCGTGCCACGACCACTGCCAATCCGATTGGCCAGTGTCAACGAGACGGGTACACAAACTGAGGACGGGTCGTGTGTCACCGATGCCCCCTCCATGCAACCACGATATCGAAATATGTGCGACTATTTCGAGAGCGTATCCCCAGTCTCATCCCCACTCACTTCCCAGTTGGGTGCTGTGAATGGCATCGCCGTGGACAGACAAGCAATAGTGGGTATGGATCGAGAACAGGTACTTTTCGACAGTTCATTCGATTTTGATTATGACTTGATGAATTTATAAATTAATTTCCATGATTTCTCTTTAAAAATCGATACAGATACTTTTCCGATCACATAATCATTATCGATCAGAGTAAAATATTTTTACTGATTTCGCGTTTTCTTTCTTTACTAAGACTGTGATATCGGACGATCAAGATCAATATCAGTTCCGTCAAGGCCACCTGCGAATGTCTTTAGGACAATGCCCGGATGGACGTCCCGTATTGATTCTAACCAACACTACAACATCTGATCACCATCTGATCAATGATTACAACACCGGATATTGGTCGAATATGGAGGCATTTGGCACCCAATCGATTCCTACACCATTATCGATCACTGATCATGCTCGTTTGGACACTTATCACATCACCGATTTAAGTGATCAAAAATCGATCGACCTGATCACCACACCAACTTATACAAATTTAGAGCAACTGCCAGAAGATTTGGAAGGTATCGATGTGGATCCGAGTGTCAGCTGCGATGTTGTGGCTGTCATCAAATACGAACAAAATTTGGGTCGTGGTGTATTAATTGCACCGAAATTGGAACCCATCTTGGAATTGTCAAATTGATCGGGCCTGGGATAGAGCACAAAGAATGTTCACGGTCGGGTTGATAGTGCAAACAATGTAATAAGGGTATGTGAAGAAAGTATTGCTATAAGACTCTTATCAGTGTCAGAGTGTGTGCCTGTGATAAGAAATGCACTTTCCTGATAACTATTGCAATGGCCTTATCAGTGCAAGGTTGCAGTGTAAAAAATATCGATGCCACTGAAGATTTTTTGCGAGTCTTTAACCGCTTGTTTAAAAATGACACTTTTCAGCAATATCATATGGTCGTGTGATTGCAGGAATGTGCCTGGTGGATGTAGCAGAGAATGTGGCCGAACAAAGTTTGTGGGACAAAAACTGCGACTGCAGCAAGTCGTTTTGCGACTATATCTGTGGCTGAAACATCAAGCTGACGGGTTGACGCTTCCCAATCAGGGGGATCAGTGATTCTACCTCTCGGTCATGTCCCGCCAGGCAATGAAATTACATCACCTAGAGATCACTAACAAGTACTAGCCCGAATATACCCGCGCGACCATCTGGTATCCTAAAACCTGAACAGGACAGTGCCTAGTGCGTAATCAGCAAACCTTACTCCTTCGCAGCAGTAAAGTGTATAGTCGATAGTCATGACTGGCTGCTGCAGAGTTCATCCTTATTCCAGAAAAGAACCCAATGTGCGAGCTTTTGGTTTATGCCAGATGTCCGTTCGAAATAATGACCTGATGCTGATGTAAATCGCTATTATGGTATTTTTGACAATTTTTTTTAAGTTCAATACTGTTCAGCCTATACTGTGGCCGATCAGCAGGCAAACCTTCTGAGCAAGATTGTGGGGACCAGCGAGCACACAGCGTCAGCTGTGGACTCCTTGGGCATCCTGGACCGGACACTGACTTCCACGGATGGCGGAAAAACCTCATGTCTTTGGGCCAATGGTGATGGACAACTGATATTCTGGTCATCTCTGGTCACTCAGTTCACTCCGTTTTCCATGCATCTGTCGTACATTTGCACTGGTCGACTAATTCGAGCAATCGAACCAAGATCACTACCCTTGTGACCCTGCCAAAAGCTCATGACTGGGCTGCAATCCGTTTCATATCAGCCAGTGAAATTACTGTATTGAAAGAATTGCGTGATGGTACGATGATAAAAGTGACAGACAAGGTGGTCAAAGTTGTGTTCGTATGATGGTCAATGATGGTCAGGGTCGTCAAAGTGACCAAGTACTGGCCACTTTGAGCGCGTCATTCATGACCGAATTGCATGCAGCCAAAAGTGTCTGGAATAAGGTACGGCCCCTCATGCTCTCATATCCAGTTAGGGTACAAATATGTTTCTGCCGTTGCCTATTGGTGAGTTACTGGAGGGGGGGAATCACTTTACTTTCCTAAGTTGCACTTGGCACTTGCACAATATTCCGTCTTTATCATTTTTTGAATGATCTGCCCATCAACTTATAAGTTAGAGTAGAATTTCAAAACAGGGGCTTCGCTCTCAATAAAATCATTTACCATCAGTCCAAAGGCTTGGCAAGTTCGGTAGAAACCAGAGGTGTGCTATTTACGTACCTAATTCATTCTCATTAGCACCTTTCCAATGAAATCCTACAGGTGCTTAGTATAATGCTGTAGTATGGCATCAGAGCGAGCTTTAAAGCTGGAATAGTCTGGTTTCTGCTTTAATCTAGAAAGTATCTACTTAGCCCGAAAACAGCCATGTAAGCTTTCTCTTTTCTTTAGTTTTCAGCTTTTGAGTTAAATCTGTGTCTGAAACCATATTTTACGCAACATACGGGATCACGTTTTATGAGGCATTAGGCAGGTCACAAAGACATCCATTTGTAGAGTTGACGATGGGAAACGAGCTACCACATAGTTGCAAGGCATGAGTAAAACATAGTTTCAGACTGGTGCCCCTTTTTCTTATTATCCGTACTTTTCCCCCTTGTTTCTACCTGCCTGCTGACGAGATAAGCGGCTTAGGAGTAGCTTATTTTCATTTGTAACATTTACTAACACTCACAGTTATCAGAGTTCTGCTAGCGGTAGTGCAAAGGGCGCATGTGAAAGACACGGCTTACAAAAAGACTAGAGCCAGTAATAAATGGGTGTCACTGAATGAGCATGAAGAATGTCAATCGGTTATTTTTCAAAGTGCCTTTTGCCCTGTTCGACGTTACTTTCGTAGTTCGTATAGTTTCGTTGTCTTTCTTGAACCTTTTTGCGGGTAAGAAAACATAAAGAACGTCATTTGGAATAAAGGCTTAACGATGTTGTATACAGATAATTTATGACCTATTCTGCGCCCCACCCTTCTCTTTTCTGATGTAATGGCAGGATCTAGGAAATGGCCAGTTTTCTTTACTATGCTTCCCATCGCACCCAAAAACTGTTCACTTGCCAGCTATAGTTTGCTCGCTGGTGGCAGTGGCTCGGCACTCGTACATGAGTCTCAATTGCAGACGGGGTCGTATTACAAGGCGTGCCTTCCAGCAAGGGGAAACGATGGGCAGGGCGGATAGGGATGGATGATAGGAGTAGTGGGAGGAGGAGGAATGAGATTCATCAATATCCTGGAACGAGTCTGGTCCGCGTGAGATAAGGCATCGGGCTTCTTCTATACTTTGCTCAATTCGTCTTTAAATAAAGGCTCGACTCGTTGCTCTATCTCTGGTCTCATCCCCTGTCCATTTCCACGACCTCTTTGCCACTTTGCTTCTAGAGAAGCCGTTTATTCGACATTCTCAACACCCTCGGGCCTAAAGTGCCTTTTTGATGAGACTGATATAATGGCGCCTTGGAGAGTTTTTATGCCTTTTAATGGCCGCTGTTTTGCCCCTAGATAATGCGAATAGATTAGGGCGGGAATATTTTGGGTCCGGATATGGGATGTACTGACATGGTTGAAACGACAAAATGAAAAGACATCTAAAACCCCCTATTAGCGTATAATTTTTTGTCGATAAGAACATGACTGGGCTGGGGTTGTCATCAGCAGGTGGTCACTTGCCAAAAAATATCATCTAACAAAAAATCATTTATGGAGGTTCGAATCCCATTAAAGCCAATTAGTTTTGCTTTTTTGCAAAAGCTTCCATGCTGGATCATTAGTGCGTCTCTTTTTTTTGTCATCACTCATGACATCATTCGATTTTAGTAGCACAAGCACTCAAGCGCATTCCAAAAACTCACTTGTTTTTTGACAAAATAACAATTTTGTTTAAAAACAGCTAGCTAGCAATTTTCATTAGAAAAATATAATTAATCAATACTCATAAAAATCATACTCTTTATCTCAGGACGCAACCAACTTATCTCATTCGAACCACATTTTATTGCCCCCAGCCCCCCGCACACACTAGGATAGTATTTGGCACTTAATATACCACCAGTAGCGTTTTGTTAAAAAAAGCAAACTAGTCGATTTTGGTTATGACTTTTGACAAATTTTATCAAAATTAATCATTTCATGTTCGTAATATAAATGATTATTTGTTTCTCTTTGCATGTATTCCTTGGGAGTGCTTGTTTTATTTTTCAATTTTGGCAAACTCTCCGCAAATTTTTATGTTGATTTTAGCACAAAAAATCGTTGGAATTGATATAATAAAATTTGAGATTCCCGCCAAAAATTTTGTTACTACTTTAATTGCGTGTCAATTTTTCACACACTTACTCAATTTCACACACACAACAGCGCTCAACTTTTACCTTCAAAAATACTTTTTTCCAAAAAAATTGCGATAACTCAAAATATTTTCAGCTCTTTGCAATTTACCACTAAAAATAAAAACTTTTCAGCATTTGGCGAATGCAATATTTGAATTTCTAGCTTCTGTAGAATTATGTACGAAGTTAATTATAAAAAATTATTTCAATCTGCTATGGTTTGCCTTCTCCCAACGTGTCTACTTTCATGGCCCCCTTTGCTTTTTTGATCGAATTCCTCGATCATTGAGTTGATCTCAATGTCGACCATGGCCTAGCAGGGGACACGTTGACCTGATTAAGATTCATAATGTTCGACTTTTTCACACCAATTAAGGTGATGTCGGTCTATTTGCCTACCCGACTGTACATTACACGATTTGATTAGAAGGCAGTTCGTGCACCTAGCAGTATATTTATTATGTTTTTTAATCACTTTTTCCTTTTTCCTCAGTCGACCAGCCAAGGGAGTGTGCCAGGCCTGGCAGTCTATCTCGCTTTAAAACGCCTCATTTATTTTTGCTTTTCCTTTTCTTAAACTTCCACAAGAAAAATTACCAACGGTGAGTGTAGTTTGTGTAAAAAATTACTTCGAATTTTTTTAAAAAGAATGCATTCTTTTCTTCTCTCTTTTGGTCGGCTTATTTCATAGAGTCGGCTTGTTTAGTTTTGTGGAAATGAATTCACTTGCCACTGCCAGTAACTGACATGAACACGCGTCTGACGTCGGCCTGCGTTGACGTGCAGTCGAATTCGATGTCTAACTAGCCTTAGTATTTTCTAGGGTCTCCTGGGAAATAAGGCCCGCTTTCTATTCTATGCTGGAATAATAAATTCTTTTGCAGTTCTGTTTAATTACAGCCGGCTATTACGATTTGGTACCTTTTTTAGAGACTTTGTGAGTAAATTTTATGGGTTTCAATGATTTTTTCATTCTCACAGCTATCGTGAGACTTACAGTAGCGTGCACTGGAAGCCCCCTCCGCCTACCCGGGTAGGGTACGAGCAAATTCCATAAAAAATTTGACGGGAATTCAAAAAATTTAATCGCATACTATCAATTTCCCATTATTTCTGATACATAATATGGAATAATTATGGAACCTATAAAAATCGGGACCCTAATTTTCTTTATGTAATCGGCGACATAAATGGAGGTCATGGTTTGAAGAGTGAAGCAATAAAATGAGCAATCGCAGATATTTCACCTAGCAACGGCATCGATTTCTAACATTTCCCGCTTCGACCCATGCCCTTTCCTCATCTAATCACAAACAGTGTCTACATGGATGAAAAAGACACCCATTCTAAATAGATTTGTTCGAGTCGAAAGCCAGTACTAACTAATTAGTTCACTATTTCTGAATGCTCGCGGGAAAAAGTCGAATCGGCTTCTTCTAGGTCAATGTGACACAAGTCGTGCTTAGAATTGGTTTATTTATGACTGATCGTGAGCAAGCGATGATAGTTGGTTCTTGCTTGTGTAGGCTCGTGATGAGTGTATATTTTGCAGAAGTGGGAGAACACAAAATTGGGAAATTCGCGCGCTCTCTTACCTTAAATGGCAGGGAAGTGAATTTTATGCTTCCTTGTGTCGATGAGGTACTCTGGTGAAAGCGATGTACCAAATTTAAAATGTTGCTACGTTACCTCTCTTTCCATGCACAAACTGATTGTGATTTCCACTTTTCGATACTTCTTTTAAATTTTAACATTTTTCTTACAATTTCATGCTTCTTTTTCATTTCCACAACACAATGACTCAACGCAACTTCGTCCAAGTTCAGAACGGTTTTTTAAATGCAAATTTGAAATTCCCGCCATTTACGGTAAAAGGTTAATTTACAGTATAAACTTACTACTTCTTTAAATGAGAATATACGGGCAGCGAAAAATTCCTGGGTTATTTCCAGGAAGAAACCATAAATTGTATGCGTAAGTGTGTGTTCTCTTCTTGAAATATGATTTGTATTTTTACTGTGTCTTTTTAAAAGACCAGAGGGCATAATTTGACCTTCGAGAATTGCGCCCAGCATTAACTCCAATGGTGCCATTCGCTAGAAATCTGCTTTCGTTCTCACACATTCTAAATTTGAGAAAATCTTCGTCTGCACTGAGGTTAAAGTAAGCAGAAAGTTTTGTCAAGGGAAGAGCAACTTTTTCATTTTTTATTACAATACAAAAGTTAAAGAAATTTTTCAAAATCACGAGCACCTATGACATCTCTTTCTGATAAGCGCTTCTCGTCGTAGTTTTTTCTATCGTACTTCTGCATGTCGCAGACAAGGATATTGCTGATATAAGTTACAAGTCAAACTAACCTGCGCACACGCCATTGCTTCCCGCCATTTTCAAATTTGGATATTTTGAAAGGTCGCAATCACTTCCGACTGTCAAAAAATTTTGTTTTAGGACCGTGATTCTTTAAAATTTTGAATGTTCAAAGCTATGACAAAACTTCCCGACATTTTGAATTTCGATGCTGATATTTCGTTATGCTTATCAAAGCCGGCAAACCATCTACCGGCTCACAAAATTATGACTAAAAATCAAATTGTGAGATCATTTATTATCGTCCAGAATATAAGCTGGAAATGCTGAAAGTGTTTTAAACTTGTTAAAGCACTCAAAAAATTGTCTTGTACATTTAGAAAGACGTGCTTTTTCTGTGATGCCACTGACTGATATCGATCGAAGCGAAACATCTTGAGCAAGTCCCAACTCTTCCGGATGCTAGTTAACCTTGGTCATACTAATTTAGGGTTGCATGAAGAAATTTTATTTTCCTAAATGACATGGCTTTGGAGAAAATTAAGTTCTCAGCAAAAACTAAGGCTGATGAGCTTGTTCTTTTGGGAGCCGACTTATCCAAATAGGCACTAGTCCAGTACACCTTCCACGCAAGCTGAGTTTTGTCTCGCCGGGGGATGGCATACGAACGGCAACGATTGGGCCTCGGTACTCGAGTCGTGCATGGGAATGGCCGCAGATGGCGTTTCGGTAGTGGCGGAGGCTTTGACCAGAGCCTTCGGATAGCTAGACGAGGCAGGAGTGTGTTGAAAATGGTCACATTGACGAGTCGAATGGGTGCTGGTGTGCGCATGACTGAGTCGACAGAAATGGGGAGAAGAATAGGAGAGCAGTTGGTGTCCAGTGATTGCTCGCCCATAAAATACTTACACCGTGTCCCTGGCTTTCTCCTGTGCTATTCAGTTCAAACCCGCCAAGCGCCGCGTTTCGATTAAGGGAAGCCTGGATGAATGCGGAATAGGCTCACTCTGTCATCTTACTTTTCTTTTCCAGATGACGACTAATGAGCCGAGTGGTAACGCAAGACTCGCCAAATGTACTTGAACAAGGTTGAATATGGATCGAAAATGGAGTAGTCGGAGTGAGACTGCATAAAATCGGGTACGTGCTGTACTCGAATTTTATTTCCCAGCAATTTTATCCATTCGTCAATTTTTGACTCAAGTTCTTTTTCATAAAATCTTGATACTTTTGTTTTCTCAATCTACTCTTTTGTAACTGATCCATTTCCTCTATTAGTCTTAGTGGGAGAATCGAAGCGGGTGGGAGAAAAAGTTTGAATAGTAATCTAACAAGCGGCCTATTTTTGAGTGAGTCTTGGTCTCGCTCCCGATGTTTCCTCAATCGAGTACTCCTCATCGGAGGCTCGTCATTTGCGAATTGTCATTGGTCAATAATCGCCTATATTATTATGGACGACCGTGTCATACTCAACGTGGGTGGCATTCGACACGAGACTTACAAAGCTACACTCAAAAAAATTCCAGCAACCAGGTTGTCACGCTTGACCGAAGCAGTCGCAAATTACGATCCTGTACTCAACGAATATTTTTTCGATCGACATCCTGGCGTTTTCGCTCAAATTTTAAATTATTATCGTACCGGGAAATTACACTATCCCACCGACGTATGCGGGCCTTTGTTCGAAGAGGAACTCGAATTCTGGGGGTTGGACGCCAATCAAGTGGAACCTTGCTGTTGGTAGGTGAAATCAAGCTCCTATGCTTTATCATGCATAAGCACTGTTGCCTCTCAGATGGCGTTGTATCAGCACAGGGTGAACAGTCATATCTTATCATGGTAAACTGCTGCATGGACGTGTATAAGCTAGTCAAACACCACGCAACTTACAGTAGTTCTCAATGTATTTGTCAGGGCAAATTGTATCTCACGGCCTGAATTGCCAAAACTGATGAGGAACCACCTTTAGTCACCAGCGACAGGTAGACAATGACATGCCATGTCATACTTCATCCATAGCCAAGCACTATGCAGCCACAAGGTTTTCACCCAGGTGGGAGTCGAACCCCCTGCAAGCACACACCTAGCGGGAGAGGTAGACGCCTTAACCCGCTAGGCCACGACCCGGGCCCACAACCACAGAAAACCAGTGCCTTGGTTGCAGGATGACCTACACACAACATCGAGACACACAGGAAACGCTGGCTGTCCTGGATCGATTAGATATTGATAATGAGAGACCAACGGAAGAAGAAGTGGCAAAAAAGTTTGGCTGGGAAGAAGAATATTTTGCGGGGCGTTTGAATTGTTGGCAAAGATTAAAACCTAAAGTATGGTCCTTATTTGATGAAGCTTATTCTTCTACATCGGCAAAAGTAAGCAGTATATTTTCATTGTAATTGTCATTTCCGCTTCATCGAAGAATTATTTTAAATTCAGTCACAGCAGATTGATCACCAGATTCAACGCCCTTCATTGCACTTGCAGTTGCTTCAAGCGAAGATTGCACTCAGAAGGAACCTTGCACACCAGACAAATAATAGACTGAAGAAAATCATCGATAGAGGCCCCCAAATGTATCTCCCATAATGTAACATGCACTTTTACTTCACTTATCCTTTTCCGAGCTCGTTTCTAGCCAATTCCCTCCCTTTTTTACATGGATCATTGCGGCCCAGTCGAACCACTCGTTGGTGCCGCATGTCTCTTAGGTCATTAATGTTCTCTTTTATTTAATTACAGTTGTTGTTTTTCGACCGGCTTATTCCCCCATGAGTATCCACAGAATGAAATAGGAAAATAACGAGAGCCGACGAGCTAGAAAAAGGAAATTTGTGACAGATGAGCTTTTAGCCAACTACTCTGTAACTGAATAGCATAGTTTTTTTCTGATGCTAGGGCGACACAAGCAAATGGTAAAAACTAGTTTTATGCAGCTAACAATGTCAGCTTCTGGAAGAAAAAGCCTGCACTAGCATTGTTCTATTTTACAATATTGTAAAAGCAATGTTAAAGGCAAGCGGAGTCCAGTTTTTCATACATGCGTATACAGTACAGTATATAAAATTTTCTGCACACGTGTCTTATTATCCCTGGCGGAAGCTCAACTGTGAATCTCTAGCACATCAGAAGGTCTATTCTTAATTTGGCTAACATTGTTGGAGAAACAGAATAAGCACCAGAAACAGAAAAAAACAGGCCAATCGGATACAGTACTAGATACAAAACAGAAAACTGGTTTTCATCCACATTGTACATAATTTTCAGGCAATCGCTATCATTTCTGTCTTCTTCATTTGCGTTTCCATTTGTTCATTTTGTCTAAAAACTCACCCAGATTTTCGTATTCCATATTTGGTAGCTATGAATTTAACGAATTCTGCTACCAATGTGACACATACACTATGGACAGTGGACAAACTACGCACGTCACCTCACAAAGCTTTCTTCTATATCGAGGCAATTTGTAATACTTGGTTTACATTCGAGATTATTGTTCGATTTATATTTTGCCCGTCTAAAGTGCACTTTCTGAAATCACCCATCAATATTATCGATCTAGTAGCAACGGCTAGTTTTTATATGGATTTCGCACTGAAAGAATTAGCCGAAGATGCTAATAAGGACGTCATTGAATTCTTTAGTATAATAAGAATTATGCGATTATTTAAATTAACTCAACATTCATCCGGTTTAAAAATTCTTATACATACTTTTCGGGCCAGTGCCAAAGAGCTGAGTTTATTAGTTTTCTTTTTGGTGCTTGGTATTGTCATTTACGCGGCCTTAGTCTATTACGCCGAACGTATTGAGAGTAATCCGCAAAATGGTAAGTTTGCTTGCTTATTTTTCAGTTTTCTTCAATTTCCGCATCCAGCCCACATTTTCTTCTGCACAAAACTTACCGGCGGTGAAAAATGATTGTGAATGACGGCTTCTTTGAGTACATATCGAACAATAAATTACACTAGAAATTCGCGATTAAATAAGATTATACCTGAAACTATCTTTTACTCATTATGCAGGCGTACTGTTTTAATTCTTGTGAAAGAGTTTTAGAGATTGGACTGACTTTGCATGGAGCTGAGAAATGAGGTAGCGTATTTATGCATAGAATGTGTAAAATATAGTTTCAGGCTGGTTGCAAATACAAAACAAAACTGCTATTGATTTGTGTGTTGCTGCTATTGATTTTTGGCAAATACAAAACTGCTATTAATTTATGTAGGGTTACTGTAACTTATAACTCATTGCTATTCGGAATGATTGGCTGCCCTGAGAATCATGCGAGTCTACCTACAGTATATTACTGCAAGGTACCTAATTAACCTGATGAGCTGATTTTTCAGACTTCGTCAGCATACCACTCGGCCTTTGGTGGGCTATTGTCACCATGACCACGTAAGAATTTTTCAACACTCAATTTATATAATTCTAACAACTTTTTTTATTTCAGTGTCGGGTAAGTGATTTGATTTTGTGCGATTTATATTTTCTTGAACGCGAGAGCTAAAAGAATACACCTGGGCTAGGTGAAATCAGGGAAGTATACAGAGCAGCTTTTGAGCTGCTATATTATGCCTGCAGCAGTAGCATATGTATATATTTTATCAAAGTGCTAAAGAAGGCTATAAAATGCTGTTCCAGTTGCTTTAAATCCCCTCCCTTCAAACCCCAACTGCTTTGAATTGAGCACACGGTCTATGATATTTGCAGTGGTAACAAGAGCTCGATGCGTCCTTTCCGTCCATTTGCAACAAGATTTTGTTATTAAGGGAATTTTATTAGGCGCACCAAAGCTCATTTGCTTTCAAAGACGATCATAGGTCTTGCTTTATTTTATTATGTGTAAATGTTCGTTAGCATTTCGTACCGACAACCGATCCCCCTTTTACCAGCCCTTTTCTCAGAGAGTAGTATGTCCTTGATACCGATGCAGAAATTGAGACCACATTGATTTTCGGGAACCTGCATATTTCCCTGTTTACATTGGATCTTTCATGGGGACGCTTTGTTTAAAACTTGCACTCAGTGGAAAAATTCATGAGGATTAGAGTAGACGCAAAAAGATTTACTAAGAACTGAAGCGATAGTTTCTACTAATTGAAACGGATGTAGTTCTATTTTATCTTACAGATGAAGGAAATAAAAATTCGCATTTGAGGGAGTAAAACGCTCCTTTTTGCGTTGTCTCTTCTCAATATGTACAAGTAGTGCATAGTGATAAAATCACGCGAAGTATTTCCCCAAATGGGAAAGTTAAGCAACTTGAGAAATGCAATAGCTTTTCTAGATTTGTGCATGTTTTGTTGGATAATGTTAACGCTATTTTCTGAGCCCCAAAATTGTAACTGCATTTTTCTTAAGGCATGAATTGGCTCCAAAATTTTGACTACATGATGAAATTACACATTAAGATAAGCTAATGACATGCAGTAAATATTTGCGCGGGTATACTGTACTTATATTGTAATCTAGTATATGCTGTACATATACGTATGCTCTCAAAAATACTACACACCTGCGGGTACATATACATATATATATATAGGTATACACATGACTATGCATATATATATATAGGTATACATGTGACTATACACATGACTATACTTGCAAAATGAAAAACTGTGAAACTTATTGCATCTGGTTCGATGCGCCTTTGAAGCAGGCTAGTCTGGGCTGATGAAAAGTGCCCAAGAAAAATCCTGCTCAACCTGGCTGACCACATGTACTCGCGGTTTGAGGGTAAAAAAGCTTAGCTTCGCGGAACTTTAACGGAACTTGCAGCTCTGTGGCATAACGAGATACTGAACATTGGGCAATTATTCGTATACAGTATACCGGTAAATATACATTCAGGCATTATACACATATATGTCTGCATATTTTTATACATATATATATTTATATTTATGAGCACCTGTATTGAGTATGACTATATATATATATATATATATATATTATTAACATATACATATATGTATAATATATACAGCTATACATGTATTTTACATACATTCATAAATTTATCACATTTACTTACAGGCACATATGCCAATATCTATATAGTTGAATTATATGTTCAGGATGCGCGAAATATACGCACAGAGTGAATGGTTACATGCAGTGTATAGACTAGTTACACGCGTACTTTCCATAATAAGTCATCACGTATATTTATATATACTGTATATGTTAGTTATCGTTTAATAGTAATTACACTATTTTACTATTGAAGATCACGCATTCACAAAAGATCCTTCAAGAGATGCTGTACGCGGGGACTGCTATCGTGTGTCCTACCCACCATTTTTTTCTTGGTCCCTACTTGCGTTTAAAGCATTCTGTGTTCGAATCACGCCTTTGCAGCCTTGATGACTGACTAATCTGTGATAGTCATGTTAGAATGTTTTCTGATTTTCATGATAATTTTGTTGTTTCAGGTACGGTGACTTAGCTCCCAAAGTAAGCTTATAAACCAATCTGTGCAGGAGTGTTACATAGAGTACGTGTCTTCAGACATATTTGGGAATGATCGTGGGCAGCCTATGCGCCTTGACTGGTGTCCTGACCATCGCCCTTCCAGTTCCAGTCATTGTCAGTAATTTTGCAATGTTCTACTCGCATACTCAAGCCAGAGCTAAATTACCGAAGAAGCGTCGACGCGTGCTGCCAGTGGAGCAAGTTCGTATGAAAAGAAATACGGGCGATGGGAATATGAATGCTTTACAACGTCGACACGCAGTAACGCGTCAGAACCCTGACATTGATGATGTTGTCAAGGGTGGTAAGTGAATGGTGCTTCCTTGATTATATTTACTAAACAGTACTGCGATAATAGGGCCTAACAAAGTCAGGCGTCGATCGCTTGCCCAATGGCTGGGAGGTCAGTGAGCATGAACGTGCTGGTGATGTGAATGGAATCCCAGCTTGCACTCAGAAATAGCACAAAAAAATACAGCTGGAAAAGTACTCTGTTTATTCACATCAGACATTTCTTAGCGCAAATTAGGGATTCTATTCTGCGTACATTAGACGACTGACCGATGGTTAGCTCTTGCATACGTGTTGTGGAAGTGAGGTAGTGGCCGAGTTAGCGTAGAAAGGTGATCATAGTGGTTGTTTTAGAAAAAACTAGTTGACACGATTTTGATTCGGGCGACTTTGCTTGCTATCTAGCACTTGCAGCGCTAGCTGCAGCGGATCGTCATCTCAAAATAACTTTTACACTGATAGTAACGTGACATTTGCAGGGCGGTGTGTCAACACTCTCAGGGCGGAAACCCCGCAGAGACACGATTTTGTGCTTCTGCAACGCATGGCGTCACATGTGAGTAAAAGAGGGTTTCAGATTCGGTTTCGCCTTTGCTGCAAATGCTGGATATGAAAGTGGTGGAAGTAGTGTCTGAAATCATGCCTTTTCTTCAATTCTTAGAAGAGTTGGAAAAAAGGTGTCATATAAATGCGAACACATCTTCTCGTAGGGGCTTTTGACAACCATCACTTTCGAACTGGTATCGGTACACCTGACGAAACTGTGCCTATGCTCGCCAGTAGTCAGTCGTCGGCGCCTCCAGCAGCAGCAGCTTATGGTGCCAGGAAGAAATCACGGGTACCACAAATCCCTTCAAGACGGCCATCTGAATCAGCCAAGGAAGATATTGAAATTATTGATTCAAAGTTGCCTTCTAGTAAGGATTTTTCCAATTTTTAAATCCATGCGCAGTATTTTGTGAAAATTGAATTTGTAGTTCCTGAATCAAAATTTCCGCTTTTCAGGCAAGTATTTAACGACAAGCACGGATGGTCGGAACTTTGCAAAAATTTCTAGCGCAACTATAGCAGGCACAATTGTGCACCAAGAACCGTGTAACTTGGACATGCACGAAAGTAAATCCACGAGTATAGCTTCCAGGAAAGCATCAAGGGCGTCAGCTCATACGATTAAGCCACCTGAGTATAATAGCTTGCAAGAACTGTAGCCCGTTCGTGCTAGCATTAATAGGCTGCTTCGACAAGGTAACAGCGTTCTGGAAATAGCTTTGAACTTAGCGATATTTAGACGATATAAAAGTAGATTGCTGAATTTTTACAATTTATTGGGCTATCAATCGGCTGTGCTGTGTAATTTGTTCCGCCAATTTTCAATAAAAATCTGACTTTTTGCAACATGTTCGCTCTCTTCGAGCTTCCTGTGGCATAGGTCCGTTAGAAGTAAGAAGCCGCTGTTGGGGCTCCATAATAATTGTCAAATACAATAGCATAAAAATAACGCTTTGTTTGTTGCAACTTGCATACCATACAATACAATACAACAACTTGCAGAAGAGGGAGAAATCTACGAAATGTAGTTCCATACAGTGCAAGTGCCACCATAAATCTTATGTGAACGTACCAGGCCCTGAGCCATTGTAATTAATGTATTCACCCGGAATGTTGGTACATAGGTATCTCCGGGCGGTGGGTCATTACGGTGTGCAGCGCAGTATGATATCAGTTATGTGCTTGTAAATCCAGGACGTATAGATGATGACAAATGCGGCATCACACAATCACACTAACCTCACGCGATTTGCAGACACTTTGCACATGTACTTGCAGAATTATAATGATGCCCACGTACAAATCTGCTCTGCGCCATGTCATCAGGTCCTTCATTACACGAATATACTATTTCGTGCGTAATTGTGTACCCTTGCTCAATCGAATTCGCAAGTTGCCACATATTGCGCTCTGTGGCTGTTGGACGAAATGCACGCGATGGGGCGACAGATTCCAAGACTGTGCGGTTCGGCCCTGCTAACTAAAGGGCATATTTGCTTCAATAACTCTCCTCAAATATTTCCCCTCGTAGTCTGGCTAATTCAGATATGCCTGCGACAGAATGTGCTCAGGCTTAGGCTTAGGCGTGGCGACTCATGTAACGAAATTGGTTAGATAGCTCTTCCTACTCCGAGCTCGAGCTTCCTGACACATTGAACGAGAAGAATATAGCGACGTGCGATAATTACGCTGGTTTACACAACGTGGCATACTCGAACTTCTTCAGAGTCGCACTATGGCATACACACACATTAACGTGCCACTTATTTACAATTCTGGCTCCCCATGTTAGAAACGCACAATAACTGGTCAAAACCACGCATAAGAACTACTGAGGAAAAATAATCAAAAAAACTACATTCAAGTCAGTATGACTGGATCACCTAAAAATCGATATGCTGGAGGAAAGTCAGCGAGGCCTAGAGCAAACTGTATCACACTCACGGCTATAACCGCCATTATTTTTTCGATCTACAGTAGGACGGTACAGAATAGTAAGCAGTACCCAGATTCTTTATTTGATGGAAGGAATGTAGACTCTGAATGGCTTCCGGTGTTGAGTTGGGAAGAAAACAGAACAAACCATTTTTGCGAAACATCGTTCTTTGCCGAGAAATGCTGCAAATTTTTTGTTTCTCTGACCGTTTGAAATGGACGTATAGTATTTTACGCAGTGACGTAATAACATGAGTTTTTTGCAAATCATTCTCGCAATATATCAAAATAAAAAAATAACATTTAAAAGTATTTCACTCCTTACAACAGTTTCCCACCTCTTATTCGTTAGCCACATGGCCGGGTGTCCATGAACTCAAATTGGCCTCAGAGGGCCCCTGGCGAAACAAATCCCGGGAGAGAAAACAATAGCTGTTCACGGTATTTCCAAAAAAATGTATGACCAAATTTACTATTGGAGCTGAAAAGATTCAAAAGTTGACTAAACTACAAAAAATTGTCTTTTTAGATATTCTTTCATAAAAGTTAAAAGTTTCTTCTGCTGGGATATCTACATACACTACTGGGAAATTTTCCAAATTTTGATTCGAGTACCCACTCACAAGCACAAAGGTTCAGCTCGGCAAATTTGAAGTCTGGTCCTTCAATAAAACAAAATTGTGAATCTGTTGTTTTTCAGTATCTTTTGATGGAAACCTAGTGTGGGAGCTCGCGAATATTGTGTGCTAGACTAGTAAATACTGCCGTGAAGCTACTTGATACATTCTCTTTGCGCTAATTCGACTGCGTCAACGCAAAAGGTGACCGAGGGAACACATTGGCGTCTCTTCACTCATAGGCAGCCTATGTGTAGCTTGGAAATTGATTTTGTCCAAATTGGTCATCCTTTTTTGATTAGCCGCTGGGAATTTCAATCAGATCGCGGGCTTTCCGAGCTTATGGCGACCTTAAGCCATTAAGCTTTTGCTAACGAAAGCCCCATCCTCCGTGCAGAATAGAGCCCAACAGAACTACTGCAGGAGAAACCCCAAGTTAGGGAAAATGAGTCAAAGGAAAAGCGCTCATTTACCAAAAAGCAATATGCCTTGTGCGTTTCTTCTGTAATTTTGTACTCTTTTTTAGAGAGCTCACACTATTTGCATATTTTATATATTTCGTAAAATGAAACTTGGCAACGAAAACGATCCAATGGAGCCGCTCTCGCCATCCTCGCCACCACCAGCCTATAGCGTTGCGACTGCCGACTCGGAACCCAAAACCCGCTTCTAAAAAGTGTGGAAATGGGTAACCGCGTGAGAATATCGAGATGCAAAAATATCGATGTTGCTGCTGCACTTGCTGTTATATTCGAGCTTGCGTCAAAGTCATCGGATTTTATGAAATAATTGCTTCTTCTGTAGGAATCTACGTATTCATCGTATCGAACACAGCTCCCGATCAAGGTATGCCATTGTACTCCATTATTATTCTGACGGCGGCAGTCATTCTCACTGTTATAGTGGTGACCTTGTTGTTCTGCGGGGTGTGCTCTGAGAAACCATACTTGCTGATACCATATATGGTATTGGAAATAATAGGCATGATTATTGGCTTAGCTTTGTTCATAGTCCAATTCTCGTGGACCAATATGGCCATTAATGGGTCTCTAATTTCGGCAACTGTGTTTAGGGTGTATTTAATTGCACAAGTGAAAAAGTGTTTCAACTTTTTAGAGGAGAAAATAAGGAGAGAGAAATTAAGTAGAGTGCGAGGAAAGTAGAAGAATATCGAGCTAGTTTCATATTGAATCAATATTAGGCCAACTGGCGAAAAGATAAATTATCTTAATAGTAGTGTCAGAATTCCTTTTTATGGTATATTTGTCTGCAAACTGAGTAAAATTGATTGGAATCTAAAATCATTGAATAGCTTCCACATAACATGCTTCGCTTTTTTCTTCTCGAGGTTTCAAGTAACACCAAACCAATGCTGTTTGAAATTCTGCGCGAACCTTAGCCTGACTATCCTTGCCACTGGTAAACACTGCCAAGCTCTGATCAAAACCTCAGCTCAAATGTTCATCCCGTACCTCAGCACCTCCGGTATCACAGTTCAAAAGCCCAGTCCAGCAGGTACAATACAAATCCTTGTTGGCCGTCCAACGTGTGTGCCCCGGGAGACTTTCCAGAAAGGTATTTCCCAGCGCCCTGTGGAAGGAAACTGTTTCCCCTGTCTGGGAGGGAAATAAGCAGAGAGAGAGGCTGCATGCAAACCAGGTTTGAGCGATAAGGCGCGCTATTCCTATCCAAGGCTTATATTAGGCGGCACACTGGCAAGTCACTCTGTCAGTGTTTATGGCCGCCGCTGTAAAATGTAACGTTAATAGCCAAGGCAGCAATTGACGTCACTGCCCAGTAACTCATTGCGTGCAATGAAATATTCTTTCCTGAAGCTACATTTTACACAATCTCAGCTACTCCCGAAACTAAAACTTCCAGCACTTGACATTTGGTGCCATATACAGTATAGGCAGCCACATTCTTGCTTGGGCGTGTAAAATATAACTCGCGGCATACAAAAGTCTGCACTAGTTCATGCCCACACGCATAGGTGATGGCAAGTTATACCGTAAAGGGTTCTTTAATCATACACTACACTCCGCTATCTAAGCCTACTGGCAGCATCACATAGACGATAAAAGTCTCTCATATATCTTATACTTTAAATGAGCTTGCAGAAACTTATTCAATATCTAGCGCTTGCCGAACGTAATAGAATCATCCATTGGGCATCGTACACAAGAAAGCTCAATGCAACCTATGTCATTATGGTCACGACTCCTAACAAACGGTCTCTTCGGAATCACGAAATGCCGACATGACATCCAAAATGCAAGCCAAGTCCAAAACCAAGCGTATCAACGTTGGATGCTGTAGGAGCTCGCTATCTGGCAAATGTGGATGACAATGCGGATGGAAGACCGGGTTGCCCTGCAAAACCAGACAGTTTCATATTTCGGATAAATCCTGATTTGGGGTGATTGTTTCTGTTAGCCGTGCATCACATACACACAGCTTTTGGCTAGAGACAACTTGCAGGGTTGAGATTATCATGATGTGGTTTTAACTATCTCTTTGTTTTGTAGAAAAAACTGGGTGGAAACACAGCTAAAAATAATACTGTATGAAATCAAAAAAAGGACTAAAATATTTACTCGAAAGCTTCGATGCAACCTCAGAACGCATTGACAGAATATGAAGCGTAATAGGATTAGCCTGAAGAAATCATCGCCATAGAAATCGACGTACGAATGATCTGAAATAATCACGTGCTGTTTTGGGTTTTGCATTGCTTTTAGCGAGCCAGGCATCTGAAACTACATTTTACACCAATTGTGCAGTGGTATCACTTCCGTTCAGGTGAAGGAAAGAAGCACGATAATTTGAAGCTGGTTCATCAGACGAACCAGAAAATGAAACAACGTCGATAAACTTTGGCACGGCTGCACAAATGTGTAAAATCTAGTTTCAGATCGAGACTCCTATAAGGGAGAAGAGCTATTTACCAACGCCTGACGTTCGCACTAAAAGGCGGCCAGCTTCGCAAATGAATTTATCGATATGCGCTTGGCATTTGTCCCAGACAGCGATCGGCACAACGCCGATGTTGCATACATAACAGAAGGCGGTCAACGGACTGTGCAAGAATAAAGTGAATAAGCTGCCGCGCTGAGGTTGCTCTGCAAAAGTACACACGATTATGAATTGTATCAGTCACCTGGAGTAGGCTTACCATGCAAAAATGGAGGCACGTCCACAGGAGAGGTGAGCACGATCAAAGGTTGGCCGAATAGCTTTGGCATACCCTAAGGCCATGAAAAATGTCACTTATATGACACTTACCATGTGTCATATTTTATACCATAAACACAGAACTATTGTCGCTATCAACGATACAGAAGAATGGTTTTCTCAAGAATGGGTACAGGTCGCCAGGGTACACGCTAAAAGCAAAACAACATTAAATACGAGTCTTAACACAAGTTTTTCAATTTTGATCTAACCAATGAATGTCGCGCACATTCGAACTGACTGCTTTATTCTTATTATCGACTGTCACTGATTGAAGCGATGATCCGTTTTCCCGTCTACTGTTTGTTGCTAGACCACCAAGATCGTAGGCATCTTAAACAAGAGGCTAATAGTCCAGTATGATGTATCGCGGCCACAACCCAAAAATATACTGTACTACAACAATTGATCTGATATGACAGGTCACTAAAACTTATATGACCAAATTAAGGTCTGGTGTCCCAATAAAGCAAAAATTTGTAATTTCGTAACAAACAAAAGATGTAGGAAGCCATATAGAGCACATACTGAACTGTCCATAAATCTTCAACTCCGTGTCTTATCTGCGATGCTTCATTTTGGTAATTTCCGAAAAGTAGCAAATTTTTATTGTGCAGCATATCGTATATACAGGGTAAACTAAATATACGTGCTCGTATATGTGCTGCTGTATAAAATTTTAAATTGATGTCTGCAATATAATATATATATATATATATACACAAATTTTTTTTATAATACATGTATATAAAGATTTATAAATATTTACATATATATATGTGTATGTATATATACATGAACATATACATATATATATGTATATATATAAATTTGTATGTATATATACGTGAACATATACATGTATATATATATATATATAAATTTGTATGTATATATACGTGAACATATACATATATATATACATATATAAATATATATATATATGTATGTATATGGATGTGTATACATATATATATATATATATGAGCATAATAATACTCAGGATCGCATTGTATGTGTCTCCCCTGCCAACGTGCCGATTATCAGCCATAAATGCGATGTAACATTCGAGCAGTAAGACTTTTAATTACATTTGATTAAATTTTAATTAATTAAATACATATATATATATAAATATATATGAAAAAATTTTTGAATACACATTTATATACCGTATATCTTAATGATATTCGGTATATAAATAATCTATAATGATGAATGGGGAAAAAACAATGTTATTGTCCCGCATGAAATCGAGAATAAATAGCCAGATTATTCTAAAGAGAAGATAAAGTTTTCACGTAGTTCAAGGATATATCTTCAGCATTACACACCTATATTCTGTGTGTTTAGAATTTGAGAGTGTTACTGCTCCAATGTTACATTGCATTTATGGCTAATAATCGGCACGTTGGCAGGGAAAACACGCACTATTGCGATTTCGAGTATAATTATGCTTGACTATCATGCTATCCAGTTAGTGACACTTGTGTGCATGTCAAGCAAAACAAATTAATTAGCTTACGGTAAGGTGTCGGAGTACGCTTGAATTGTTCGAAAGCACCGTCGGCCGAAATGTACAGCAAAATAGCCCCGTTAGTAGGCAATTCCTTCAGCGCCGAACTAACGAACAAATAAAATTGACTAAAAGTTGGCTTATATAATAAATATTTATGCGGATTTTGTTTCGTCGATTGACTTGGTTCGTCCTACGCAAATGTCGACAAAGTTTTGGCATAAGGAGAATGCAATTAGACATAATCAACATACATAAGGCGTCTTGCCAGGAGCCGGAGACGAGTCGGTAGCACGACTGGATGAATTCAATAAATCTTCATGCGGCTCACGTTCTAACGCTTGGATCATCCAAAACATATCCAATGTCACATCGCTGAATTTAACCTGTCAAGAAGAAAACTTAGCTAAAATCCTGCTTAAACAAATTTTGTGAACGAATTAATAATTTTTTACACCATGTTCACATGTTAGACCATGGGGTGAGTAAGCAAGTCAAGGCAACATGTCCTGTTAGCCGTGAGAACTCTACTTGTAGTTTCACAATGGAGTCAGTTATCTTAACCAAGAAATTTTGAATATATTTAGATCAACGAGTATGTAGACACTTGCATAAGCATCGAAAAAAACAAAATTTGAATTTCCCACTGCATGCCGCTTGCGACTGTTTTACATATATGAATGGTCCCTCACTTTAGCCTGTGCCCCAGTTGTACTGACAAATATTTTCTGCTGCAGGTTTCCTAATTATTGGCTTACTGCTTTTCCTTTCAAAACATGGTCAGAATGTTTTGCTGTTCTGTTTAAAACAGATTTTAAGAACGGGACGCGCACAAGTTTTGAAGTGAGCGTAAAACTGTCATAAGCGGCTTGCTGCGGGAAGTTTGAATTTTGCTTTGTTCGTGATATGTGACAAAGCCTACAAAAATTTCACGTTCGTGCTATTGAAATTTCTTGTGCAAGCTTATTCTTCTGCTAGCCGTGTAATACCAGAGAATGGTGCGCAATTTGAAAGTGATGCTATTACCTGATCGTACGTATTTCCAACGATCAGTGCCTCTTGCAATGCCAATGTCGCAGGCACGCCTCTCTCCAATGGCGGCGTATTAAAAGGTGTCAATCGATGACTAAGGATGACAGTGGATGAATCAACGTCAACAATATTCACAATATTGTCAGCCTGAAAAATTTTTCTCTTCATAAATTGAACCACTTTATTTCATTGCCATTTTTAACGCCACTTCCGTGCCAACGCTACTTTTCTTTAAAAAATTATCTCCTAGGTGTCGTAGTTTTCTGTTTTGAAGGATCTTCAAAGTACAGTGGTCGTTTTCCATCTTATTTTGCGCATGAGATAAGAAAATCAATAAACTGCCCCCTTTAAGACTGAGCTAGTTTCGATTATGTGCAAGGATAGCTAGTAAGATTGGTGGGGGTTGTTGTTGCGTACCTAATTCGGAGAGAAAGAAAGGAATTTGGTGAAAAGCATGTTAGTTGTATTAGCGGCTTTTCACAGACGTAATGAGCTGAAACTGTAATTGTTTGTGACAAGTACGTGTAAGTGCGGGCGGAAAAATGGAGGAAAATCCGCGATATTAAATGTGAAAAATAAAATTTACTTCTACAAAACTCTTTATCTCTGTCAGTACCAGTGACCATTCTAATTGATCCTCGGGGTCGTAAGCATTGACATATTCGTCAATTTGGCGGGATAATTCCTAAAAAAAGTGAACTGTTCTAAACTTGTTCATGAGGGACTTTAGCCCGCAAGAAATGGGGGGATCGAACCCACACAATTTTCCTTATTTTCCTTACCCTTATCAAATCTCGAACTAGTTTCAGTTTTTTGAGCAATAAACATACGAGGATAAATCTTGCATAGTAACGTAATTTCTTCACCATTAATTCTGGTCTAAAAATAAAGAGAACAAAATAAAAACTTTAGTTTTGAAAACCTTAAAAACGTACTTTTCCTCTCTAGTAGCTTTTGAGTAATACTGCCTGGAACGAATGGCCGCATAAAATGAGAACGCTTCTAATAAAAATCCAGTATCGCTTGTTCGCAAACTGCAAAAAATTAAAGTAAAAAGGGTTCAGTTGTAATGTAAATAATGATGGCAATTTTGGCAAAGTGCTCGTGTGCCCATGCCATAATGAAATAAGGTACTGCTTGATGCCGGCAAGGGACACTCGGAGTCATCATAGAGCTACAGTAAGACTATATTTCCGAAAGCATTGCGTGTCATTGAGTGTGAAAAGATACACCTGCTCATAATGACGGCGGAAAAGATGAGCATGAATATTGCCAGGTTGTGCTGGCACAGTGCCAGCCGCACTTTTGGATGTTCCACAGACGTCTGCCGTATTATAAAGCATAACAACTAAATTCTATTACATGACATTAAACATTATGCCAGCAGAAAAACATGTTATGAAATGCGAAATGGAGCCTAGGTGGTCACTGCAAATATGACTTTTTCAGGACTTTACCGAAGGATTGAAAACGGTTTTTTAACCGGGAGACATTCAACAACACTTACTAGTAGTGATAATAAAGCTGACCAATTTTTGAAGCGATTTCTCCAATTTGCCATCGTTTCAACCCAAATTGTGAGTCCAGTATTTGCCTTAAAAAGGAACTAAAGGGTCCATATCTACCTACGCATTTTTGTTTTCTTAAGACAGGCTTTGCTTAATGCTTCTTGTTTTGCAGCGAGTGACAGTAAAAAAGCTTTACCTGAAACTATATTTTACGCACTCTGCAATTACACGGCAGATGGAGTCTGATGGAGGCGAGACGATATACCAAGTGACACCTGTGAGCAGATGCCACAACAAATGAGTTGCAGCAGCACACAGTCCATGAAGTGTGTAAAATATATTTTCAGATAACATTATCCATGTTTCATTTCTTTCGCTTTGTCTCTTTTTCAGCTTCATTAGAGTTGCGCTCAGCAGCTGTGGCAGGTTGCTCTGTTGCTAGCAGCTTCTCAATGTGAATAAAATGAAGCATATGTTATCAAGCCTGGCAGGCGCAGCAGAGTGTGGCCAGGGCGAAGTCTTTCGACCATAGACCATTCAACAGGCTTCGTCAATTGCTAAATTCAAATTTCCCGCTCCAAGTCCCTTACGAGAATTTTACACAGGAAAAATGTCTCTCTGTACAGCTTTTGCGCTAGTTGCATTGACAGAAATTTTCTGTCAACATTTTCTGATTTCTTGCTTTGATTGTTTTTTTTTTTTGAAAAAATGGATTTCACAGAAGCATGCCAGAAGCTGTTGCTATTCTGTTTGAACAAGATGTCAAGAGCGGGACGCGCAAAGCTTTGAAGCGAACTTTTTACATACGTGAAACTGTCATAAGCTGCTTGCAAGCGGAAAATTCAAATTATGCGTTGTTCAAGATCTGTGAAATGGTCTACAGAAATGCAGCCTCTTAGGAGCTCCAAATTTTTAGGGCTACCTACTGCCTTATACTTATACTTTGAAGCAAACTTTTCGCATATGTGAAACTGTCATAAGCGGCTTGCAGCGGGAAGTTTAAACTTTATGTTGTGCGAGATCTGTGAAATGGTCTATAGCTGCGGCTCCCCTGCCAGGGGAGATCGATTACTCTCTTGCACTCACCATGGCCTACCTGGCGTCAGGGTTACAATTTTACTGTATGTACTCTATCAGAGCACAAGACTGATCGTGAATTGTGAGATCGAAGATTTAAAAATAATGTAATTTCTTAGAAAATCGAAATTTAATGCTACGTCTTTTTTTATGTTAGTCGATGAAAAATGATTTAAAAATGTGTTGCACAAGAAATTTCTGCTGTGTTTTATCCACATCTCATTCTACTCAGCGATGTATCAATGCACACATTGTGTACACAGTGTGCAATGGTGTATCTAATTTACATGTCCAGCCAATCGGTCTTTACAAAGTCATAACCGTAAAACATATCCTATAACCCTTTTAAACGTGGCCATGCAGGCATAAAAGGACGTGTTCATTCCCCTTTTTCTTCCTCTCTGATCTTATCGTGTTCAGCTACTAACCACGCGTGTGGCCCTTGCTTACGTTCCATTTCCTCTCGCTCTGCTTCATGAAAACCCAGGAGACATTGCGCGAACATAAAACGGAGCCGTTAATTAACAAGAACGAGCCGTTTGGCTAAAACGTCGTCCAAGTCGGCGACTAAATCGAATGGAATTGTGGTTGGGGGCGGATGAGGAAGGCAAGTCGTCGTAAGACCTCGCTTTTTCACGAAATTCTCTCGGGCACGATGAGCGAAATAAGGCCAGTCTTATGTTTTTGTCTTGCTTGTTTCTATTACACAGGGCGAAGGCAGGTGTAAGGAGAGAAATAGTAGTAATGGAGGAAGTCAGCATCAATCGAGGAAAACGTTGTGCTAGGCACGAAATTGGTTTCTTTCAATATATTATCGTCGACAAGTCTTTTCTCGTAAACCTCGTCCTCCTTACTCCCGACGGCTAGTGAAGTCGTAAGAGCAAAAGAGAAGGGCGGCGAAAACCGATACTCTGAACTCGCGCATAACCTCTTTTACACACCACCATATTGAGTATACTAGCCCTAGTACTCGCCAGCTTTCTTTGGAAATCGAGCAGCCAGCCTCCCTCGCCCACCCCCACCACCACGACCCGGCCATAATTGGAAACGACGTCGACAAAGACGAACGAGCCTGCCCTCCTTTCCCTCACAACCAAACCCTTTTCACTTTACCTACCGCTAGCCTAACTACCGCAAAGCGCTATCGCACATAAAAGATTTTAAGTCAGTGCTTTTTTCACTTTTCATCTTCAAAATAATCAAAGGCTGAGAAAAAACTGCCTCACCGATGCTGTTGTTGAAATCGCCATAATCGCGTGTATATATCGAATGTACGACCAAAATAGACTTGCCAATGTTTATTACCATGTTGAGGCAAATCCCTGAAAATGAGTAATAAATTAAGTGATTGCGTGAGAAAATCTTTTTCCGTGCATTACTAATTTATGGCTCATGAATACCACAGTAGTTTTAAATGTTTTCTGTTAGCCGTGCAATTCGAATTTCCCTCCTGCATTTCCTCGAATGTCATAATTCTCAAATAATTAGTCATTTAACACAAACTACTGATTTTATGGTAGCTTCAACCAGAATCTATAAAAAGAAATTAAACACAAGGGAAAAGCACGGCTAATAGAATAACTCAAGCTAGTCGCTCCAGGATGGCCTTCTTAAGCAATCTCGATTTGGCATCAAAATCGTCCATTGACGTAAGCCGACAGAGACCACCTGCGCGCAAGAGCAGCGGCATGGCCTCATCTTATTCTGACAACAAAAGGGGTAGAAATTTTAGTTGACGTGAGTACAATTCAAAGAAAATATAAATTCATAATTGAAACCCAAGAATAAAAGATGAAAGCAGAAAACACCTGCGCTCATTTGTGGAGGGAGCAATATGGACAAGACCAAAAGCCATCTGTCAGCCTTTGATAAAAATGCAGGCGAGCCAGCTGCCAGTGCATTTCTGAAAAGATTATCACAAATTAGCAATTATGGAATCAGTGACTGATTAGCTGATTAGAAATGCAGTGGAGATGAAAAATTGCCAAGCTCATTTGATCGATAATAAAATGATAGAATCGGGCAATATATATTCAATTTAGTTTGTAGGAAGGGAGATGATGAAGTTATCAGCGACTGGGTGGAAATCAAAAAGTATAATTGAATGAGGAGGAGGGAAGTGAGATTTCATGTCGAATACTGTAACTCACCTCAATCCATTGAAGAGCTGTTTAGATTTCTCTAATAATTGACAAAACTCGTTCACAATTTTCTTGGTATCGGCCTCGGTCAATGTGGTCGCTGTTCCCACGCCACTTACGGCTTGGCCAGTCCCTACGGCTGGTTGATGTAAGTGATATGAGGAATGTGGAAGGCGCGTTTGATGGCCGTGACCGATGCTGTTCACACTCGATAATAGTCCAGTGGCTGATCGATAGTGCTGAAAGTTGGCCTGGTGGGTGGTCGGATAATGGTGATGGGTTCGATACGGTGCATAGGCTTGTTGAGGCGGCGAGTGAGCTGGCAGGTAGTGGCGATCGGGTTGCGGCCCGGGAGGTGGACTCAGGACCCGCACCTGGCCTTGTGATGGGGGCGGGGGTGGTGCCGAGGGACCAGCAGAACGTTGGTAATGGTGCGACGGTGGTGGGGTATCGTAGTCGTAGCTGGCAGTCCTGGACCCGTGCCCACTGCCACCGCCCGCACTGCCGCTACTGCTTGTGTGTCCGAGCTGGCCGTGAGCGGAGGGAGGTTGGGTGTACTTTTGGACGTGGGGATGGGGGTGTTGATGTAGTTGTTTGACGGTGGGTGGTTGGCCTTGATGATGATGCCTGGAAGAAGATGACGACGAGGCGGGGCAAGTGCCGGCGGCGGCGGGTGTCGTGCTCGATTGAATTGTTACCGCGTTGACGCTATCATTAGCCGTCGGCTGGCGCTGAGGCGGCGGCCCGACGCCGGCCATATACGGGCGCACGAGCGTGTAGGACAGACGAGACTAGCTAAGTTAGGAGGAGACTAGTCCGAGTTTGGATATTTTATTGATACGTTTCAAAATATAGACACCCTCTTTCATTGCCCGAACGAGGCGGGCGCGGCGGCTGCCTTCTACAACTTTATTCTATACTTTTACTCCAACGAGTACGCTCCTTCGTCTTCCTTTTCTTCCTTCCGCGCTCCAACTCGGCTTAGTCGACCGCCTCCTCCGCCGCCGCCAATACTCGTAAGGGAGAAAAACGGAAAACGAACCTTAACCGTTGTTGCGCGAACGAGGCCTCCGCACATACGCATTCTCCACTCTGCAAGACCCGAGCCTAGCCGGACCGGGCATTCTACGATCGACCAAGACCCGTCGCACAGACCGCCCTGACGACCGGATGCACTGCTTCAACGTTCAATTGGCTACAACGGCGCCCTCTTCCCACAGACCGCTCAATACGACCAACCGCCGGGTATACTTTTCCCCTCTTTATCCATTCTCTGCTCACTTACCGAGCTTAAGCTAAACTGAAAAATCTTGTTGGCCAGCCACGGCCGGTTACCTGGAGAAGACGAGGAACGAGTCGTACTTACCCGCTTACAAGCCGCCAACAGGAAATACGGCCGCCGGCAACGTGACTACATACATCGGAAATGATGACGGCGTTGACAAAGACATGAGCGAAAATAGAACCGTTATTTGTAGAATAGTCATTAGATGCGTTACGTCCTGCGAAAAACCGAGAGCAATTCGAAAAGTAGATTGTACCATTGAACCTTGAACACTTTCACCCAAATCAGAATGTAGAACCAAAGTGACACACAGCAAAAATTTTTTGAGGGGCAGGCTGGATAAAAACAATTTTTGAATGGAGTACATTCACTTGTTCTGAAAGCCCATATTCTTTTTGCTGTTCGAAACTCAATTAAATTTGCGGATTTTTTTGACGCGCGATATTTTGACCGCTCTGAAAAGGGACACAATGCACCAATATCCGGACTGTGACACCGAAATACACTCTAACATGGCCGAAACTTTTCTTTTATACGCTTGATCGCCATTTCTTTTATTGCTCACTTTTTGAAAGAAGCAGCGCTTTTTCAGTTTTTGCAATCGCAGAAAAAAAAACTGTGAGGATCAGTCGAATCAAAGCCGAAGCAAAAGTTGCCACTCGTTTGTAAGACATTGAAAGTATCGTTTCACGTTTCAAATCATAAAAACCTGTCGATTTCAAAAAAAGGGGAAGAACCATACTTGCTCACAATTTCGTCCATCGCTCAAGTCGCCCAGACAGGTAAACTATTATTCACCCCACTGATACGCAGTTTTAAATAAGATATTTAGAATCTAAGGTAAAAATTCGGCCAGAATATATTCACAAAAAGTTTTTATCAGAATCTTCGATTTGTTCGATCGGAAGGAACAACTACCCCAGGGTACTGTTTCGCCACAGCTTCAGCAATGCTAAAAGCAACGTATCTGTGTTTCACCAAAAATAATTCCACTAGCATAAGCCATTGCTAGTCTAGCTACGATTTTAGCGTCGAGAATCGCTGTGCGTGTTTCGCTAAAAACTACAGTATGCCGCGTTAGCAAGAAATATCGCTAAAGTCCTGCAAGAAAAAGCTCTTAACAATCCGTGGTGAAACACAGATATTATCCATTGCTAGAAAGACATCGCTGAAACGGTTGGCGAAAAGCATTGCCAATCGTTTTTTGGTGAAACAGTCTCCTGGGGTCGCAGCTGGCTTATCTCAGCCTAGGGTACAAATATACAATGAGCCTGGACATCAATCTGGAATGGTCTTTTCTGTGCGCCACTGCCCAGCCCTGGACCCCAAAAGAAATACATATATTGGCGCCTTTACTAAATCTCGAGGCAGGTTCACTCTGACGTCTCCTCTGGGATCAACTTCATCGAAGGAATCGAGCCAGCACCAGAGTCCCGGGATGATACTAGGCGAGAAGGGAGGGACCTTTCCGACTGCTGTTCGGGAACCAGTTTCTGATTCTACTCTGCTCGTTCGGCGTTCGCCACTTGACGGTACTGGGTGAGTCGCCCAGAAGACCAGTCCTCATTCTGATCATGAGAACGGGCTTCAAACTGCCGTCTTCATCTGTAACACAACTGTGGTTCTGGTCAGGGTTGCTGGCCCAAGCTACGCGGCACAAACGCCCCAACCAGATGAACCACAGCGGCTGACCCCAGGGCAGACATAAAAATCATATTGTACTCTGGATAAGGTCACAGCCCAGCTGTCCTGAAGGACACTCTGAAGTTGTTGCCCTAATCTACAGAGAAAAAAGGAAAAAAATTGATGGCCTCAGCAGTCTCGAGGACGGTTCATAAAATGCATTCCGCGTATGTGTCAGCTCTGCAACAAGGTCAGGTGTTGACGCCTCGCTGTCAATTTCTGAAGTAGTAATACAGTCTTCAATCATCAGTTCAAAAATTTCAAAACCCGCCAAATATGAAAAACTACTTATTGCAAATCAATGCGATTCGAAATTGATCAAGACGCTGTGCGCACTAAAACTGGTTTCGAATTGGTGCAAAAGCATTTTCACAATTCGATCAAAAAACAGGGTGGAAAACAGTATAAACAAAAGAAACATTCGATTAGGAGAAAAAAAATTGAATAAAATGGCCTTGACGATTTGTTTTCAATGCCCCAACGAATCATCAATCATCAATGAATTTTTGTGCTATCATTGAGATATCATCGCGAAACTTGAGAATTGAAGAGATAACCCAAATTTTGTTGCCTCTTCCGCCAAGCACTCCTGCTCTGCGCTGCTGCTGGTTTAAAAAATCGTCTCTTTCTTTCGAATATTTTTTGCATTTACAAGTATCAGATGTTATACGCACCCATTTTCTTATCTAAAAGTCTGTTTCAATCCGCAGGCTCATCTCTTTTGTTTAGCTTAGCACAATAAAACGTAACAAATCTGCTCGTGGATTCGGCGCGTCGAAATAAGCTGTCGTCGCGCAGTGCAAACTGGTTTTATCATTCGTCGTTCAGGCAGTGGGTGAGCAGTGCAAGAGTTGCCTGCCTGTCAAGTCGGTTGCACTAGCGCGGCACGAAACTTAGGAGCCGAAAATGCTACCTAAAGTATGAAATTAGTTTCTAATTTTAGAAATTTCCTGAATTTAAAAAACTTCCCATTATAGATAGAATTGCACTTACATTTAGATGGAGCAGTCAAATTTGAAACTTTGATCGAATTGGGCAAGTATGTTCTTTGGAAAATTTCCTTATCAAAAATTGAGTTTGCAAATTTTGATCGATTCCTTTTTAGGCAAAAATCGATACCATTGCCGTCGTACGATCCGCAAGAATTGAAAAAACACATCGTGACTTGCGAACCCGCTAATTTGGGCCACGTTTTAAAAGCGTTCGATATTTTCATGCCCGTAATTTGGTAAGTCGATAATTTTCATTGTCACTATTTTTTCGATATTTTGACATATTTTAGTGGCGATCCTGACGCTGTAGAACGTATTTCGTACGAATTATGTCAAACTCAAGCTAATAACGGTGTTATTTATTTTGAAGCACGTTTTTCGCCTCATTTTCTCAGCAATACCGAACCGAATTCTACTTGGCATTCACACGGACCTTATAAGGGCCATGGCGAACTGACGCCCGAAAACGCTTTGCAGTGCGTTTTGCGTGGACTGAAGCGTGGACAACGCGAGTTCGGTGTGAAATCCAGGGCTATATTATGTTGTATTAGTGGATATCCAGGTGAGGCCATAGGTTTTTTGAATTTTTATGGTCCGAAGCAGAAGGCGGGCACATGCGGAATTTTCTTTTTCAAACTTCAAATTTTCTACGCGAAATACATCTCCTTTGAAGTTTTCATAGCCCTGCCATGTGATGAACAGCCCCTTTTGAAGCTGTTATCTTATCAGCAACAATCCAGTCAGAAATAGCGTGCTAATCTTTCTCGGGCAGGAAAGTTGCATTATTGGAATTTCAGGAGCAATAAAATCATTTTCGCAAATATAAATCCTGCATTATTACAATGATAAGCCTATCGCAAAGTTGTTTGCACTTGCGTTCAATCTGCACTCGTTCCATACAAAAAGTTGATTTTAATTGTTATCGCTAGGGTTCGTGTTTATTTTTCAATTTACGCATTCCTATTTCAGCTTGGTCGCGCGAATTGCTCAGCTTATGCGTCAAGTACAAAGATGAGGGCGTTGTGGCAATCGATGTTGCCGGATGTGCTCACGGATGTCGAGAGAGTTACGAACCTGAGACGTTGGCTGTTTTTCAGGTATGCTCGAATTATCGGTAACGCAAATTTTGAATTAGAATCTTAAGACAGACTATCTGTGAGAGTCGACCTGGGGACAAGCAAGCTCAAGTTTTCGACCCACCCCACACTAATTTTATGGGTGATATCGGCCATAACTCACTGACCTTTCGGCGGTCTGGGCAGGCTTCTATGGATGTCACGGAAAAATAACAAAGTTTTTTTCACCAAAAACAAATACAAATTAAATCGACACCGTGAAAAGTAAAAATAATGGAATTTTTCGCGATTTCTTTGGAAAGCCCGCCAACCGCTCTAATGTCATGAGCGGCGCGCGGGCGGGAAATTTAAAAGTTGTGTTTTTCTAGGACTTGTTGATCTGTTTGCCTTTCACCTTAAAACTCCTCGTAGAATCTCAACCGGAAAAAACCAATCGATGCCGTTTATGTTCTCTCGAAATGTATGCCTGATTTCATAATCTGTCTTACAAAATTTTAGAATGGATTTCTTTGAAAGCCCCATGGTTAGCTGTCGGGGCGTGGGTGTTTTGGTCACACGCCTGCCTGAGCGGGTTTTGTTCCCGCCCACAGCTTTTTCTGCAAGGCATTCCCGTCCACTCCCGCCCATGAGACGGAAAGTCACTCCCGCCCGTCCGCAGAGCAGGTTCTCTTTCTTTATGCGCAACGCCAGCCCAGTAGATCAAACTTGCAAGAAATGCAAGCCATAAAAACCAACCTGCTTCAAAATCAAGACATTTCAAAGCAAATCGGCAACGTCTCAAACATAAAAGATCATCATCATTTTTCGGATTCATTTGAGACTGCAGCTCGCTGACTGTAAACAGCACAGCAGACAATTGCCCAAATGTGGCGGGAGTACAACTTTTTGGGCAGGACCCACACAGCTCCCGTTCACTTTTTGCTTCACTCCCGCTCCCGGCCGCCGATTTTGAAGTCTACCTCTAAAAAAATACCTCCGTCCCGCAAAACTCCCGCGGGTCCCATGGACAATCCCGCATATGCGGAAGCGGCGCACGCCTCTAGGGCTGCAGTTTTTCGCTTTTTTCGATATAAGTGTTAAGCAAACTTCTGGACGATGGAGGGAGCGTACATTGCAAGCTGGAGGGCTCGGGCATATTTCAAGTTGGGCAGACCCTGTCTCCTAGTCTATAAGAAATATCAGGCTTAAAAGTCGCCCCCCCGCAGCACGTGCTTTTATAGCTTACAAAACTGCACATTCTGATAAAACAGCGTAAAAAGTTTTTCAGCTACGAAGCAGGTCTTGTTAATTTCGATGTGACAATGGTAAAATTGTGCAGTGTTGTTTGGATGAAAAAAATATCGCATATTGTAGGAAGCCAAAAGATTGGGTATACGACGTACGGTTCATGCTGGCGAAGCAGGAGATGCTGAATCCGTAAAAAATGTAAGCGAGGCAAAAAGAATGACGATGTCACCAACAAAAAATGTTTTCAGGCAATCGAAATTTTGCATGCTGAACGAATTGGACACGGCTATCGCGCTGTTCAGGATGAAGATATTTATAAAAATGTTCTTAAAGGCGGTTATCACTTGGAAGTGTGTCCATTGTCCAGCTGGGTGACTGGTGCTGTTGGGGAGGACTGGACTAAACATCCCGCCAGGAGGTAAATTTTGAAAGATTCGGACCGTAAATTGCTACTTTTAAAATCTTCTCACTTTCTGTTGTGCTTTAGGTTTGCACAAGACAAAGCTAACTTTTCGATTAGCACTGACGATCCGACTTGTTTCGATAATAATATGGAAACAGAATTCGAATTGTGCCGTCAAAAATTAGGATTTACTGATGAAATATTATATCAATGTGTAAGAATATTTTGCACAGCGCATGAATTAAGTTAAAAACGCTTTTTTCCAAAATTTTATAGCAAATTAACGCCGCAAAATCCTCTTTTCTACCGGATGAAGAGAAAGAAAATTTAATCAATAAAATCCATGCGCGCTGGCCAAAGAAATAAACTATTTTCGGAAAAATATACTAGAAATGAATACATTACTGTATATCGATAATTTAGTTCTGTTGAAGCTGTGCAAGTTTTGTGATATTAAAATTTTTTAAAATAGTCATGTAGGAATTCTCAATGAATCCTATTCTTTAGAATAAATTACCCTCAACTTTGACACTTCGAAACTTGAAGTTCCCGCCTCAATCTCGTGAAAAAGGATGGTTGTCTGCACGCAGCGGGTGAACTGCCTTTGGTTCCTTCCACTCTGCCTGCTTCCGATCCGAACAACAAGCAAGCAGCTATTCCGCAACAAAGTCGCTAAAGCTGCTCGAGATGGTTTTATCTTGGAGAACAATTGCTCTTGGAAGTTCCTTGATCAGCGGAACGGCGGGAATTTGGGTTGGATCGAATTTGAGTGATTATGTTCGAAACCGCCTTCATGGCCCGTTCGCAATCGCAGCTGCTTCGGCAGCTGATGTGGCTTCCCCTCCCAGTGTAAGTTTGACTTATTTTTAGATCCTCTTTGCCTGGCAGTGCTTACTAAAACATGTCTGGATGATACAGTACAGACAGCGGTAAAAGATGGGTTTACAGAAGTGTTATTGTGAGCTATATGTAAGTGTGTGTACACAAGCATCGAAAAGTTACAAGCTCATGTTTTGTTTGAACAAATAACATGATGGCCATGCGGAAGTTCAAGAATGGCTTCGTACGAATTGAAGTCGAACAGAACTATTTATAGCGGGTAGCCTTTTTTGCTTTTTTAAATGATTGAATAAGTCGAAATCTTCATTTCTTAAGGGTCCCTCCTTGGGCAATCAAGAATTTCAATTTTTCTGCACGGGAGACCCAGAATTATGGCTATTTCGTATGATACGTCGGTGCTGTCATATTCTTTTTTCATATTTCGACATTGATTCTACTGTGTATAGTTCGCCTTTAACTCAAATTTCCCTCTCCGGCTGCATGAATTTAAAAAATCTCTTATCACACAGACCTCCTGAAAGGGCATGCTTATTATTGGTTCTTCCTAAAAAGGATGCCGCAATACGGTCATAATTTTTCCCTTAAAAAGAGGGTTTTTGTAAAAGTCTGTCTTGACTCACCAAGTGAAAACTGATCTTTGAAATTCATTTGTAGATGACAAAACTGAATCTTTTTTCTTTACACGAAAATTGTAGGCTGGGGAAAACAGATATCTCGTGCAGCTTTCATTTTCTCGTAGTCGAGTTTCTACAATTCAAAAAAATCAAACACAATGGTTATTTTTTGATGCCGCCTTGGCAACGATGCTTTTTTAGTGTGTGGTTCATAACACATTGTTTTGAGTGTGTTATTTTATAGTTGCCTGCGATTCTGCCATCATTACCATCGGGCGGCACCGAAGCTAATAAGACTTTCGCCTCGCGTGTCTCAGAGATTATGCGCTTTGGTTATCCTGGCTATGAACATCTGAGAACATTCGAAGATTACGTTTTGTCGTATGATCGGAGGAACAGGTATGATTTTTAGTAGTTTCATTCTTCTGGTTATAGGGAAAGCTGGAAAAAATTTTGTACACTTCACCTGGAAGCTACAAGTTATGTTCGTCAGCCCAATTCTTTTCCATTAAATGACAGTTGCAGCGACTTCTCAGTTTTATTGTGCTTTAGGACCGCTTATTGGGTTTTTGAGCATTTGACACCTGAACGAATGGTCTACGATCCAAGTGTAGACAGAGGAAAATGCCAGTTTAGGGAAGACAATTCTATTCATCCATATTTCCGATCCAATAATGACGATTATAAGGTAAGAAAAGTTATATTTACTATTAGTGCTATGCAGGTAATTATGAAAGGAACCAAAATTTTAGTTGGTCTAGGTTCGTCATATGCCGGTTAGTGAGCTCGGGTTGACCAGGCTCCTGATTTCAGCTTCGCCTAAATGCCTTCGGCTCTGCGTTTTTTAAAGAGGCATAAAAGAGACAAGTTTTCATGGTGCAATTTTTTATGGGAATTCAACTCGATTCGCTTGCTCTGGAAAGTACAGAGAAAAAGTTTTTGATTCTGATTTGCATCACTTTTGAGTGTTTGTTGAGAAGTTGAGGTTTCACAAGGAATATCTTTATTGTGTCCATTTTTTACTCCAGTCTCACTGGTGCCTATTTTTTCTTACGGTTAGTTCTTCACTTCTTCGGCGGCCACACCTGATAATAGTGACTGATCTTGAGTTAACCCTGTGAAAGACTTACTAAGTGAGCATGGCTATATACTTTGGTAATCTAAGGCTCCTCGAACGTTTATGAAACTGGGTCTGCACTGACGGGTCAATCATCACGCTGAAATGAACAAAAGTGGACGACCAAGGGCCAATTTCAAGAGATATCGTGGAAAAATTGATTGCAAAGTATATCTAAGTACAATCGAGGGCATGATTCAGACCGCTTTTTTCATTTTAAAAATTAGCAAGAAACAGATTAAAATTGGCGCTTCACAGATACTTTTTTGGCAGCGTTGCAATAAAGTGCGTGTTGGCGCAAGAGAGAAAATGCATGAAATCAAGGAGGGTTATGGAGGGAATTGGAACTAGAAGAGAAGTACATTGTTTCATTACGTGAAGTTTTTAGCTTTAGTTATCACACTCAACGCCAAGTAGTGAGGACAACGTAAAACGTGAACATGACCATGGATGTCGGCCAATGTTTTCTTGTCGATCAAAGAGGGACTATAGTAAAGAATAAACGAACAAATTGCTTGTTCCATGTGAATGAATGGACGATAAGACTGCAACCCCTGGTCATGCAGATAAAGGACAAAGTCATGCACAGTCTGTTATATGAAATTTTTCAAAAAAGTCATTCAATAAATCCGCTTTAAAAGCGGTTACACTCATGGATTGTAAGCTAGCTGACAGAAGCAAAACACAGGTTGCAGTCTTATCGTCAATTCATTCACATGGAACAAGCAATTTTTTGTATATTCTTTGCAACAGTCCCTCTTCGATCGACAAGAAAACATTGGCCGACATCCATGTTCATGTTTTACGTTATTCTCACTACTTGCCGTTAGGTGTAATCACCAAAGCTAAAAATTTCACGTAGTGAAACGATGTACTGAAATATTGTAGTTACAGTATATGCTTGAAATATGGTCTTATACGGCAGTTACAGTATGTACAGTATGAATACTTATTAGTCACACTCAAATGTTGACATCTGTTTTTCAGCCACCATTTTGTCAGGTATTGGTGCTTAGGTCTAAACGTCTGATTTTCTTCACTCATCGTCAGCACATGACGCATGTTAGAAGTCATGTGTCAGCATTTGTTACAAACATAACTTGATTGGTTGATTGATTTGTTTTCACACATATTGACTGCATTTTGTATAAAATTTTTTTTTATTTCAGGCTAGTGGTTACGATAGAGGTCATTTGGCAGCAGCAGGAAATCATAGGAAAACGCAGAATAGTGTTGATCAAACGTTTTTGCTTAGCAATATGTCGCCTCAAGTAAGTTCAAGTTTTAATTTTTTAGTTGCCTAAAATGTGTTGGTTGCATGACTCACTAAACTTTGCTGACAATTTGATCCCCCCAGAATGCCAAAATCCACCCAGAATGCTGTGCCTCTTTCCGTGCCTGCCTGTGTGTAATTTTCAAATTTTTCCTCTGAAAGTTGCATCCATGAATCACTGCCATTTTATAATTGTTATATTGTTTTTCTCGCAAAAGACCCTACATAAAGTATGAAATGGGGGCTTATGACTCTTGACTTGTATATGTTTCTTGCAAGGATCCAGTGTCAAACGAGAGAAGCAACCAGGCCACAAATTTTGGGAAGAGCGCAGAATTTTGCAACTTTCATCTCAAGTGTTTTCTTTTAGGTGGGAAAGGGATTTAATCGTGACAAGTGGAATGATTTAGAAAAGCATATTCGGAAACTGGCGCGAAAAAGCAATAACGTTTACGTTTGTACGGGTCCCTTGTATTTGCCCAAGTAAGTACCTACCATCGTTTTTAGGTGTATTTAGTTTTTTGTCTTTTCGAGTTAGCAGCTGAGCGAATACGATTTAGATTCACAGAAGCATTCAAGAATGCACTTCTATGCGAAAACCTATATTGATTGTTCTCTAGGTGTTACCCCCTGGACTGATGTTGAAAGCTGAAGCAGAAGGGGACTTATTATTTGCTGACACTGAAGCATAATCAAAGGGAGAAGAAAAAACTTATGCCTAATATACTGCGTCTTTAGGCAAGGCCCGGATGGAAAAATGTACGTAAGCTATCAAGTAATCGGACGAAATAATGTCGCTGTGCCTACGCACTTTTTCAAAGTAGCATTAGCGGAAAGAATGGATGGAAATTATGAATTGGAATCCTATGTAATGCCCAATCAACCCATCGGCGATCAAACGCCATTGCGATCGTTTTTTGCGCCCATAGAAAGCATTGAGCGGGCAGCTGGCTTTTTGATTTTTGAAAAACTGAATGCAGTTGTGGGAAATAAATTGAAGGTCGTTAATGGAATGAAGAGATGATGGTAATGTCGGGAGTTTTGGGATTAGAATGTTTGGTCTAGATGGAATGAGTTTTGATGATGCACATGTTTTATAGAATTATCAGTTTTGGTTTTGTTACAATTTTTCTAGTAAATGTGCTAATAAAGTAGAAGAAGTCGCTCAGGTGACATTGCTTTTTGAAGACATGCCTCAAACCAGGAACTGTGCAGAAATTATGGTGTCACCTGAGCGACTTTCCTATGAGAAGTACATGTGTGTTTGATTCACTAGGTCAGGGATTGGTATCCATCCAAGTTGTTCATCAGTTCCCGACCTAGTCGCATGAAAGTTTGTATTGTCCCTCATCACCAGACCTCCATGTTGAAGGTACAGTGATGAGGTTCTTGGAAAGAACCTTTGCGTTTCATGGAACTGTTTGACACACCACTTACCTTTAAAACAATGCCTAGGTTTTTTGCCCTGTCCGTTTCCTCTGACGCACATCAATCAGTTTTAATAGAATTCCTTCACTTTAAGCGGGCTCTCTGATGAGGCACTGATTAGCATTTTCCATGTTGCCAACTCTATTGACGTCCATATTAGTAATTGTTGCTAGTTTTGATTTTTCTTCGACTTTTATAATCGTGAAGGCAGGCGGTATGAGTACATACATTTTGAAAATCATAGTAAAACTGTATCAGGATTGTCCTTTTGTTATGACCTTGGGAAAGGGTGTGGTGTGAGAGTCGGGACTTGGTCGTGGGTGAAGATATAATTTTAGCATGCACACCCTCGAGTTTGTGCGTACGTCAATGTTGGAGTTATGACGGACCAAAAAGAATGAACATGCAGCTCATATTATGGTAAATTAGGCGAAGAAAAGTGGGCGCTTTGGAATTAGTTAGTTTTTGCGTGTCAATCAATTTTTGTAAGAATCAAAGAAATGAAAGAAAAATAATTCCTTCTTTCTTGTTTCCTTCAATGCTACTGCGTTTCATTGCAGAAAATAATTTCTCAGCAATGCGAAGGCGAGATAAAGGTGATGTAGTAGCCAGTGCCTGCCTGAGATTAGGCTATGATATGAAGCGAAGATTGACAGATGGCCGACGAGAATAAGCCAGGCAGGGCGGTCTATACATGGCTAACCTAATCAACCTTACCTATTCACGGGTCTCGTGGAAGGTGCTCGTAAAAACAAGCCCAAATAGATTTACTTTTCCCCTCCATCCCCTCACCTATGCCCCCTCCGGTACAGTGTGGATGCGTGCCACGGTCGATGATGACGCATGAGCTCAGGTTGATCAAGAGTATAGTTTTTCAATATGTGTAAAAGAAGGCCCTGGGGGTGTGTCGAGGGACGGCGAGAGAAGGGCGAGGAGATTCTGTGAGTTGAGTCGAGTGAGAAAAGGCTTCTGCTTGCCCTTGTGCTCGAGCGTGACAAATGGAACAATTTTTAGCTTCCTCACTTTGATCAAACAGCAGTTTGATAAAAGACCCTATGTGGTCTTTCCTCCGTGCAATCCTTGTGACGAGTGGGTGGGTGCGAAAATTTTGAATGAACTTGACTTTCGTAATTAGGTCCAGGCCGTGTCGAATTGTGGATGATCAGTCGAGCGAACTAGTTATCTCGAATACTCCACAAAACCCGTGATCTCTTTGAGATTTCTCCCTCCAGTATATAAGTCATCATAACAGTCACTCCAACCAATTAATTCATAGTAGTAATACGACACAAATTTTCCTATTTTTTTAGGCGGGAAAACATGGATTCAAATTTTACACCAATCGAAGAATACGATTTTATGGATTATCATGCTGATATTGAGCATCCCCCATTTTATGACCATTTATCATTTTGGATCAACGGGGTGCTCAGTTTGATATTGGTTGTGATCGGCACATTGGGCAATGGTGCTGTGGTTTCTTCATTACATTGTTGTAGAAATGTGAAAACTCAACCTAAAAGACGAAGACAAGCTTTTTATTTTTATCTTATGACGTTCGCTTTTTGGAATACGGGCTTACTAATTGCTACTGTTTTATTTAACTGCGTACCTGTCTTGACCAGGTGGCATCCGAACTTTAGGGCTGTTGCTGATATTTCATTTTTGGTTGGATATCCGCTTGGAAATTGTTGTTTAACTGCCAACGTCTGGTTGGTTGTGGTTGTGACTATCGAAAGGTGAGCAGCATTTTGTGTTTCAACCTTCATTTTGCGCGAAAACGGACTGCGCGAGCCATTTTGCGGAAATCGTCTTGCAAGCGGGCCCGGTAGCTCAGTTGGTTAGAGCGTGGTGCTAATAACGCTAAGGTCCACGGTTCGATCCCGTGTCGGGCCAAACGTTTTTAATGTAGGCATATTAAAGATTTTAAACGCCTCAATTGTTTTCTGAGCTCACTAGTTAATCTGTCAATCAAAAGTGTCTTTCAAAGAGTTCGTAAAAAGTGAAAGCGGACATTTTATGCTGCACTCTCAGCTAATGGCAAGCATTCATGTGACATGGTGGCCATTTAGATACTCAGTGCACAAGTCCTTGTTTGGTGAATACCTAATTCACGAGTTCGGTTTCAGGTACTTGGCCGTTAGCTTGCCATTCCACAGCACTCGACTAACATCACCAAGACGACGAGCCAAGACAGTTTCCATTATTCTCAGTCTGGGAGCCATTTTATATAATTTACCATTATTATTCGAGCTCAGCCTGAATCAACGGACCGACATGATTCCAGACCCGAATGATTATCATTATCGCGACATGGACGGAAATAGCACTAATTATCTATTCGCGTCTAAGCATCAGCTTGGAGCACAGCAGGGGACGAGAGGGGCGTTGAATGAGACCACCATCCTATCAATACTCGATAAGGAGCTTGGTGATAAGAACTTGGTAAGGAAGTTGAGGGAAAGCATTGAAACGAAAAGTGCCGATCAACCGAACGTTAATTCGAATAATGATAAGACGCCTACTAATATCAGTGCAAGAAATTATAGCAAATTTGAACTGATACGATTGATAAGAACTTTATCCACACTCGACCCCAGCGACCCCGATGATAAGCCGCTGATAAGGGCTATCAATGCATTAGAGAACGAGGTTTGGTTGGATCAGTCGTTTTCATCGACAGTGATTAGGCCGAATGATACTGATATCGACTCGGAAACAAAATCTTCATACTCTCACATGGATTCCACCGAGCCAGTCTATGAAGTGCGCATGTCCAGCATGCGAGACAACGTCTATTATCAGTTCGTCTATCGCGTCCTAGCCAACATGCTGTTCGTGTCTACACTACCATTCCTGGTCGTCCTTCTGCTGACTTTTAAAATCGTTTGTCTGGTGCGTGAATCAGATCGAAGACGTCAAAATTTTCGATTATTATCTGTGAAAAGTCATAATTCTGATCGATTATCGATCGATAGGACAGTGACTGATCGACCAGGTGATCGACGTAATGGAGACAGATCAAATAACGCTGATCGACCTAATTTGAATCGATCAGCAACCATTGATCGAATTGGTAATGTGGACAGACCGACAGCCACTCGACCACAATTCGATCGATCAGCTACTTTTGATCGTGCATCGATTAGTCCATCGATCGCGACTACGCGATCAGGCTCTCCGAGCGTTACGTCGACGACGTCCGCCTCATCGTGGCGTCATGCTCACGTCATCCTGACACTGATAGCAGCCAAATTCCTTCTCTGCTATAGCCTACCAGTTGCAATCAATATCTTGGAATTGACAAGCGATCATCGAAAATATGAATCTGAACAAAGCGCTTGGGCAAAAACGCTGGCTGTACTGGTCGATTTAAGCAATTTATTAATTGTTGTCGACGGAGCAACCAACGCTTTTTTTTATTTTTCTTGGTGGAGAAGTAGAATTCGTTTAAGAGATCGATTTATAAATAGGAAAAGGACAGTGCAGGAAAATAACAGTAATCAAGACACAAATGACTTGGTCTCAATGGCATTGATTAGACGACCAGCCACTGGCGGATTGTCAGTGTGCAAGACTGGACAACAAATGATCGTCAGCGCGTCGCCTTTGATGCAGAGAAGATTATTGGTCAGAATGGCCTGCGAATGGGAGAAGAATGGAGGACGACGGTTCAAAGAGGACGGGTCGTCTTATAGTCAAACGAGTATGCTCTAGATTGCAGTCCATGCTACACGCATATTTCATATTCTTGCTATTGATTCTGGGAAAATGAAAGCAGATCCGGTGAATATGTACTTGAGAACATTTGGAGCAAAACTGGTGCTGTTTTCCAAAATTCTGTCGCTCAATTCCATCCAGCTCACGATCAGTCAGCGGCCCTGAATTGGTAATGCACGATTTTGAATCTGTTCATGCATAGAGTGAAAGTGTTCTCGTGCTACATTCCATTTTTGTAATAGTGTACTCGGTAGAACAGCAAAATAATATTATAGAAATATCAATTTTTTACAGTGTTTGATGTCAGGGCGACAAAAAAAGTTTCTCAGGAAAGCTGACCTATTCTGCATTCGCCGTGTGCCCTATTCAGAAACAAATGCTTCTTTAACTCCACAATCAGCTGAGACAGTCACACGATCACATATCACTATCATGTAGGACCTAGGACGTCCTGAGACTTACTGCTGACATAATTGATGATTGTAAAATTTGTCTTGGTCCGTGGTTCGATCCACAGACCCACCAGCTGACAGGACGCCTACTGCTCAGATCATACACGACTTGAATTCTCAGCTGGAACGTCCAACACATCACTTCGTCACATCGCAAACTTTACAATGGCTGGTATACACTGCTGTGAGTACGAAGTTACCCACACCTATTGGGGTTTCACTACTATGTAAGGGTTCGATTCTCGCTCAGGGCCATCATTTTGCGGCACAATGCCCTCGCCAACCTACTCTGTTTCCTCGCTGTTACTGTCTAGCACAAAAGTCAAAATATGAACCCCGAGTGGGAATCGAACCCTCATGGAGCTTCCATTGTGAAGTTCGATTCCTGCCTGGCCCGATTTAGTCACAGATCATGTTTTTATGTGTGATAGAGAACAACAGCGAGGAAACAGAGCAGGTTGGCGAGGGCATTATATCACAAAGTCCTCGCCCTGTGTGGGAGTCGAACCCTCATGAAGGTTCGATTCCAGCTCAGGATTCATGATTTAACCCAACTTCACCCTCCATATTTTATTTTTTGCAGTGGATCAAACTTATCCAGACCCTGAACGAGATCGGATCCAGGCCTAGGATTGGATTACCTCATTCCCAAATACGCAAAAACTAAAGAAAACTGCCTAAAGGTTAGAAAACCGAAACAGGTCCATTACAAACAGTATCGCCCATGTCATACCATACAAAAAAGCAAGGACGCCTAGTCTCATCCATGAACAACAAAACATCAGTTCTATTAGCAGCAAAACTCTACTCCCAGCCACACAAAATCAGAAACTGACAAATCTGGAGCAAAACCATCAATTTCCACAAATATTCTTTTGTTGTCCACAGAAATCTAAAAAACGTTGCCTTATTTGGACACAAAAGAAACACGAAAGCTAGCACAATTGCGCATTTAATTTCATAATTAATAAATGCAATTACTTCGAAACATTGACTGAAAACTTTAAACCCGACCTCAAGCCAATGGTTTTCTGCAAGTGAGTATGCCTTTTATGCAGTGCGCAAAATCAAATGTATGCCACTGTCAGTTTGTACGACATCGCTCATTTCATTAACTTTGAGTGCAAATGTGGCTTCTTCGAATGGCTTTTGCATTTTTCCACGCCCAAAATATCCTAAGTCACCATCCGCTTTGGCTGATGAGCAATCGCTGAATTCGCGCGCGATATCTTCAAATTTACGTTTGCCTTTAACAATATCTTCGCGATATCCTGAAATTATTGCAGAGAATGATCGATACAGAATCAAAAAGCGCTGGTGGTTAATTTTTCATGGCATCGCAATAAATCTTCGAAGAAACAGCATGAGTGCTCACGACTAAATTGCTTTAATTTGATGATTACACGAACTTCCGCACTTATTTTCACATAAGTTATTGTCATCCTGGCATTCGGTGGGTTATTGAGAGTGAAGGAGAATTCTTGATATCCCCTGGCTGGCAAACAGCTCAAAGTCACAAATGCCAGGGTTAGATACCTTCTTCTCTACAGTGTGAAAGACATTTAGGACCCCAATAAGGGACGACCAGTCAGAAAAGGGTTGAGGGGCTGAGGGCGTTCGGACAAAGATGAAAAAGACCACTTCTGACTCTCTGCTTACAAAGTACTTGCTGGCTTGATGCTTGAAGGCGTATGCAATTTTTTGAACTCATATTTTGGGAATGTGAGTGTGATCGCCACTAATTTTCTTACAGATAAGCCTGTGTCGCCTCAGTTTTCCACATCACTTTCAACCAGTTCAAGCCTAGTCGGCCAGCAGTCTTGCTATAAGGGAGGCCGTGAGGCTCCAACTCCCACTAAAAGCACCTCCGCTGCAGGCCTGCAGGCAGGCAGGCTGTGTGCAGGCACACAGCGTGAAGGGAGGGTCCTTCTGGAACTGGTCCAGAAGGACTTTCCAGACTGGTGTTTAAGAACCAGTTTTCTGGCAATCGTTTGGCATCCACAACTTCACGGCGCCCACTAAGCGACAGATGCAATGCCAGCGACAGGCTTACAGAATCGCAATAAAAAACTGGATTTAATTTCTGAGAATAGGCATACTAAACTTGGCATTCTAATCGTAAGCTCGGACTGAAGTGCAGGCTGGTGGTCACAGTTGCTGGCCTAGCTATGCCAGAATGCCGCCTACCAGCCAGCTGAGCCATCATAGCGCCACGACTTCGTTTTATGCAGTTGCTTTTCTGATAAAAAATATTCAAAGTTTTTTCCAGGAATTTCTCCTGTGGAATGGCTCTTCTCAAGATCCCGGCTTGAAGGACTGGAACAGTATTTTCCAAGAACTTCCCCCGCAGAACTGCTATTCGGAGGGGCTGTACTTTCGCAAAACGAGATAGACAAATAGCGGATACAAGGAAAGGAGGGGTAAAAATTCAAAATACACTGGAGAGCCCCTTATGGATGTAAGCGTGCAACCAAGCAGCACAGCATCCCATACCCACCTTTAATGATTTCTATGGCTTCATCTTTCGACCGAGTTATTTTGTCTTGACGCCACGACGAAGGACGGCGACTCTCCTTGTGTTTCACCAGAATATGCGACGCTTTTACCTGGAACACAGCAGAGACATGATCAGGAAGCGGAAAGAAAATAAGCAGTAATTAAGATAAGGTTTCTGTGAGGGTCAGACAAGACCTTGCCTGATGAAAATTTTGACGCCGCGATTTTTTGTGCATGTTAGTAATTACCCCAAGAGTATATGGCGCCGCAGAAGTCACAAATATTTTTTACCTCATCCCCTACGTAATTAAACATAAAAACCAGTGTTTGGGCGATATTGGCCACATCTTCCCAGCCCTAGTCTAAAACGACGTGAAATATATTGAAATGACCGGTAGATAATGGACCTACGTCCTTCCGATCACAGCACGGTGAAGAGGCCCAGAAACAAGAGCCTGCGAAACATAAAGCCTAACCCGACTGTGATCCAACCAAACCTCTGAGCAGCGCGCCCAGTGCATGATACTTCCATGCACTTATGCATTTGATCATGGATAAAGAATGCATGAGCAAAACCTCTGTACCTGATCAGGTTCAGAATCGCCCGATCCTGGTGGATTATCTGGAAATGCTGGTTTTGTCGGACGTTGCCATTGACTTTTTCCAGTGTACAAATTGAAATAATAAGCTTCTCCTAAAACATAAACGAAATGGAGGTCGATTTGTTTAATTTACTGATTCGGCGAAAATTCTATTTTAGTATTATGCGAATGCAAACATTTTTTAGCGATATAGTTCGCGCAGCGACCAAAAAATGATTTTCGCTGATGCTTAAATTTTTGCCAGCAAAGTTTTGAATTGTACCAGTGCTACTAAACCAATTTAAATTGATTCACTGATTCTCAGTATGATTAGAAGGCACATATAAAAAGGCTGGTGATTCAAAAATTGGAACTACACAATCCAGACTCCCACAGCTCTCTCTGATTTTGGCTCAAGATTTCCATTTTCCCTAATTTTGAAAGACATGTTTCAGAATACAGATACACTGATTTTTTCTAGCCTTGTACCATGATCATGAAGACAAATTGGCATGAACAGTCAAACAAGGACACATGCTTCCATCCAACAAACAACTTACCAGATGATCGACTCATTCGTTTTTCCCAACCTTTCGGCAAGTCTCCTTGTTCTTCTTCCGATTTCCTTCGTTTTCTATCCGGCTCTTCCGTAGATGACGCCATATCACCAGAAAAATTCTTGGAAGTGTTTAAATAGTAGCAGCCTTTTTAATATCTAGATACAAAAAAAGGTTTTTTGTCAAACAAACCAAATTTCAAAGCTGCATGCACTGACACCTTTTTGCACACTTTCAGACAGTTCCGCGCTTTTAGCAGACAATTTTGGTTGAGCAGGAGCCGATAATGTGCTTATTGTGCGCGGCTACAGTAACCTCCAAAAAAAATTTCAAAGAAATCTTGACAAGAAATTCGAGAGAACAGGAATTAGAAAACTATCGGTCATCGTAGCCTACGAAAAATGCTTCTATCGCCATCGACATCATTTTTCTTTGGCATTTTCCATCTTCGATCCCGAATATGTTCAAAAAATTTATCGATTTTACGATCATCATATTGCAGAATCAGAAATTTTCAAAATGGTGCATCAATTCATACTTCGCCCATAATATTGTACGAAGAATATAATAATCCACGGTTTTCGGTAAAAGGACAAACGGCACGACTTTGGGACATTTTAGAACACGACTGGAGACGAATAAAAAGACGACATTACGAAAGAAAATATGATTATTATGATCGAAAAGATATGAAATATCCGATCCGAGCTGTTATGCAATACGAATTATTTCCTGTAGAAGCCGATTTTTTTATTGTTGGAGGCGGAATGATGGGAAGTGTGGCGGCATGGTGGCTAAAACAAAGATCCAGAGACGAAGATTGCCGAGTCGTGGTTGTAGAATCGGATGAAACGGTAAGAAAATTTGTGTTTCAGCCGTTTGTTTTCATTTCGAGCCTTTTATATTTGTTTAGTTCGGTAAAAATGCCACTTCGCTTTGTCAAGGTGCAGTGAAAGTACAATTTAGTCAACCGGAATTAGTCGAATTAGCCTTATTCGGGACAGAATTTCTTCGAAATGCTGGCGAACATTTACGAATTCTTGATAGCGAACCGCCAAAAATCGATTTTACACCGATGGGTCATTTATTTTTAACTGATAACGAAGAAAAAGCAAAACGAATGGAAGCAGCTGTAAAAATGCAAATGTGAGTTTAAAAAAAATAAACTGTCTAACAATTTTTTCCTATTCCAATTTTGTAGTGAATGCGGAGCAAAAGTCACCGTTTTGAATCATGATGAATTAAAGCAACGATTTCCATTTATGAATTTCGATAATATTCTACTTGGAACTATGGGTTTAGAAAACGAAGGCATCGTCGATCCGTGGCAAATCCTATCAGCTTTTCGTGAAAAGAATTTAACCTTGGGCGTTCAATACGTTAAAGGCAAAGTGGTCAATTTCGAATATGAGCAAATCGGCGATCTAGAAGCCAAGACTATTTTTAAAGACGAGGATCAATGGAAATTCTGCAAGCTGTCAAATGCTGTTGTAAGCAACAAATCCTAGGGCAGAGGTTGGCAATTTGGGGGAGGGTCTTGCATGATCCAGAAAGTTCGTGGGACTAAAAGAGCAAAAAACCTAAAAAGATTTTGAAGTCTTCTATGAGGCGTCATGGATTTCTGATCTGCTTTTAAAAATAGGTCTCGGTGGGCAAAAGTTGCAGATCCCCAAAAAAACGGTTCTGAGGCAGCTATTATCGGCCATGTTTTACCAAATCTTGATTGTTTTTTCTCGAAATTGGGGTTCTAAGCAAGTATGGGCAAGGCGGGGTGGAGTGTTGGCCCGGCCAGGACATCCAGCCCTGGCCTCCAAATACAGGCCAATTGAACAGTACAGTATGAAAATAGTCATACAACTCAATCGCTCGACTCAACCCGAACCTGACCTGTCTCACACGCAATCAGATCAGGCTTAGGCGATCTGATCTGATCTCTACCCCCTCCCCTTCCCCTCCCCCCAAACCCTCCATCCCGCTTACGTAGCCGACCTTGTCCATACTTGGTTCTAAGACAGGCTTTCTATAAAGTTTGGCCCATGGAAAACCTAGTTTCAAATTTTGAACCCCTTTTTATGTGTGAATTCGATGCACCCATGAGAGATGGTAGTGACGCAACAGCTCTTTTTGTGCAGGCTCGATTTTCATGATATTATCCCCAAAAAACATTTTTTAAAAATATGTTTGGGGCATCCGGTCGTAAGTCGCCTTTCGTTCAGTTTTTTCTTAACAACGACACATCAGCTGCGCTCGAAAATGAATGAGAAATCGGATGCTTGCCGCTAAAAGCGTCTATCCTTCACCTATCTCGAGATAATAGTCGACGAAAGTGCACTTTGAGTTGACGACTTTCAGACATCCTGTTCCTCTATGCTAACTAGGAGACGGGGTTTGACCAGCCTAAATTATGCCCAGTCCAGTTTTCAATATGACTCCCGTCGTCTATACTTTAGCTTTAAATTTGATGCCCAAATACGCTAAAAATATGCCAACTACAGGGAGTTTTCAAAAAAAATGTATTTTTGAAAAACTTGCAAGACACATCATGTGACCAAATAGTTATTTTCGGATAGAGCTTTAAAAAATGCATGCATAGGTTGTTTCCAGGTTGCAATTCGACTTTTAATTGTGAAAATAGAAGGAGAGAAAGCAGGGCCTACCAAGTGCCTGAAGAACGCACCTTTTGAATTTCCCGCCTGCGTGCAGCTTATGACATGAGAGCGGTTTCGGCTGTTTACTCCGGGAATCACTTGGAAATACATAATTTTTCGCTTTCTCCTTACGAACCTATCTAACTTTAAACGAGAATATCAGTCTTTCGTGAAAAAAAAAGTTTTAAATTTACCCACGACTCCCAGAGTGAGCAGCCCAAACCGCTCTCATGTCATAAGTGGCGAGCAGGCGGGAAATTCAAATGATGCGTACTTTTGGCACTTGGTGACCTCTACTTTCCTCCTATCTATTTTCACAATTAAAAGTCGAATTCAAATTAGGAAAAACCAATCAATGCCATTTTTTAAGCGCCATCCGATAATAAATGTCTGGTTCTATGATATGTCTTGCAAGATTTTCAATGATGGATTTTTCTGAAAAATTCCTTGAAGTTGGGTGCACTTTTTGCATATATAGATATCAAATGTAACGCTATAGTATAGACGATGGGGGTCATGCTGAAGGCCAGATGGATTGGGCGATTTTTGCCTGGTCAAACCCCGTCTTCCAGTTAGCATAAAGGAGCAGAAGGTTTGAAAGTCGTCAACTTAAAGAGCACCTTCAACTGTGGCGCCTGATATCTCGAGATAGGTAGAAGATAATACCTTTTTGTGTAAAGCTTTTTATTCCCCGTCTATTTGCGAACTTGCTGATGTGTCGTTAATCGAGAAAGAAGGAAAGATGGGTGAGTTATGGCTGATATCGCCCAAGCACTTCCAGCAAAAGGTTTTTTTGGATAATCCTATAAAAATCGAGTACAGAATAGCACTGTAGCGTCATCACCACCACTTATCGGTGCATCAAATTCACACACAAAAAAGAGTGTTACAAAGTGAAACTTGACCATTCCTAGGTCGACCCTATCCTAACAGAAATCCTGTTTTAATCAATGGATTTGTGTTACTTTTCGTTGCAGGTCGTGCCAGAAATGTGCGACGCGGCTCCTCGTCCAGTTCGATCCACTGTCGTGTTTAATTGCGCTGGTCCATGGGCCAGTGATATTGCCAGATCTGCTGGCCTTGGATTGGGTCATAAACGAAGCTTTATGTCCATCCCAGTCCCAGTGGAAAGACGTAAACGGTTTGTGTTCGTTGTGCATTGTCCTGATGGCCCTGGTCTCGATATGCCATTCATGATCGATCCGTCGGGTGTCTGGTGTCGACGTGATACTGTAAATGGCAGTTTATATTTATGTGGAAAAAGACCAACGGAAGAAGAAGATGAACATGTTATTGATCATTCAAATTTGGATGTGGATTATAACTTCTTCGATGAACGTATATGGCCCGTTTTAGCGAAACGGATACCAGCTTTCGAATGTATGAAGGTAAGTGATGACTGCCTGACTGATTGACTGGTGCCCGATGCGGTGATACTGTTGTTAACAAGGGGATTATGATTCAGTGCGGGACCAGGTTTATGGATGAAAAATCATCTTAACGGGTGATGCCCTGTTCTGCTATTCCAGCTTTGTCCAGGGTCGATCAGACAAGAGCCTTTATGCATTTTTTCAATAAATAGTTCAGATGTTATCCCAGCATCGACCCATCCGACCCTTAGCCTGGATCCCTATCCGATCAAATTCAAACCAGAAACTGTGTACAGAATCCTGCACAATCTATGTTCTTTATTCATTGAGCAAAAAAACTCAGCTCTGATTCTTTTACATTTTGTAACTTCTACTATTAACCACAGATCTTGATGCTGGGTTTTATCACATCCTTCATGGTCAGAGTTGGTATGAACACTCGATGGAGAATACACGATTTGCGGGGGCGGCGGTCTGTGTTACTGGTGATTAACACATTTTATGCATCACACCAAATAATTTGGGGCAATCAGGTTCATACGAAAGTGGTGGGCTCGATTCTGTCTGAGAGCTGATGCTCTGCAGCACGTACATATGTGTCGTAATGGTACTGTGCAGTCAGCATCAGTAACCTAGCTCCTCGCCATGGAAATCCAAAATTTTTTGGGCGTTTAAAGGGGATGGGTCGAGGAAGCAAAAAAGCAAGTTTTTGTATCGATTGATATTTCTCGGATTTTCTCGCTTTTCAACTTTTTCGAACTCGAATCAGCTGTTTTTAGCCTTAGCCTTGCGATCGTACACATGCAATCGGTTGTGCACACGGCTAGGTGGCAGCAATATTATGGACATCGTCCAAAGGAGGCCTCACAGGGGTTATAGCAGGGGCAGAAGTTAGTCTGGCAGTTTAGCACTGGAAGTCGGTCCCGTGATAGAACTCCTTTTTTCCAGCTGAGTGTTTAGGATGCTGGCAGTGATCATGTAGTTGGCCCAAGGAGAATATCAGTGCTTCTGCGGCATAGGGGGATTTATATTTGTAAGTCTTTATCTGCCTGATCTCGCAGCTGGATCAGATTGAATTAGGAATTTATCTATATATTTCAAGACTGGGTAGGTTGGTTAGGTGAAGAACTTTTTAGGTAAAGAACGCTTGGGCTGGATATTATGATCAGAACTGGTACGACGATGCACCCATAATTGGTACTCATGTTGCCAATAGACGATTCTACAACTTGTGCGGTTTCGGAGGCAATGGACTGCAGCTGGCTATCGGCGCTGGTCGTGCGGCAATGGAAAAGTTTTATGATGGTGCCTATGTAGAAGTGAATTTGCGACGATATGGAATAGAACGGATGATGATGAGTAAGAAAATAGAGGACGATTTTTTGATATGAATGTCATGTAGGTTAAGGTGTTATTAAGTTTCTTCCACTGTTTGGTTGGTTAGTAAACGCTGCTTAGGAAAAATAATTGCATTGGTTTTGACTTGTTGGTTGATTCTGCGACAGAAGATGGCGTGATTAATTTATTCATATTTCATTCAATAAGTAAGCGGGACAAGTGCCAGGATGGGCAGGGCACCAGCTGGCAACACTCCTGCCCTACGGTAAATCTTAGGAGGAACACTAACAATTAGCGCAGCTTTAGTGTCTTCGTAACTATATGCAACTCGAGATACAGTCAGGATTGATCAGTAACTGCGATATCGTGCCTTTAAAGCAGAACTGCTGAATTATATTAGCAAGAGGTACTGAGCGATGGGTTTCGGGTTTTATCGAGCAAATCACACAATAAAACGAAATTTTATGCTTAAATGATGTGAGAAATAGTTTTGGGAGCTGTCGTCTGAGAAGTCAGTGTCGAGTCCAGGATGTCCTCAGGGAGGTGCTACTAGTCCTAGGACACGCAGAGAGAACCTTCTGTATGTGCTGGTCACCTCACGGCCTAGTTTATCAACAGGCACGGTAGCTGCCTGTTTAGCCCAGCCACACTGACGCAGGGTTACCACGAGCCCTTAATACCCTGAAAACCCTTCAAAACCCTTATTTTCAGTTCTCACCCTGAACACCCTGAAAATCCCCGTAAATTCTGGATTCTCTCCCCAAAAAGCCCTCAATTTGCGCTGCCATAATTTTTGCCTTGCTTTTCCAATTTTGAATTCGCGCGGGTATAATGCAATGGCAGCCACTTATGACATTTTGGCATGTGTGTGTGCGCTATCGCAACCAGCGACCTTCTTTTTTAGCTAGTTCGAGTTCGAATTTCGAACTTGAAAGGTACGTAAAGTCGTAAGTCGTCCGCGTCAAATATTTATCTTCGTTATGGGCAAGTGGAGGGGTGCATGTTCCTTCGAAGATAAATGGTTGGATCCTAAAAATCAAAATAATTTGGAAAGGTGGCCTCACTTCACAACTTAGTTGGCGCGAGGAAAGACAAAGACAGAGGCTGCTTGTCTTCTTTGCTAGACGAATTTCTCGCCAAGTTCCATGGGGCGTTCGGCAGTGACGACTTATTCTAAAACTGCACAGCACAATCTGCGTCTGAATATATTGACTTGACTGTCAATTTTTTCTTTTTCCCGCTAGAATTTTTGAATTTTTTTTTGGAACTAAAAAAAACCCTTATTTTTAATTTTTGGAAGTCCGTGGGAGCCCCGCAGACGCGCATTGTTAAGCGGGCAATTTTGATCATTCATAACTCGACAACGAATCAACCAAAATGCACAAAATTTTGAGGGTGAGCTATGTTTGCCATGAGTAATGATCGTGCACAATTTTGTTGGAAATGGCTCATCCTAAGCCGTTGTCGAGATCCAAAACGCACGTTTTGCTGTTCCATAGATGACGACGACTACGACGACGAAGTACACAGCAATATTCACTGAAGCTACAGATCAAAAGCTTGGTTTTTCTGAAAGCTCTCGTATCAGGGGTTATTCTTTTAAGGGTGTGATTTTGAGATTCGCGCTAATCAATTTTTTTGCTCTTAGAACTGGATTTTAGCACAAATACCACAAGAAGGTGGAATATTTTTGTTAGCCGTGCGGTGCGAAAGTGCTGGTTTAGCCGTAGTTACATGGCCAAAAAGACAATACGCGTGTTCTATGTTATGCGATAAGAGAAAAAAAGTTCATGTGCCGAAAGATGTAACACGCATACACAATCAGAGCCACCTAATCGACCTTTCTCTTTCGCGAGCGGCACAGTTTTCCTGATTTTCTCAGTAACACTACCATCAGGATCCAAGTGCGAGTATAAGCTGAGCGGGAGAGTATCGATATGCATTGGGGCAACCCGTTTGCTGAAATCTTTTGTGTGTTGAGATTTTCAAAGGGTCGGATCGGGACGGATTGGATTGGATTAGGAGTGCTGTACCGACGTCGGCCAACTTGTTCGGTGTGAAGCTGAAGTGGGGCTGATCGTGAGCGGTTCTTTGTGGACCTTAAGACTGCGTGAACTCCCTCCGATTTGGTGGCTACTGAGGCTGCTAAGCTGTGGTTGCGCATCAATATATTTGACGAGTGCGTCCTTGCTTGACGCTCTAGAAGTGGAGCCATTGTCGGGATAAGCGCGGCACCAGAATGCGTTACCAATGTGAAAACTGCCTACCTAATAGAAGTCATAAGCAATAGACTATGAAGAGTATAGTGGGAACCTTTTTCGCAAGACAATTGCGTCAGCTAAAGAGGGACTAGGCGGCAAATTTCTCGTATGTATTTTGAATTCTCAACCAAAAATAAGTGCGAAAAAGTGTTGGTATTTCTAAAAAATCTTTTCTTAGACAACAACAAAGTTAGCCCAGCCACTGTACTCTGACTAAATGCAGGGCGAGACTAGGTTGGCTGGGCTCCCTCGGCGGCGTTTGTAAATAAATTGTGATCAAAGAGAATCCCCAATTATAAGTGTAATAGGGCATCCCCTGCCTCAGCTACTTCATTCAGGCAATGAAGAGATGGCAACCAGAGGCTGACAGTCATGAGTTCAATTGCAGGAGGTTGGTCGCCTAAAACGAAGCCATTAGCAAGCTGGCTCCACAGGAGCTATATTTTCTGTTCTAGTGTCGCTGCCCAGGCTAAACATAAAGAACTCATAACGTTACCCTCCTGTGACAGCTGCGACCTTACTGCAAAAAGTCCTCTCAGTGTAACCCCCCCCCCCCCGCCTAGTAGGCCGTGGCGAGTGGGAGAGAGTAATCGATACTCTCCCCTGGCTGGGAAACGTCAACCCCTCGGGTTGATGTTTCAGCCGTAGGTATATCCGCTAGGCTTGTCCCGCCGACTTCGGACGGCTGCCTCCCTCCTACGCATACCAGGCTTGGTTACAACTGTTTCCAAGTTTTCAATGCAACAGAGGGTCGCGTTGCATTCCTCCAAAGTAGGATGTTCATGTTGGTACTTGCATTCGGTGTAAAACAGAAAGGATAGAATCCGACAGGGAGTCGACCCCACGACTTTACGAATCGATTGTAGAAAAGTATACTACACTCAAGCATGCGTCGCCGAGGGAGCCCAGCCAGCCTAGTCTCGCCTTGCAATTAGTCAGTGTACAGTGGCTGGGCTAACTTTGTGGGTGTCTGATAACAGATTTTTTTAGAAATCATACCATGGCTGCTGGCCAGCTATAGGCAGAACAGGTTGAAAGCCTCGTAAGCTGGGGCGGCATGGGACCCTGGGGGTCAGGAGATCGATACTCTTACCTGGCTGGGAGACTTCAACCACTACAGTTGATGTTTCAGCGGCGGCTTCTTTTAAGACTCGCCTTCCTCCTGTCGGAGTTTTTCACCCAGGAGACTTCTGTCTCTACTGTCTTGCGCCTGGGTGCGCTGGTTACACATGGGTATGGTGCGGTACGGCGCTAATCGTGGCCTGCTGCGCCGTACCGCACATGAGTGTGGTGCGCTACGGCGCAGGCTAGCACAGTGTATCGACTTTCATGTTGGACGCATTTATATGAGAGAGGTCAAAAATCAAATCAAAGCGCAGCTGGATACAAGAGGGATAAAGAGCGAATGCCCTCGCCTAATATCGACAAAAATTTTTATTCGAAAATCTGCCTAGACAATTTTTGGGTCGATACGTGAACGGCCTGTGCCAGGGTCGCATATTCCAGCGACTTCCGCGTGCATTTGCTGTCACCTACGGTTTCTACATAGATACCCACGCTGAGTGATTCCCCGCAATAGTGATTTTAGGGGTGTTCGAAGCGGCTGTAGAGAGATGGGTGTGAATGTCTTGTAAAAGTAGAGAAAATAAATTGCAGGTCATGATTTCTTCCATCTTCCCCCCCCCCCTTCTCACGTTTATTCCTTCCTACTCCTGCACTTCTTAGGCGTACATTCATTTTTCTGAATTTTTGCACCTTCTTGCATGACTTTCTCTCCTTTTTGATGACACTTCTAGGAGAGCTCCAAGTGCCAAACAAAAGTACGAATGTTCCATCTCAAGAGTATATGCAAAGGAGTGTAGCCAGCCCCTCGAAACTTCTCCTGTGAGGTAGAAGGGAATCTACGGGATGCTATGCTTGTGGAGCTGGGTGGGAGATTGAACCTGTGCTTATCAGGTGTAAATTGTCATCGAAGGTGGAAGCTCTTCCTCTTTTTGAAGTGCAGAGAATCTGTCTACTGCCTTGACTGTTGACCACCCACTACTTGGATCGCCCGATCGATGTCAAAACCAAGCTGAATACCACTGTGGCCGGGCAGAAAATCATGCGAAACAAACATTACACTACAGTATGTGGATGTAAAACGATCAGTCTTCCTTTTATTCTACAGTCAGATCCGAACTGGTGCTAAAGACGCACTTGCTACATCGATAGCATGTGCTCAATCAATTGGGGAATTTTACACTTTTGAAATTGTCTGAAGTGTTTATCTGTGGTCCTAAAATTTCCGCACCTCCTTACTTTCATTGGAAACCTGAAAAAATCCTCCCTCGCATTGACCCTCATATTCCTGCCCTGCTATTGGGACAACTCACAGCAAAACTCTACTGTTTACAGTATATAGGGTTAAAGCTTGCTGGAAAACAGTTTCAGGCGATCGAGAGCACCTGAAGATTTTTCCCAGCCACCTTCGATAGTTCACTGGACTTTCCAAGCGACAAAGTTTTATGGAATAGCTTTCAGGTATATTTTGCGCAGTGACTGTGTTATCGGGCTCAGTGACTGGAACTATGTGACTGTAATTGTTTCTGTGATAGCAAACGCAGCCGTCTCACTAGAATTTAGTCACCTGACTGCAAAATCTCGCTGGAAAACGCTTCTGGAATGCGGCCTCAGGTTTCAGGTACGGTCAAAAAAGTCTGCATAGTCGGCCCTGGCTGACTGAGGATGAGCGCATGTCATCTAACTGATAAACATCTGAGTCGACCCTTCCTGAATCGACCTGCCAACTAACTGAAGCTATCCAATCATTTCTTCCAGGCAGATATAAATACACTCGATAAGGTGCACGGAATACTGTGTCCGCAGAGATATTAGTTACCCCCTTATTAAGAACGGAATTTCGTGTTTGTCAACATCGCGAATTTCCGTTTTTCAGGCTTTCGTTTTGGTGAATTTTCAGAAGAAACAACCAGTCGTCGAAAACATGATTGAAATTGCGAAATCTCCATAGTGTTTCCGCGTTTTGTTTCCTACATCGTAACGTAATTCGTTTTTTCTTTGCGACACTCAATACAGGGACGAGTGTTGACGGTATGGCATTGCTTCGCCAGAACACAGCTAGTAGCGAATGAAATACGAAAACGAGCGAGATCGAGTAGGTACAGTAAAAAAGAACACACGAGAATACTAAAAAAAAGATCATTAGATCATTTTCTTTCGATTTCTTCTGATCGCTTCCATTATCACTTCTTCTTTGGAGTGGCAGTCGGGGTTTCCTTCTTGGAGCCCCCCGATTTGATCGAAGCGCCCGTTGGGCTGGCGGGCTTACCGGCCGCCTTGTTGGCTTTCTTTCGCGGCGGCTCCTTGGTGGACTCTTTCTCCGACAGATCGGCCGAAGTTCCTTTGTGGGCAGCGGGGGCTCCCATGTACATGGACATGGAGATGACGCTTTCCATCAGCTTCTCCATTTTGTCATTGGCAGCCTTGGCTTCGGCCCTGCGTTTCTTCACGATCATGTGCACAACGACAGCGGAGCAGACGACGACGATCACGATGACGATGATCAGGCCGACGATGAGCCAGATCATCGTGTTGACCGTGCCCTTCACGTTCTTGACTTCTTCCCCTCCACCCTGTCCTTCGGTGCCGGGCGCCACAGTTGGACACGGATCGCACATGAAGAAGCTCGGGCAGTTGGCCAATAGCTCAGCATTTTCCCTTGGTTCAGCGCCTCGGCGTTTCACCATTGAGACTGGGCCGCAAACTTTGCTGCAATCGGGTTTCGGTCCTTCCCACGGCCATTTGTCGTCGCATTCTTGTTCGCAGTCTTCCACAGTGCAGCTGCCCTTCGGCTCTTCCACGTTGTTCAACTCCTTGTCGAGGTACAGGTTTATAAATTTGTTATTCCAGGCATAGAACTCGCATTTTGCGCGACTTTCGTCTCCGTAGAGGCAGACGGTCTTCCATCCTGCCAGATCTCGCACGATGGCGTCTTTCACTTGCTTGAGCGTTGGGACCACGCCAGCTTTTTTGTACGTTTCGAAAAAGAATAACCTGTCTTTGCGATCACCCACTATTTTAGTCGCTTCTGACAGGGCGGCGGCTTGCTTGTCGCTTATCTGGGCGGTATTTTTCCAAGTCACCACATAGACCAGAACACCTTTGGCACGAATTTCACGGAGCAGGGAGGTCGCCAAGTCGACATCGCCGATTGCATTTGCATGAAATACAATCAGCACTTTCGCGTGTGTCTTGTCCGTATAGTTAAATGTCTGGTTGGACAACTGCACGCCGTAGTTCGTGTCGACGAACAAGAAAAATCGACCGCCGCCTTCCGCGTAGGTGACGAAAGAACCAGAAACAGTGTAGTCCTGGATCGCTTGAATGAATATAGCGGGATCTCCAGTCTTATTCACGAGCACTTTAGGCTTGTCAGGATGCTTATCCAGCTGATACACGTCTGCATACTCTTCCTTGCTGAGAGATGGGTCCACCAAACCCAAGCGTACCCAGCTGTCGCTAATTTCGAAGCTTGATGGCAGCACTTCAGCCAAGGCTTCTCCAGAACCTTCCTTTGGGTTATTCAAATTATCGTATAGCGGAGAGAGAATACTGATGATGTGAGCCTTGGCTTTAATTTTGTTTTGGCATTCGACAATTGATTTTCCAACCACAGCGATCAGCAGGGTAGCGATCATCGAGGAGATGTTGCATTTAACCATTTTCATTTTTGATTCGAAGATTGAATTGTTTCTGAGCGAGAATGTCGTCGAACTTTACACTTTGAACACACGGTGAACGAGAAAAATTTCGGCACAGCCGCATGCGTAAAAGACAAGATTCGGAGTGATTGCAGTCTCGCTGAACTGGTGCGGATCGACTTTACATTATCTTCATGCTACACTGGCGCTTTAAGGCGCATTTATAGTCGACAAAATTTCTAGGGTAGGAGTAATGGCCATATCCTCCAGCGTGCGCTAGGGTAGGAGTCGGAATTTTGTCGACTATAATTGCGTCTTATGGCATAGAGCTATGCGGATGTCCGCTCTTTCGGCCAGGTAACTCTGCCACAATAAGGAACCTGAGAATCTTAGCGAGAAAATTCAAAGATTTTAAAAGAAAGTGTGTATTGTTTTAATTAGCGGGAGACTGAAATGACCCGAAAATCACTGAATGAATGTAAACTTAACACTCCTTAAAGACTCTACGGTGTTTAATTGCGAGGATTTTTTAAAGTTAGGGGCCTAATATCGAGAAAACGCGTTAGGACGGGGAAATCTCGTGGTAATGCGACAAATAAATCTACCAAACATCTGGAACAACCAGAGATGGGGTGAAAACGAATCGTGATTTCCTCAACTCAACCCAGCCCATTTTTACGATGTCCTTTTGTAATAAAGCATTTTCGATGTTGCGCCCCGTTATCTGAAAAAGAAATTTTCGAATTTTGTGTGCGAATCATGGTGGTTATGACGTAAGAATGCAACTGAATCTGCGCAAGTAGTGCGCCCAGGTCTCCTACGTGAACCGAGCCCATGGCACGCAGTCAGACATCTGTGAGTAGCGGACAAACAACCGAGGTGAATTGGTGTCCTTTTATGGGGCCTGGGGAAATTCAATGGAATTGGGTGATATCTAATCCGAAGATTCCCCAGTTTTAGTAGTCTAAAAGACTAAAATGGCACTCAAAATCGCCGGCTGGCTGCATACACAGTAAGTCCCTCATTTCAAACTTAAAGCGTGCGCGAGAACGCTTGTACAATAACACGTTAACAATTTGAAAAAGGTTAATTATATAGAAAAATGACGGATTCAAGTCAGAAACTAGGAAAAAATGGAGTGAAACAATTTCTCACAGCGGCATGCTGCTGAAACAAAACTTTTCGCACTTGATGCACTGCGATGAGCACAAAGGTATCGGCTGGCACAAATAGGACTCAGATTGTGAAATAATAACCTGATGAAGCTCGAGTGAAAATTCAAGGAGGCCTGGTTTGTATCCACTCATGTTGTGGCTAGATGTTTGAGCAGCATGAATGCTCCTCTGCTATCATTTGTCGATTAATGGTTCCAAATAAGGAACAAACGCATCCTGTGTGCATGGTCGGTGATGCAGTGAATCGGCTAGGGGCGCTGATCGTCATAGCAATGTATTGCCTATTTGGCCAGGGCCAGACAGACAGGCGTCAAGTGTGTCTGCGGGGTTGACATGCGTCGCAACGCCAGGCTTGGACTGCAGGCCAGAGCGACAGCCGTCGTATTGTGCGTAAACCTTGCAATTCAACGCAGGAAATTTTCATCTACTTCATGTGAAACTACCACACTGTAAGGGGCGTATGCGCATCTAAATTTCAATGCGTAATACACAAACTTTGCGTATGCGTATTTTGTACGTAACCAACTGTAGCTGCCAGGCAGCCCCTGGCAAGAATTTTCGTGTACAGGTCACATTTTACAGGTTCGTGTACCTTGGCACTTTTTGGTTCTCTCTTCAGCACTAACCTCCAACAAAGAATTGGAAGAATTTCAAGAGTCCCCCAGTGCTGCTTATAGTCATCAAGCACAATGGGTCCTGATTGAACAGTAGCCGGGTACTGTACGGTGTCGCGCGGCTGGTCTGTTGGCTTTCTTATTTGTTGACCAACAGAGGGGAAAACGGGGGGAGAAGTAAAAATGTTGATCACGATCCTTGGCACTTCTGTGCAGATTTGTCCCCCGTGGTTTTCAGTTGGCTGGTTTTGTTTAACAGCACTCAGTTTGTTTTTGATTTGAATTTCAACGCGTCTTGTCCTCGAGGGGGTTTTGGGTTCATGTGGAGACTGGTGAATTCGATATCACTGATCAATCGTTCTTGCATGAATTCCGCCGATGCGAAGACAAGTATGTCAGGAAACCAGCAAAAGGTCCACCTAACAATGTGTCTGAGGCTTCGTCCGCTTACTTAAAAAATGGATAAAGATGGTTTCTGATGATTTCTAAATTGCTTTAAGTGAGCAACGCTGTTGATGATACCGTGATTATAAATTTCGCGAAATATAATCAGAGGCTCAAGTTGAAATGATACAGCAGTTTGTCCTTTGGTCTGTATTTTTTATTTAGGTTTGAATAAACTGTACGAGTCAGCGGAGCCCAAACTGAAAAACCTCCAACACACCAGAAAATGATCTGAAATGATGCCAGAAATAGCTACTGTGGCCAGACATTTTAAAATTTTCGGCTCCGGCGGGGCAATGGTATATCCCCCGCCCCGAACCTCACCCCCTCTCGGGCGCTCGCAATAGGCTCCCTCACTGACCACGGCCATTGACTTTCTCTTGCCCTCTGGCAGCCCCCAAAAAAATCCTGGCTACGCCATTGCCGCTGCACCACCACAGCCGCACGTTTAATAGCTTCCGGTCAGAACTTTATGATTTATTCTTGGTTGAGGCAAGACTGGTACTTTTAGTGCTGTTCAAGATACTGGTTGGTGCATCACGTACGATGACAATGTGACTCGTGTCCGCATTCTTTTATGAGGTGGATTTAAACGTTTATGGAAACTGATTTGGGTTGAAGTTCAGAGCAAATGCTTGTGAACAAAGTAAAACCATGACACCATGAGTCTTCGTTCAATCCAAAAACCTTTTCGAAAAAAATTTTTCCATGTTTTTAATTCTGTGAAAATGGAATTTTTGGTTGATACAGGCATGGTGGAGCCGTTTACAGTTCTTTAATCCAACACTATACTCGGCTGAAGAGCACGTACTCCATCAGGTTTAAATCGATTAAATCGATCCATCAGGTTTAAAGCGGAATCTGAATTTATTGAGGAGACTTTATCGAACTGCGACACTCCGCATGCTTTTTGGTCGGCAATCCGTGGCTTGTCTCCGAACGATCGATCGATTCCAGTTTTAGTCGACGAATTTCATCGACCATTTGCTTAGTAATGCGGAAAAAGCCAAAGTATTGAATCGACAATTTTCTACTAATTTTAACCATACTGACTTTGGCAATTTCACTTCTCCCACGCCTGATCTCGACGACTTCATAGATTATTCCGTCACAGAAACTTTTGTTCGACGTGAAATTCAGAATCTACTCTCTAACAGTGCACCAGGCGATGACGAGCTTACACCTCGAGTTCTCAAAAATATTGCCTCTTCGATCTCGCCGCCATTGACTATTTGTTAAATCGATCGATTCCCGAAGGGCAGGTTCCTGATTCGTGGAAATCAGCTAAAGTTATCCCGAACCCTAAACCTGCAGACAAGAATAGTATCAAGTCGTATCGGCCAAAATCTTCGCTTTCTATTTTGTCAAAGTTATTGGAGAAGCATATTGACCGTCTGATTCGCTCAACTACGAGTCAGTCGAGCAATCAGCATGGATTCTGCAAGAGAAGAGGGACGAACTCTGCCCTCATAAATGAATCGCAATTCGTTCACGACGCACTGAATTCCAAAGCTAGTAAATTTGTGGTAGGAGTATTTTTAGACGTTCAGAAGGCCTTTAATGAGGTTCCCGCATGCCCATCTTCTGAAACGTCGTTGTCAGTCACACCTTCTTGGGAAGATCATTTGTTGGCTGCAATCATATTTATCGGGACGGTCTCAGCGAGTTGTTATCGGTGACTGCTCATTATTGTTCCAAAGACCTGGCTTTTTCACTGTCTGACCTGACCCTGACCTTGACCAAATCCCAAAAAATTTCCTGACCTTGACCCTGACTTTGACCAAGGGTCGGTCAATCGGGGTTTTGACAGAATTCTGACCTTGACCTTGAGGTCATTTTTAACACTACTGCTCATCGAATTGCACCAATTCCGAGTGGCGTTCCACAGGGGAGTGTGCTGGGCCCCACACTTTTAGTGTTGTGCATGGACTCGTTATTGCCTCAGTTTTCGGACTGTTCCCCCAATTTCCTGCTCCAGGCGTAATATGCGGATGATACTGGTCTATTCTTGCCAGCGAAGTCGATTACGGAAGCTGAGCGTCAAGTGCAACCTGCCATTAACTTTATCTCGGATTGGGTTGGATCTGCCGGGCTTACATTTAACAGTGCCAAATCGCAAGTGATTTTATTTCGATATGGTCATTCGAAAATCGATCTGCTGCCAAATTTGCAATTGTGTCGACCTGGTACCTGGTACCACGAGGTAAAATATTTGGGTGTTTTGTTCGCGTCGGATATAAAATTCAGTGAACATATATGTAACATAGTGCGTCGATGCAATTCTATGATTGGTGAACTTAGGGGGAATTCTATGATTGGTGGGGGAAACATGCACCGCCTCCTGTTTTTATGAAAGTTTACGATTCATGTATAAGATCAATTTTAGAATACGGTTGCGTAGCATGGGATCCTGTTTTAAAGACTGATATTGATCAAGTGGAACGTGCTAAAAGGTACGCGCTTAGGCTAGCATTGAACGATTTTACCAGTTCTTATTCTGATGCCTTGGGTGAAGCTTGTTGGTCTACGCTTTATGATAGGAGGAAACATTTGAAATTGACTCAGTTTTATGAATTTTACCATGGTATTCACGATTTTGGAAATGCCCGGCTTGCTCACAAATCTGATTTTCGTGCTAGTGCTCGTACCTGCGAAACCCATCACCTGGTTGTCCCCAGGCATTTTACTGAGTCTTATAAACACAGCTTTATATATTCGTCTACGCTTTTATGGAATGCTGTGCCCACTGAGACGGTTTTTGGAGGTTTTTCACGTTTCTATAATGGCATTTCTGCTATGCATTTTTAACCTTCGTATTTTTTTATCCTGTGTCTCTGCTCCTAGAGTGCACTAATTTGCTAGGGCGGTTAGTAAAATATGACTATGTCTAATCGATTGCTGTGTGGCCGCCATTGCTCGAACTTTAGATCGTGGCGTTGAAGCCAGCCCAGGGTACAAGCTGGCAACAGCGACTATAAGCGCCTCCTTACTACGATTCGGTATATTATAGGTTTATATGCGTCGGGCAAATAAATCTAACATTTTCAAGTTTCCAGCTCTTCGACGGCAGTACAGTTCAGTGATCTGCACGTGTTCATAACCTGAACTTATCTCAAAGTATTGAACGAATCAGTACTGCACGATGTATTCCTTTAAATAGGTCGATGAATGCAAATATTTCTTTGCAGGTGTGACCTGAAAAAATACGATGAAACAACGATCCCAGCTACTTTTTCTTTGCATTTTTGCTGCGCTTCTGTCGAAAAGTGAGTTTAATCATCTATATATACTTGGAAACGTGCAGTAAGAAGCATCCGGAACCCATTTCTCTGATTGATCGTGAGTGTCTCGAACTTGGTTCGCGACGTGACTGGGGTCTTGGAATCACGTCAGGTCGATTCTTACGCTGGCCGTCAGAAAAAGTTAGGTCAAACACTAACAAAATTTTTGCCGTTAGGCTGGCCAGGATAGCGTCCTCCTTCCACAGCTTTGGATGCTTGTTTCAAGTTGCGGATGGAATATTTGAGATGTATGTGATTGTCTCATGTTTTTTGACTAGTTTCCTATTGATAAAATCACAAATTAGTATTGTCAATTTGTATATCCACAAAATTCTACGGAGATTGATTTCAGCCGCGCTAAACGAACTCGCGGCTAAGCTTAGGCACTAATTTCAAGGAAGCCTTAGCCACAAGTTTGAGGACACCACTATAACCGGGTATCATCCCGGGTATACTAATTGCGAGTTCGCTAAGGCTTGGTGTAACGTTAGGACTGGTATTGCACTGCGCGAACGATAACTCACAGCGATGTCGGCCTCTGTACACGCTCATGGGTTTTGACATCGGACAGCTTTTTTTACAAGAAACAAGCAATGAAATCCTGAAAACCGCTGATGAAGGCGCCAATTTATACACATCGCTGCTTAAATTTCTAGAAAGCAGAAGTTAGGGTTCGTGAGGTGCGAAATCAGGCTTATCACCAGCCCTCAGTACACTCTTCGTGGGTATCATCGAATGCGAGGGTTTCGAAATCTGGTTAGGTACCAAGTATCCAAGCCTGGAGCCAATATTTGCGCCCCCCCGGATGTTCCGCATGTTTATGCTGCAAAAATATAAGTTGTTGCAACGCACATGCGTTTCCACACTCTACAACTCTTCACAAAAACTATTCCCGACGCCCAACATTTCCTGTGATCTATGCCCGCGATCTTCTTACCTATTCTGCTCTGGCGTATCTATTTGTGTGACCTTCTCGCCCTCACATCACTATACAGTGTAGCACATACTAGCTCCCCCTAGAGGACATGATTTTCGCACGCTACCCGCTACTTACAGATGAACATACTTTTCCTTTCACGTTTTGCAGGTAGCGCGTTGAAATGCCGCTGTTCGGCTGGAGCCGTGGGCTGCAACAATGACGGCACCTGCTCTCCATCAGGGGGCAGCGGAAGTTGTGCATGGTGGAACTGCAGTGAGTAATGAGTTTGGAAAACTTTTGTGCCTACATAAGAGTGACTCGCTGATGAGCTAGAAATAGCATTTTTCAGGTGGGGTGGGTCTTTGTAATACTGCTTCATAAATATTCCTTAAAGACGACATTCATTCTATGTAAAATCGATGTCAAAATACTCGGATTGAGCATCCTCACATGCTGTATTATAGGGGGGGGGGGGGGGGGGGGCTGCCAAAATGACTTACCGCCATCTCAATCATGCAAGAAGTACAAACCTTTATTTTCCAATAGCCACCTTCGCAATCAAGAATTTCCGTATTTTCACAGAGGTGCTAGAGGTCGAGATTTTTGGCTACCCCTAATAGACAGGGGCTGTACCCTTTGTACCCCATGTATACCCTGTTTTCTTTAAGAATATACACGCCCTCCACGTTACCGCATAGGCCGCGTGTACACTCCCAAAGAAACCAGATAGTATGTGGGTGCTGAATCTATCGTGTTATTTTTATTATTCCGACATCTAGTCTAGTGTGTACTTCGCCTTCAACTACCCCATGATCCATTTTGTTTAATAATTTACCAAATGGGTCCCCCTAGGAAGGAGGTAGCAATCCACTGTGACTCCTGGTATCCTTGGTATGCAGCACCCCAAGTGTACTCCTGTACTTTCACTGCATCTGAATTACATTGCACTATGGGCTGGATTTTCGGCCAAAGCTCTACTTTCTTTCAAAAATCATTGATTGAGCACGTTGTTAAATCTCGAAGAAACTATTGAATAAATCGCTATCACTGAATTTTTAACTGAATGTCACTGAAAATCACAGCTTTCTCCATCCTGCGCATCACAGTCAAAAGCGCGCGAAGTGCGTGCAATTTAAGTTTCTCCCATGATTCGATTTCCGCATTTTTTAAAATCCTGATATGGATCTGAGAAAAATAAAGAATGCCAACCTTATTTTACATAGGGACTGCATATCACAGCACTCTTATATTCTTTACGATTACCCCCCCCCCTCCCTGCTAGTATAGCTTTAAACAAAAATTTGCATCTTGAGCCTTCTGGACCTGATAGAGCTGGCAAGCCCAAGTTTGCTGCGAATTTCACCTTCTCCTCGAATAACTCCTCCTCCTTTTGAATTCCAACAACTGATTTACTGAACATATCATAATAGTATCTGCATTTCAAAAAGTGTGACGAGATGATGAAATTATGGTTCAAAAAATAGTTAGGCAGACTTTGACACACAGGCAGAATTAAAGCGTCAAAATGCAAAGCTTAATGCATTGATTGTCTTGCCCATGTTTATTTCTGCTGAATTTGCTTGATGCTTGCATGCTGGGAGCAAATTCTGCAAATCCTGGAGCCGATCAGATAAGAAAAGGTGTCTGGAACTGCCTACCACCTCCATAACTGCAGTACTTTTGACCCGTTTGATCCAATCTTTTAGAAAGGTGACCCGACGCGACCCAAAATACATACCTCCCCGATCCAGGGTTTACTCCTCAGACTCATTGCATTAGAGGTTGCCCTGGAATTTTTTCAGTTTTCACGGTGTGCTTTTAAAAACGCCCTCCAAGTACCCATTTCAATTTTTTTCATCTGACATCTTATTTAGGACAGTTTTTGAGGCTATTACGCTGTTTTGTGGCTGCCTAAAATACGTTTCGCTCAACCTTCACAAAATTTTCATTGGCAGCGATTGAAATCACCATCCTGATAGCATTAAGATACTCTAATTTGTGCAATCGATGTCGAAATATTAGGAAAAGAGATTTTAATATGCAGGTTTGGCACCCGCGTTTTAGAAAAGTTGCAAAAATTTCTGGCCTTTGGCTCGAAATCGAAATCAAAATTTTCATTTGTCAATGGTTCTTCGTTGCAATCATGAATTTCGACTTTGTTACGTAGCTGCTTGAGCTCCAAAATTTTTGCTTCCCTCTGTTACGCGAGTGGTGAATCTAATTATCACACTCCTTCCATTAATTTTCTAAACACACTTTTCAAATCAGAGAAATGTCAGCAAATAGAAATATTCTTCGTAATTTAGCGAAACAATACGGTTGTGCAGCAACACAAATGAATGATAGTACATGCGAGGAGTTGAACGTCGGTTGCTTCGCCTGCTATTGCAACGCCGACATGTGCAACAATGGTGTGTCGACCAACAGTGACATTGTTCACGTCGTATTCACCACAATTGTCACAATTGCTGCAGGCTTGTATGAAGTCATGAAACACAAGATCCAGAAATAACTAAACCATCGATCTACAATGATTTTTCCTGATTTTAAAAATTGTCAGCTATGATTAATCATTTTAGCAGACGCGATAAAAAACGTTTGCTATTTTTTTCTGTTCGAATTTGCTTAATACTGTACATTTAATAAATACATTGATACAAGATTAGTGAGATGAGCAGGAGATAAAGTTGCTTATTATGAAAATTTTCAAGAGTACCGCGTACTTTGCAAACTAAACTATAGTAGCCAGTCTGCAACCCGCCTTTTGTGTGGCTCACTGTGTGACCGCTCGTAATGTATGTTTCTCGGTGAGATCAGGGAACAAAAATCTTTATCCTACGTCAAACAAATTTTGTATTGAATCCGTGGCATTGTTTAGAAACTGTTCACAAATTTAGCTGCTGCTAAATGATCGTGCAACATTTGCATCAACACCAACCTGATTCTGATCAATGCGTGCTTGACAAATTTCTTGCGGTACTTCAGTAGTTCCAAAAGACGTTTCCTCAGAAAAACCTGCTGTAGTTCAACTGACTTAGATTACCTACCTCGGATCATATTCATCCTGACGCGACTAACATTCGATCACTTCCTTTGCTTGGTAAAAACCTTGGTAAGGTCCCCCGCTGCTCATTGATAAGGTAAGCTCCCCACCGTCAGATCCCATTTTGTCACCAGAAGCTTTCAATTGTGCGAGAAATCTTCTGTTCTAGAACTTCGGAGCTGCAACAAAATGATTTCGGAGAGTTTCATGGTCTGGTGGATTACGTGTTTCCCTGTCAAAGCAAACATGCGCAGTCATCACCAAGCGTTCAACTCGCAAACAGCGAACATTTTGGTGTGCGACGTGCACCTTCACCATCGATTGGGCGCTTGGGTTTACTGCTGTTGTAAATACGTACGCATACAGCGAGCAAATATTCAGGGTGACACTGTGTATTCGTTGAACAATATTCAACACATTTTTTATTAATTTGGAATATTCGAGTTAAGAAATTCATCACACCATCTAACGGCTCAGGTGAGCGATTGACAACCGAAAAAATATGTCCACACCAAAAAGTGCACGAGTTTATTCGATGTCCACAAGCACTGTAAAGTCGTAGCCGCAGGTCAGTGACGCCAATGGAAAACCTTCTCATTGTTTCTCTTGCATCATCCTGTAGCAACTGTGCTTATCGTGAAAGCGCAAAGCAGACCTCAACGAAAACATTCGTTCAAAGAAAAGAAAACATTCGTTCCAAGAAATCAACTCGCCAAAGCAAAGAAATGGTCGAATGTAACATCCGTTTTTTCATTATCCCATTTATGATCGTTCTGGCTTCGACATCTATTTCCGGCAACGGAAAAATCGCCGGCGCTATCGACATTGTGGTCATGATGCTTCCTGGAGTAAATGATAATCTTCAATCTGTGAGGGACGCCTACAAGCAAGCTCTACCAAACCGATTTGACTGGGGTAACGACAAGGTGCGCATGGCTATCGTGGATCCAGTATTTAATGATCAAAATCGAAAAGTTTTGGCGGAGAAGGGCGTCAAAGGACTCCCTGAAAAAGTCATACTGAATTTGACGGGTGACGCTAGTGTGTTCACCACCGCTCTGAATGCTTGGACTATGAGCTACGACAATGCTACTGATCCAGATAACCCAAATCGTCTCTCTATGATGGCCACCTATCACTTCGACGTTGGTTTCACGAAAATCGATGACACGATTTTTGACTACCAGAATGGGCGGGCCAAAGTGGTCATTTTTACTCTTACTTTCCAAAGTCACAATTCGGAGAGTGCTGCTAAGATCGCGGAAACCATGCGTTCGAAAGGCGTCTTCTTCTATGGCATAACATTGGAAAATCCTCCCAAAGTTCAGCACATTGCTGCTATGGAAGAAACGCTAGCCTACACTGGTAAAAAAGACCGTATCTTTTACGCCAAGTCCAAAGAAACTATCGAAATCAGCCGGGGCCTCGATCAATTAATCAAAGCTGTGGTGAAAGACCTGTGCGGATGGAAGAGCATGTGCCGATTTGTCGATGAAAAACGGACGAAATGCGATTACGACGTTTGGCAAAAGAATTTGCTCATGTACATTTCAGATGAAACGTGCAAAAAGATTAAGCCGACTGGGAGCTGCGTTGTTGAAGACTGCGAACAAACGTGCGATGAGAAATGGCCATGGGCAAACCCAAAACCGGACTGCAACGAGTCTTGCGGGCCGTCTACCATGGTCAAGCGCGAAGGTGCTCAGCCCAAAGAAGATGCTCACGAACTTGGAAACTGTTTGAAAACCTTCGTTTGTGATCCGTGTCAGACTGAGCGGCCACTATCCCCTAAGCCTGAAGAGCGGGACGCTGTAGAAAAAGTGAAACAAGTGCAGGGGACCATCGACACAATGATATGGCTGATCGTCGGGCTGATTCTCGTCGTCCTGCTGGTCATAGCCATCGCTGGCGTAGTCGTGTACTTGATCATCAAGAAGCGAAAAGCTGAGAAAAAAGAATCCGACGAAAAACTGGAGAAACTAATGCAAAGCGTCATCAACATGTCCATCCACGTGGGTGCCCCTGGCGCCGACAAAGGAACTGCCGCCGACCTGTCTGAAAAAGAGCAAATGAAAAAGACGACCAAAGGATCGCCCCTGAAGAAAACGAGCGATTCGATCAAGTCTGGTGGCTCGAAGAAGGAAGGCTCAGCTGATGTCCCTGGAAAAAAGAAATAAAATTATCGAAGGGGGATTAGTGACGAAAGAAAATTTTACGACATTTACTTATTCCGCTAACTTCTTCGCCCTTTTCGTATGGCAGGCACGCGCTTCTAACAAAATAACTGTAATCTTATCAGCGTTCGTTCGGGATCACTCTTTCCGGGATTGAGATCAGGATCGAGATTTTAAGATATGTCGCGTTTTTCATAGCAGTGCTTGCGGCCTACCCCAAGTAGCCGGCAAATAAAAAGCCAAAGATTCTTTCCCCTGTGATAATTTCAGTGCAGTATTTATATTTGAATTTAAAACCAGGCAAGCAAAAACAGTGGAACATCCGTTAAAAATTAGCAAGCAAATCGCTCTCTTCGATTCAATCATTTGCCAAAGTCTCAATATATCCTCCTCTGAAACATTCTGATCGCCATGACCATGTAAGTCAATGTCGATCGGAATGTTGTCAGCTTACGCAGCAGCAGATGGTGGTCCACCATCGTGTCTGAACAGGCAATTGAAATGCTGGCTGATCCAACTGCGCGCAGATTGTATTTCAAAAAAAGCAGGACTTCTGCATTTTTTGGGAGTAATTTTATTCGATCATGACATTCTCCCCCATACACCAATCCCGTTCCCTGCTGCAATAAAAGCATTTTATCTCCACAACATTCTCCTGAATCCTGACCACTTTTTATCGGGATCGGGATCCCGAACGAACGCTACATCTAGTGTGGTTTTGTAGGTTTTTCAGACTGATTCTGAGTTTCTTGCCGCATAATTTTTTGCGTTTCCATGAGTGAGCGACAACATGGGTGAGCGGCAGTGTATAAGGGATTACCCAGGTCAATGTGGCTTAAGTGAGCGACACCATGGGTGAGCGACAACGGCCATAAGATCAATATATGTATAATCCGACGAAAAAATGGAGAATCTAATGCTAAGCGTCATCAATATGTCCATCCACGTGGGTGCCCCTGGCGCCGACAAAGGAGCTACCGCCGACCGTAACCGTTTTTCCCTGACCTGGCGCAGAACAAATCTTACACACAATAGACATGCCTAGGTCGACCAGCAAATCAGGCGATATGCAAATCACACTACACACTAACCATAGGGGGGGGGGGGGGCTGGATCTCCTTGACTCACGAATAACAGGTTTGTGGCACGCCAAAAGTCAGGTCCTAACACATGCAAAATGCCCTCGACTCTCTTGATCTGGTTCTGCCATACTCTATCCTGATTGGACTTTGATACCAAACAAATATTCAGTGACGTGGTGGAAGGAAATAACATTGCACAGGGCTATTAGGATGTCCCATGTTGAAAATGCACCTTCAGCTGGGTTCATGTTATTTGAAACTTGCGGCTCGAAAAAGCAATGTCCTTGAGATTTGAGCAGGATTCTTCTCAAGTCTCAGGTTCTGGAGAAGTCCAAATACCGAACTCGGAGGTGCAGTCAGATGCTCCCACCAGTTTATTACCTGCGAGATAAGTTTCTTCTAGTATCTTTGCAGATCGTTTTGGAGGTAGATGAGGATGCGACTAGGGCACGAATCACTCACTCATGACTCACAACTGCCCACAAATGTGTACATCGTAGGGTCAACTTTCAGAGTTATGTGAAGTTTAAAAATGTGCTCACCGGAGCCCTGAAGGGGTTCCCACTAACCTCCAAACTTCTCTCTCAGAGAAGACATTCGAGTGAAATTGCTATTTTTTTGATGTTAAATTGTAAGATGTCAACTTTCGGTCCATCGCTTTCATGAACTTTGTCTGTCGCTCTTTTTTTCTAAAGTGTTATATCTCATATCATGACTGCGTAATCCAGAGAATGCTAAGAATACCACCAAAGTTTCTTCGAGGTCGGATGGCGGAAAAATGCGAAAGACAAGATATAAGTGCTAGTATTTTATGAAGACGTAAGCACGCAACAGTCTACTCTACGTAAGCACAACTTCAAAATATCATATCGCACAATAACTAATAACGAAAAGCCAAAGATATTGATTCCTCTGGTTTAGACTGCGATCGTTATAGTCACACGACAGACTGACTGACTTTCTCTTGAGCGATGCTTAAAAAAACTGCATGTAACCAGGATATTCCCCCGGAAGATACACTAACCACAGCACCTTCAGTTGAAAAAACTTTGCAACAAGACATAGGAGTGAACGAACGTATGTAGCTGCTGTGAGGCTAAGGGGGAATGAGGTGGTTCAGCTCTACGTACATTATTTCCAAAAAAGTCTGTTATCACAGACTCAAAGCTTTTAGACCAGCCAATGCACAGAGTGGAACCAGGGCTTAGGATGGCTGGTATGGGGCCATCCATAAAGGTCGACCGCACAAAATCTCGATTTTTTGATCCGGCTCCCCCCTGACCGCATGCCGACCACTTATCGCGAACCCCCCTCAAAAATGGTCGACCATTCCGCCATACCCCCCTTTCCAAACGCAGTTTTGTGAAATGTTTCGTCTTATGCTTTCTTGAGCTCGACAAGATGCCATCTCCTTCGAAGACAAATCGTTTTTGATTTATGAAGCGGATTTCTATTTTGTAAAAGCCTCCACAAACTTTTCCCACGACTTTTCCCCATATTTTTTAAAAGTTTTGCGGGTTGGGCCGCGCCGGCTCAGTTCTCTACGGGACTTGCAATCGTATTAGCTGGCAAGCAGTCATGAGATGATAAGCGCGGCTGTGAGGGATAGGTTGGGATCCCAATCCTGATCCTGACATTGAGGCATCGGGATTCTGCTAGTAATTATGATATGCATAAGCATGGCAGGTACACTCTGATCCATCATATCTGCCATGAAGCAGTAGCGATGAAGAGGCAACAGCAACATCGGCTCAAATCGACAATGATAGCAACGCTGATTTTACTTAGCCTCGGCTGACCTTGCTGGACGAGTATCGAAACTGCGAATGTACCGTATTTCCTCGAAATCCTCCCCCCTCTGTTATTCCCCCCCGTCTGGGACCCATGTTGAAAAAATTTCTCCCGCGGGGAGAATTTCGAGGAAATACGGTACTCATCAATTTCAGCTTATTTATAATGACTGAAACTCGACCTGATAAAAAACCTGCATGACTAAAGCGTGCTTTGGTCTGGGAAATAGACTCACCTCCTTCGTGCGTGCAAACTGTTCAACCTCAAGCAAAAAATCCCGATCCCGATCCCGATCGGGCTTGCCCTGATCTCGATCGTGGAAAAGGTGATACCGACCTATCCCTAGAGGTGACCAGCTCTCATGGCAGGTTAGCTCTGTCTTCACTGGGAGCACCTCAACACGAGGGCATACTGGGTGAGAAGGGGCTTGGGCTTATCGTTAGATTAGGGACCATTTTGACTAGTGTTTGAAGACAGTTTCCCAATTCTCTGCCCCTCGGGTGGGCGTCCGCCGTTTGACAGTAACGTGTCGGCCGAAGCCAGGTGTTCAAAGCCAACGACAAGCTACTAAACTGCCGTCCTTCGTCGGAATAGAACCTCGGCCTCCCAGTCAGGGTTGCGGGCCAGCAAGGCGGATCAACGCCTAAATCAGCCGAGGCCTCGCCTCTCAATTTTTCCCTTTCAGATCAGATGCCATTCCAGTTGGGAATAAGAGTCCTGATGAACCCGAAATTGCATTATCGAGAATGAACGACCAAGGAGAAGAGAAGACAAATAGTTTTGAAGGTTTGAACGCGCACTACTGGTGAAGATAAAAGGTGTTTTTTTGTCATCAAAAGTCTGAAAATTTGCGGCGGTCGACAATTGGCCGCTACCCCTCCCCCGACCGCAGCTGACCACTTTTTGCCACCCCCCCCTCTAGGCTGCGGTCGACCTTTATGGATGGCCCCTATACTCGGCCGCTGCTAAGCGCCACCACGATTAAGGAAAAATGTCTGAGAAGAAGCTGCTTTTTTCTGCATGAATTTCAACAGGACGACTGATCGTGGCTAGCGGAGGATCATGCAATCCTGTGCTTGTGGTCCACATAGTGGGCTAGGGGTGTCTAACTCTCGGGTTATACGTAGTAGCGCTTGCTCTTATTTTTAATAGAGAGTATTCGACTCGCGGCCAGGTAAACCATTTTTTGTCATGTGCCCTTTCATCCTTGAGTGTGTCATTACTGATATGATAGACCATGGGTATGAACATAAAGTTGGAAGAAAGGGAATGATTTCTCAGTGTTCATCGAGGCTTAGGCATGTAACGAAAAGCAATATCACTTTGCTCATAGCGCTACAGCTTTAGTATGCAGTATGCAGGTTGCTTGTGTGGAACAGCACAGCTGCCTTTGGGGACCCTGTCTGAACAGCAGCAGTACATACACAGAACACAAGCTTTGAGGCTTGGATGCTGACATCTCAATGCATACATACAGTATATGTGTGCGTGCAATTACACGCTGTGCGCAGCGCCTAACGTTGGGGCACTACCCCTTTTTCTTGTGGCCGAGTAGACCAGCCATCCTAAGCCCTGGTTCCACTGTGTGCATTGGTTGGTCTAAAAGTTTCGAGTCTGCGATAAAAAAATTTTTTGGAAATAATAAAACCGTTTTTCGCTAAAAACTAGTTTGGCCGGGAACACTTGTTCCTACAACTGAGAGAATTCAGTGACTATACACTTTTTTCCAAACCTCTTAAAAAGAGAAACATAAAACGGAAAGTTGAAATTACTCGTAAAGACCGCCTACAGATCGACCATTCCATAGTCAGAAACTCTTACCCGCACTACCGTGCCTGCTCATGAAATGCGCATTTTTTAAAAATATATGTACTAAGATATACAGGCCACAGGAAAAACAACAAAAGCTCATTCGTACGGATTCCTAATTCGTAAGGAGAACAAGCATATGCTCGGGTGGTCTCAACTTCTACTATATCCTCGGAGCATTTCATCAGAAGCTGAAACTGAACACTTGGGATCCGCAAGTTTTATAAGGTTGTTATTAGCTCTAATTTTCCTTAGCAATATCACCTCCGCACCTATTAGAACATGTCCTCACCATGGAAACTCTTTCCACATCATTAATATTCGTTCACATATTCTCAATTCATTATCAGCAAATTTATTGGTCCGTGACGTCGACGACTGAAAGCGGTCTTGAGCAGCTGTTACACTTTAATGTTCACTTTCCAGAAAACAAGGGCACAATACCAAAAATTACCGAAAAAGACAACAAATGAAATGGTGCAACAGCGGTTTATTGATAGGGGGGGGGGGGGGGGAGTTGAAGCCTAATTTTTAACCAACCATAACTTCCGCAGTCACAGGTTATCTATTACGCTCGTGCAAACGGCGCAACTGAGGCACAGGGCGAGCGAGAACGGCGGAAATGGATGATGGCGCAGTCGGGAAATGGCGCTTAGGGAAAAGCGCATTTGGGAAAGGCGCAATTGGCCTATACCCCTACTGCATCTTACATGGCTTCAGTGACTACCATACAATACACACTCCTTGAGATTTCGCTGTTGGCTCTTTTACTTCCACTAGATTTTGTGCTGTGTGAGCCCACTAACGTATGCCTTTCAGAAAAGCTACAAATAAAAACGAATGCAAAAAAACCGAACGAAATAAAGTTGTCCATTGGATGAAATTCGGACATTACTTTCTCTGCGGCCACGGGGATAGGGGTGTCCTCGAGTGCGGCGATAGGTCGAACTGAACAGGCCTCCCGCTGGAGTGCTTCGCTCTAAGGAATCCTTAAGAGGGAAGAACGATTCGGAGGTCCTTCATAACACAACCTAAAGCGGGGAAGAAGCAGGATAGACATCCAAGACACCAATTGATAATCCAAGATTTTCAAAATCGGTTTTGCTTTAAATTATTTGAGACTTTGAAGACCAAAACAAACCAAAAACCGTATCATTTCCTAGATTTTGCAGTTTGAGGTTCCTCCCATAGCTGCATCTACAGTGCAGTGCTTACAGTAGTTCGCTGACAGAACAACAAATGCAGCATCTTCGACACACCCGGACACTGCTTACTGGTCATTGGACGAGATTCCGACCCGCCCCTTTCTGACATGGGCCGACGTAGATGCTCTCGAGCAGTATCAGCTTGCATGTTTTATTTTTGCTGGGCACGCCTGAAAGTAAAAGATGAAGATAAAAAATATACGAGTAAAAGATAAGTAGAAGTAAAAGATCCATTGTTCAATCACTAGCAAATACCAAACAGGAATGAGCGACAAAGTTGGAAGAACTCGTGAATCGTTCGAAATTTCCGTACCTGCCTGAATGCCTGAAATCCGGCACTGCGTCTAACGGCTGAAGCTCGGCATTCGATTGTTGCGTTATTGTTTGTTGTTATGATTGCCCGAGCATACATACCACATACCAAGCGTTTACGGGCCTGCAGGCCGTTCTAACCGGATTTCAGGCATGGTAGTGCGAATATGTGCAACTCAATTCTGCATTTCCATAAACCCCGAAAAAAAGGCTGTGCCAAAAAATCGGGTTCGTATCACGCTAATATGCCAAGGAAAACAAACTCAGGAACTTGAGACATGGCCTGTTTGTTATTGACTCCTTCAAAATCCAACGAAACCAGCAATCTGTATCACTTGGGGCCCTAGTCTGTTGGACTGTGGGATCTTTTATTTTACTTCTTTCTCTACGATCAGGGTATGTATTTCGTATGTCTGTTTCTTTTTTGTGATTGTGAGCCCAGGACAGAATAGGGCTACTGCTAAGTGAGTGATGCATATGCCATCAGGAAGGGGCTCGCGAGAGGGCTCGTATAACTTGCCATCAGGAGAGGGCTCGCAAAATTTTAGTGCATCCCAGTGTTTTAGAGGTCCATTTTTCTTTTCATATCACCCTAACTCTCGAACGATTCGGCATTAAAACGGGGAGCTGTGATAATGCTGTTGCAATGTCTCTTCCTTTGGGCGCTTTTGATTCAAACAATGGCACGCGACGGAAGTAACGACGATGTCACCATGTCATTATCACACGTCAAACTTTATCCATACCCAAGTAAACATGTCTAGTTTCCGTTACTCCCTTCACGCCTTTTTTTAATCTTTCCTGTTAGCCGTGAATTGGCGCTCATTGCAGACATCTTCGCACAACGACAAGAATGTTGCGCCGACAGGGCGA